>JAPMIB010000001.1:4200000-4670000 GCA_034770305.1 Trichogramma dendrolimi
AAACACAACGCGCACATCTGCAAATTATCATCGAAGCATTTGCAGATGCTTTGGGAAAGAAAAGAGTCGCGAGAAATGAAAAAAAAGGAAGAAGACTACTCGACGTAAAAGACAAATGGTCGAAAGCACGGGCAAAGAAAGCTCGAGAGCGATGTGTACGTGTTTGTGTGCAAACAGTATAGCGGGATGATGCGTTAAACGGCTTCATTTATCTCTATTTTAGTCTTGCCTAGCTGCAACCCTGCACGGTATAACTGATCTAGCTATTAAGGCGTTTTTAAATTGTAAAAACTTTTTCGAAATTCAGTCTCTTTTAACACGTCCACTAACTGGATCGATTAAAAATTACGGAACTTCATTATAATCAAATAAGAGGCTGCCACTTAAATAAGCAATGTCTGTGGCACTCATCGTTATAAAATTTACATTTATACTGTTTTTTTCATCTCGCATAAGTACGAGAGCGACACATCCGATGCTATATATATGCATGTGCACATGCCAAGAGCTCTTTATAGCATGCGTCACGTTATTATATATGTACACACGCGCACTGTGCAGCACACATACTCGCACATGCATCTACATGCTATTTCTCTCTGAAAATTCAGCCCTTGGCGTTATATGCATCAGACTCGCGATAACGCGACGCGCGTGATGAGAATTCGGTGCCTGCTCAAAGAAGGGCTTCGTCAAAGTGTGGCCCCGGCTGCCGCTGATGCTTCTGGCGTATCCCACCGAGAATTTACAAAGATTTTAGACTTAGCTAGACACGAAAGAGAGTCAGAGAGAAATGTTACAGTACACACGCTGCAGGAGTGAATCACTTGATTTATTTACTGTGTCAATTAAATTTTGCGTCTTGCGCTAACCTCAAATAAAGAATAAAACGTTTATCGAATATTTACGGTGAACTTTTTGAAGAGGAAAACATTATGCGGAAAAATGTCAGAGCTTCGAAATATTTTTTCATAAAATAAAAGTCGATTACAATTATTACCAAGTTTTCAGTAAAAGGACCAAAAATTATATCGACACTATGAAAATTTGAATAATTTGAAATTTTAGAAGCTAGTTCATATGATTGAAATGGTATTTGTAGAACAGTCAATTACTAAGTTTTAAATATAATGAAAGAGGAGATAGGAGTGCAATATATGTAAAACGTTTAATGTAATGTGAAAACTATAATTCTGTTCTACATATTATGATAATTTCGGGGAAAGATGTCTTCATTGCTCGACGAAGTAACTATTTTTTTTTAGTGGCTTAATCCACTTTTCCGATGAGGTAGATTCAAAGTTCGTCTGCGTGCCTGCTGTACACGAGTGCGAGAGTGAACTTGCCTAACAAGTTTTGAGTTTATTTGGGGTGTTGGGGGTAAGTTTCAAAATTGGTATGAATTCATAACTTGACGTGTGCTAACCTTTTGAAGCCTACGTAGCAAAATGAATAAACTTGTAATTACGTGCTTACGAATTGCATATGTAATATAACTAACCAATCCTTGCTTTATAAGAATTGCTTCATAATAACTGCCTTTTTGTGTACCTGAGAGTTGAACAGCGAGTTCAACTTTCCCCCAAAAAATAATAAACTACGCGTAAATGAAGCGGGTAATTTACACACAAATCTTGACGCAATGTTCAATACAAATAGTTTTCTTTCAAAAGTAAACTAGTTTTGAAAAAATATTATTTCTTCGCAGCGTATATCAAGTGCAAAATCGAATTGAAAACTTCAAACATGGCAACAATTTTTTACCTTGTAACTCGTTTTTTCTATCGGATTCTCGTATTCTTTTAATTAAAAACTTCGTTCTTGAACTGCCGAATTGATACTCTACAATTCATGGTATCCTTTTTTTTGTTGAAAAAAAGTTTTTAAGATGACGCTTGTTAAGAGCTTCCATCAAACCGTTATTAAAAATCAAGGAGCATCACTCGTAGAAAGTGATTTTTTAGCCAGTCAAAGTATGTATCTGTTCCCTTAGGTTTTCTCGTAGATATAATATTGTTACTCGTTCAGTCGATCGATATTGAGTGGTATTAGTTATGACATTTCCAACATTTATAAATGTATAATAAAGTGTGCACTCATTCAAAGGTGTACCGCAAGGAGGTAATTTGAATTTTAGGTTGATTTCGAGGTGCGCATTTAAAATAAATCATCGCGAATGCTCCCGAGCCCAGTGCGTAACTCAAACGAAAGTTCTTTTATCATGCGCGAGATAATTCATAACTCAGCTTGCACGCGCGTGAGAAAAGAGAAACGTGCGAGCTTTCAGTACAAGTAAAAAGTGCTATACATCTCTTTTGTCTTTGAAAATATGCGCCAGAGCGCATATATGCGAGCAGCAACTGTGTTAGCCTCTCACAGGGGCTTGAGCAAAGAATTATTTCGAAATAATACAAATAGCTTTATATTATACTTTTCATCTCGTATATATCAATGTATGAGCGTAAATGTGCGGTCTAGACTCTCATATATATTCTTTTTTGCATTTCTTCAAAAGAAAGTAAGTTGACTAAAACTCGTTTATACGTATATAAAGCTATGCAGCTCACCACTGAAATTGAAATCAATGATAAGTCTTCTTTTTTCATGCAGCTGTCTACTGGAGTCATTACCTTGTACTATAATTTACGCGTCCAAGTTTAAAAATCGAGCTTACAACTATGTAATTAGCCAACTTTGCTGAATAGATCGACGAAAAAAGTCGCGAGTAAATCGAAATACGTTGTCTCTTCCGAAGGTATCCAGCTAGCCAATCTTATTAATTAATAGTCCGCTTGCCTTTTTTACGCGTTCATAAGCGGTATTTGTAGCTATTATTATATCGAGCAAATCATAAACAAGTTTAGCAAACACATCGATGCGACGTATCTGCATTGTGCGTTGATCAAATTATATAATTTGCAATGCGCGACAACGAGATGAGCGTCGAAGCTTATAGATGATGGATAGCGAAGCTGCGTGAACTTGTTAGCGAATAAAAGAGACAGCGGGGGTGCGAACTTGAACGTGTCCCATCCCATGCGGCTCCCCTCCCGATCTCGTAAACCTGTAATATAGATGTATGTATGTCTGAAGCAGAATCTATTATATTCATTTCCAACAGCGAATCTCTCGTGCACACTTTTCGCAGCGATACTCCATTTGATTTAAGAATCAATATCTCTCATTATTGGCATAAACTTGAACTAAATATCGATTATCGTGCGAGCGTTACTATTACGTTTATTTTCAATACCACTTGAAACATATACTGGAAAGTGAGAGATTTAAAATCTAGTTAGAATGGTATATACGTATAAAATCGATTTATTTAATATTTCGGACTAGTTGAATTTTCAACGTTACATTGAAACTCAGATAGTCTATAATCATCGTTCGTATTGACGACTAAGAGTGACATAAAATTGATTTTATGAAAAATAATCTTTTCTATAAAAAATCATGAATAGTTTTGCATAGAAAGTTGACCAGAATTGTAATTGGATGTAGTATGTCGTGAAATTAGTTATGTATCTAGTTATGGAGTTAATGAGACATTTTGAAAGTTTTGGTTTTATATTTAAGATTTCAATTTTTGACATAAAGACGTTAATGCAAATGAAAACAGAAAAATCGTCCAAAACAATCCAATGAATATAGTACTACATTTCAAAAAGATTTAAATGCTGATGTTTTTAATCATTAGGCCATTATTAATTTTAAACATTTCTATTAGGGTTGTTGAATGCATTTACAAAAATTACATATCAATGTCAATATCCCAATTATTAATTTTTTATTTTCAAAATTTTCATAAATTTTTCAAACGAAGAGTAATTTTTAGACCCGCATAGTACGTTGGACGGGGCTAGTAATTTAAAAATTGTAAGTACACGAAGCATTAGCAGTTTATATTGTGATTTCATACACCGTTGTTGTTACGCACCTCCCTAGTGAATAAGCCTTCGCAATTTTCTCGCCATTACTGCTCGCTTGAACTTGATCGATATTATAATTACCACATAACAATGTACATACAAGCGGCATCAATCGTGCCTCACAAAGCCGCGCATCTATATAATGTTTATTTTCCATTAACTCGCTCAATCTTTTTCTACATAAATGCGTACAGCATTGACAAAAAATCACACATCGACTCACGACAACGACTGGTTGGGTGCACCCGCGATCACAATGCTCTTACGTTAAATGCATGCGTATATACGTATATTTATATATATATTGCACTTGTTTACCGAATAGGGAGGTTCTAAAGCTACGAGCGTTGAAGTCTATATAAATTGAAAACACACAGCAGTTCGATTCGGTTCTGTCTAGATGAAGAAAATAAGGTGAGCGAACTCCTTAACTGCTGTATAGACAAGTCTAAGATAAAGAGAAGGAGAGAGAGAGAGAAAGAGAGAGAGGAGAGAGGAGAGCGAGAGAGAGAGAGAGAGAGGAGAGAGCGCGGAGAGAGAGAGAGAGAGAGAGAGAGAGAGAGAGAGAGAGAGAGAGAGAGAGAGAGAGAGAGAGAGAGAGAGAGAGAGAGAGAGAGAGAGAGAGAGAGAGAGAGAGAGAGAGAATAAGTGTTTCATATTATTGAAACAGGCAAGGAAGAAGTGATCAATTGGATAAAGTTCAATTGAAGCGCACAGTACAGAGCGCTCAATTTCAGAGCTAGAGAGAGAAAGTGAGTAAGAGCTTGTAAGCTTTGAATCGGGGAGGCCAAGCGATTTCCTAAATGGCCTGTTTGTGAAAGGCTCTCGCATCCATGCACGTCGAGGCTTGTTTAGCAGCAGCGGCAATTAAGTATTCTGCAAGCTTCTTTTCATGAAGGAATGAAACACGAACGGCTGACCCCTTTTGAAAACAACATATATGTCTGTGAGCACTATATAACATCTTAGTATGCGAGTATACGTGTATACATAGGTTCAATAACCTATTTCCGATTAGCTGCACTTAAACTTGCCCTCTTCGTTTGTATTATACACGCGTTGAATTTTCCTTCGTTTCCTTTGGCCATGCACGCTATTTTTTATTGTTTCGGGAGCTAAGGATGCTCGGGAAGTTTAATTAAAATTTTCGAAAAAAGCACACTGACGAAACGCTTCTTCTCCCTCGAGCGTAATTGCAAATTGAAAAAGACATGAATATTGCTGCGCTGCAGCGAGTTCCAGGCAAACGCGCAAACACGCTTACAGTCTCTCCCTTTCCTTCCAGCTTCCTCCTTTTAATCGTTACAAACTTGATATAGCGAACACATGCGTGTGTATCTCAAAAGCTTTGCAATGTTTAAGCAAAAGCAGCTATAGCAGTATAAGGCAGCGGTTGTACTAAGCTCTCTTCTTATCTCTCTCTCTCTCTCTCTCTCTCTCTCTCTCTCTCTATAGCATCCCCCAAAAATTTCAAGGTGAAACATGCATACAGTAACTCCCTGATGCACCGATGGCTAATAAACAAGCAATTACTGCACACGGGATATCCTCTCTCCGCGTTCAGGGATTGAATATTGCATGGAGTGCTTTTTCTCCTTTGCTTGCTCACATACTATGCTGTTGAAAGCTTCTCTCCTGCATTACACATAAGCTTTGCAAGTAGTTTGCACACACACATACACATACACATACACCCATATTTATCCTCAAACAGACACTCACACGCGTTGAGTACATTATTCATTGCGAGCTTATAGCGATGATATATTGGTGAAAATGCGTATATTGCAATTGTCGGCCTTTCATCTTTGGAAGAATCACGCGAAAAACATGTTGCAATCCTCATGTTGTTGATTTTCGATCCACTCACTGTGTACTCGTGCTTTTTCGCACAGTTGTATAGCTTGAAACCTCTGATTCAAGAGCAATCGAACACGTAAATATCCTTTTTCTCTCCGTGGTTTGCTTGCGTACGCGTCTATATCCTCGGCTCCGCTTACCGGCGATGCATCATTTTCGCTATGCAGCTATATTACTACATAATACCTATGCTACCCCGCTATAAAGGCCGGTATACAGATATGCATCTCAAGGAAACGTCCCCTTTCCCGCTTGCTCTTGGTTACACCGCCTCATACTCATCGCTGCGTATGTATGTGTACCGCCAAACAGCTAGCGCGCGGTATGATGTTAATTCGATGGCCAGGCCATTATGAATGCGTGCATACTATACGTTGTTGTGCGTACGGTGGGACTACAACATAATAATATAGCGACCGAGCTCTCGAGATTGATGATTGTCCTTGTAACAGTAAATCTGCGTCTGGGATGAGATTGGGCGGCTGCTGCTGCTCCGGCGTACTGTAGCAAATGATTTCACGTGTGATAAGTAGCGCATTACGCGCATTGCTCCCGTATTTAAGTTTGATTTATGCGCTATATTATTTGAACTCGATTAAAATGCCGATGATGCATTTTTCGAAAAAGAAAGAACAAAGAAAAAAAATTTCCTTTTATACGGTAAATTTCAGGAGGGAAGTGTATTTGGTTATAATTACCTGTCTATGAATAACAAATATACATTAATAAAGTATCATGTTTACGAAATGTCCTTATTTCAGAATTTTAATTATGACCCATAACTTTACCTCTCACTTTATGCACAAAAGCCCGATCGAGGAACGAGAGGGTAAAAAACACAAGCCTTCGATGAATTGCCCGTCGGAAGTTCATTAAAATATCGCGCTAAATCATTTACGAGTGTCAAAACCGAGAGGTGAACGCCGTAGCAGCCCCGTAAGCTGCTACACTACGCTTCATCAAATTTAATTTTAATTAAGTTTTGTGTTTTGTAGACAGTTGAGCGGCAATGGTATATATAAAAGTATATTACGTGTACGAAGCTGCTCACAGTTTAGAGAGTTGATTTAGTCATATGCTCCATCGAATGGATCTAGCGAAAGCTAGCTCTCAAGCGCACCTACTAGTTCTAGGTAGGATAGGTGCAAATTTTCGTACGTAGTGGAATAATGTGAAAGCGAATCGTGGCTTATATATATATAAGAAAACTTTTGCTCGGAGTCTCTGTGAAAATCATGCGTGTTATTTAACTTTTGTTTGTGCGCATATGCATTGAATTACACACGATGAATAAATTATATAAGCAAAATAAATCAAAGCTTTTATTATCAAGTTCGGGTCGCATATAGCTGTAGTCTAGAGAAAGAGCAAGTTATATACATATATGTATAGTTTGCCACTAAAATAAAGCGGTGGCAGCACGGTATATGCAGTGTTGGAAAAAGCTGCAAGTTCGAAGTCCACGGTGTGTGTATATAGAGCGTACACTTCCCGGCTGTTGTAGTACTACTCTTTACTCTTGCGCCCACCTGCTTTCTTTTACCGAGAGAAGTTTTTTTGCGTTCTCTCTCTCTTTCTCTCGTATTCTTTCTTTCAGTAATACACAGGTGCGTGACCGCTGGAGTATTTTTTTCTCTCGCTCGCACACAGTGTAACTTGGGCACGAACCAGCGACGGAACGACGACGACAACGGCGGTGACGAGCACGCTGTTATTACTTGAGACTCGTACAAGAGAGCACGAACAGAAGGTCCATATATATACATACACTTGTGTATGAGTGTGTGTGTGTGAGAGAGAAGGACTTACATACGCGAAGCGCAGCAGCATGGCTGACTTTTTTTCGCTTTATGTTCGGAATGTCGACAAAAGCCCCAGAGAGATATTTCTCTTACTATATATGTACTTGCACTCCCATGCAGACACACGTACGTATGTACACAAACACACACACACCACACACACACACACACACACACACACACACACACACACACACACACACACACACACACGAGCACACCAACATATACCCCTGTACCCTTAAACAGACAAATGAAGCAAAGAAGTAAAGCGCTCTGGGATTTTTATTTATGCAAATTTTAATGAGCAGCAACGACAGCAGCCCACACCGTCGACGGTGGCGGCGATAGTGACATTTTTTTTTACCTAGAATCGCTTCAAGAGAGTAGAACAGCTTTTCTTATACACTCGCAACCGCACATATACTAACACTTTCTCGCATACACATATATTTATATTTTGTCGAGCGCACCAGGGGTACTATATGTGTGGCTGTGCGCGCGAGCTGAATTATTTTAATATGGTATATGTGCCACTGCTGCCTCGCATATACTGGCCTCTAGCCCCTACAGTGTGTAAGGTACTTTATTAAAATGCTAATTTTAACTGCATCGAGTCGAGATTTTTTACTCCATTCAGCTACTACATAGTACTACAATGGAATCAAGATTAATCCGACCGAGTTTCACTTCCTACTTTTTTTCTCTTGATGTAGCTATTTATTTAGTGCGGCTGTATATTGACCTATATCACTTAAAGTTTGAAAAATAAGAAGAAATCACATTTTTCGGTACGTGTGCAGCAATATCAAGTATCGTTTGACAGAAAATGAATTATCAGCAAAAAATAGTGTATTTTCACCGCGAGAAAATCAACTCGTCAGACGGAAAAAAAGAAAAGTCTCGCACCGTAAGGATAAGTGTCATCGAGTTTCTTTCTCACGTATATAACTCGCGTAATACACTGGACGAAGGGTCCTATACGCAAGAGGGATTGTACGCTGACGCATCATTATGAAATGGGAGAAAGAGACACACACACACACACACACATATATACGCCTTCTCGCAGGGTGTGAGGGCTGGAGAAGAGTAAGCGAGCCATGCCACTACTACTACCGTGTGCCACGTTGGCTGTCATCGGATTTCTAATTGTCGGCCTTTGTCTACTGCGCTACTACCACTACTTTTATTACCGCCTGCCGCAACTACTACCAACCCAATAGCTGGTCACTCATATGAGATTTATGTGTGTGTGTGGGAGTGTATATGCATGGACGCAAGTAGCTTTACTCCATCTACAGTGCTATGGAGGTAGTCGGCGTGTCAAGCCAGCAGAAATTACGACCTCGCAGAGCTCCATTATTTCCTTCAAACCTTTTCAGAAGACTTAATTTGCTTTATTGAAACGCTGATTCGTGCACTCTAGTGTGTGAAATTGTCGTCTACTTTCTGGCCTGTCATTGACTGCTTTTCCCGTGCAATGTTCTTACCCACTGATCAAATTAGTCAGCTGATTATCGGGATATACTAGGTGAATTTTGACACCAATATTTTATCCGAGCGATCGATTCAATTGTCATCTAGAATTTTTTTATGCTATATAATGTATTTTCAAAAAATAACAGTAAATGCGAATTCGATAACAACAAAGTCACGTTCACATTTTTATAGTAAGGTTGTAAAAAAAGGAAGGAACTCTCCCTACAATCGAATAACCTTTTTTCCACGCGCACATCTTGCTCATGAAAATGAATTTTATTATTAAAAACGTCACGCATTTATACGCTTAAATGAATGAGATTTATGAGGATGCTAGGCTTGATGTTTTATTATGTACTCTAGTTTATGATGTTTTCAAGGTGTAATTTCTGCTGAGCTTAAGTAGCTCACTTTTAAATATAGAACTTACTGCGCTCGAGCGAAATAAAAATACAGAGTATGCGTTTGCTGCTGTGCAACCGGCAGCTTGATGTAACATATTGTATACTCATTTAAACCACTTTTTTCATTCTTATTGTATAAGTTTTTTTTATTCGCATAAAGAAGAAACGTATATAAAACGAAAATTGCAAGAATCCAAATAGTTTTACCGTATAGCATAAAATTCTTGAGTTTTCAGAAAAAAAGAGAGGAACGTGAGTTAAATAAAATATGAAAGTAAAAAAAGTATGTTAAAAAGAAAAGCTCGAGGATAATATGAAAAAAGTAGGAGGAACAAATCGAGCGACTAAAAAAGAATAAAAATAAACATGGGAAGGAAAATTAACTGTATTACCTGGATGATATTGGCTTACTTTATTTTGTCCGATCTTTTGAGCGCACGAATGCATACACTTGAAAATATGTCACGGAAAAGAATGCCAAATAATTCTGCACTTTTAGATATAATGCCAATGATCGGATATTTGTTTGCTATTTATTTCTTTTTTTTTCAATCTGAATAAACCATTGATCAAGTTGACAACTTTTGACATGGGTTTTTATTTAATTGTCTTCATAAATATTAACAAGACCACAACAATCGAATGAAATAAAGTGCCCTGTGAATTTGAGTTTGGACATGCATACGCGCACATATTGAGCTATTATCATGGTTAGATAAACTTTGAGGAAGCTCCACCGAGTAGAACATTCAAAAGAAGATTTACGAGTATGAGTTTGTAGTTGGCGTTGATTGCTTAGCAAGTTTTACAAGAATAAAATATTGAACGCAATTTGCAAATTCGTGTTGTACACTTTTTGTTTCGTAAATTTTCACCTTAGTGAAAGTTTGAAGGAAGGAAAAAAATGAAGATATCCTGTGTCATATACTCACTGGTTGGTGGATTTCTCATATCTTGAACGACTAGAAGCTGGGCTGCCAGTGAAGCCCTATGACCGGAAGTGCTTTCCGCTACGCACTCGTATCTCCCGCTGTCTTCCGATCGTGCCGACGATATCACCACTTTTGATCTTCGTCTGTAGAAAAAAAATTTAATAAGTTATTTATCGTTTTGCAAGTCATTATAATCACAATATTGTATAAATAAGATTCAGATAATAATTATCTGGTAAGGTAATGGATTTACAAATTCCGGAAAAATTATTCATTCAAAATCTTTTCTAAAGTAAAAAGCACAAAAAATACCAAGAGGTGTATTTTCATAAAAAAAGTTTTTTTTATTAACCCAGCTTAAACAGAGTGGAAGATTATAGAAAAAGCATTCCTCCAGTTTCGCTCAAGACTGAGGACTACTGGCTGGTAATTTGCAGCTAAAACTTGCTAAAATAATATAAATTCAATTTGTTCAGCTCGTTATATTTTCCCTGTAATTATCTGCTACATGTGCAACTTGATAAGCGTAAGTAACGCTACTCCTCACTTTTGCTCGTCTGTACACCCCCCCCCCTTCTCTATTTGAATTTAAGATTTCCACTAGTATTTAATTTTATTCAAATACGTATGGTTATTCGTTTTTGAATTTTCACATTCTGGTAAGCGCAAGAAATGTGAGTAAGATCGTAGTAACATTTATAAACGATCGCAGGGTCTATTTTTTTCCTGCATTAGCTATTTTACTAGACGAAGAAAGAGAGTGTAACTAAAGGAGGCGCAGTCTTTAATCATGCAGTCCTCTATTAAGCTCGAATGCGGCGCAGGCGCTGGCAGTGTCTAGCGAATAATTACCTTCAAGAGCGGCTGCTACTGCTGCTGCTCTGATTTTTACAGGCTTCAAGGTAGAAGACGAAGCTATAGGATTAAGAGTGCGACGTTAAGTTTCTTCGACAATTTTACTTTTATACTTGCTAGTCGCCCTTTTTTGCGCTACTGCTAAAGCTGCCTCACACTTTCTTCGCTCCCTTTTTTACTCGTTAAACTCTTTCTCTTTATTTCTCTTTCCTCCCTCATTCTGCCGTTTTTTTTGTCTTTTAATGCGCCTCTGCACTTTGCTTTTGCCTGTCCCACTTTAAAGTAAAAAAGAAGTGTAGGAGAAACAGGATTGAAAATGTCTTTTTGTTGTGATCGTAGCAGCCAAAAGTTTTGAAGCATCTTCTTACTCCTGTTTGATACTCTTAGCAAAGAGAATAAGAGAGGGGAACATGCGAGGATCTTTCGGCACAATGGGCAACAAAAAAGAGCAGGGAAGATTCGAGAATTAATGATAACGAGGTACAGATAATTAAGTCTTAACTCCATTGAAACGGCCCAGCACGAGTAAACAATTGTGTGCAGGCATTGTATGGACTAGTTAGCACGCGTGTGGGGTGCTTTTTTAATTGGGCGATAAACAATGTTTTCTAGGCCAAATGATCGTTTAGTGATTCGTTCATTAACGAAGTGCTAATATAATTTAAAAGAGCAATAGTACGAAAGCAGATAGATTTCATCAAACTAGTGGTCACTTTCATATCCTAAAATGAAAATATGTTTTAATTTAACATCTTCTAAATCGATCAGAAAAAGTTTTAATATATCAAGTTCTTTTGACATAACTTACTACCTTTTTACTTCACTTCAGTGGTTATACTTTTATGATTTACTCGAATAACAAAATTTGTACCGTTAGCAATCTTGATCACCGCATTCACATGACTCGGGAAAACTAACTTTCTTCAGTTCTAGAGTATATATTTCCGCTAATTTTTCCAGGGGTGTAGGGAACAAAATGAACTCGAAATAATTTTTTTGCATCTTCCTTTAGACAAAGTTATCTTTATTGATGTAAAAAAATGAAAATATAGTTTTGCAGGGTAACAAAATGGTGATAAGAGGAAACGAATGACTGCACATTTTAGTAACTAAGATTTATAAGAAAATTTTCGTGAACATCTTTATAACCCATTTGCAATAACATTTATTTGGCACTCAAACCGCGTTTCCGGACTGTTACGTAAGATTTCATTATAGAGAATTAGTTATTTACACATCAAGGGCTGGTAGCGGTGTGGATACAGTCGAGGTGTGTTTGCAGCGTTGGGGCGCTGTAGGCGCCGAGGCCGCGTAGCGAAGCGAAGCGGCCAAGGCACTACGGCGTCCCCAACGCTGCAAACACGTCGAGACGTATCCACACCGCTACGAGCCATTGATGTGTTAAAAATTTTTCTGCATAAGAGCTCGTTTTGAGAACTATATCATGCATAATTGTTATCTTCATTTACTTTCTTATAGCACTCAACATGAAAAATTTAACTTTGCGATAATTTTAGGCTCTCGTGTACGTACTGTCTGAAACGCCTCATATGCATATGTCTCGGGTAAAATACTGTATGCAACCAAATACACTGGTTTTCCTAGTGTCTTGATGAGTAAAGTCGGTATAACATCGGTCACGCATTTTTTTTCCATTATTCAGTTTTCTACTGCTTAATTTAGACAGTCATCGTGTTCGTTGCGAACACAAACATGAATTAAAAGTGACATTCTCGTCTCGTGTAGATATGTTTACATTCAAGAAAGAGAGGTTAAAGGCAGCGCGAGTCGGCTCGCCTCTTTAACATGTTGTAGCAGACAGCACAGGCTACACGCACGCGAGCTGCGCGAGTCGTCTCGGCTCGACGCGAGTCTGCGGGACTTCCCACGTCTCCTCGACTGTACACACGGCTCCTCGACAGCTACTCAATGATTAGAGTGCGAGGAGAAGTGTGAATTGTCGCCACATAGCGCGCTGCTCTCCTCGACCGAACGCGAATGGATTACTCATTGAGCACGCTCAGCGCGAAATCAGCCTCAAACGGGCTCGTATGCTGAAAACATAAATACATAGTTAAGTATATAAGTATATACCTACATAGAGTTGAACCGCAGAGAGATATCGCCGCGATTCACTCCACTGCGCTTTCAAATGGCTTTGGAGTCAAGCCATGTGGCCCAGCTTGTTCCCTTTTCCTAATACACTCAAGCTCAGTAGTTCTGTCTCCTCGCCATAAAGCTTTTATTGAAAAGATTAGGCAGGTATGCAAACATTCAAATACGCTTGCTGATTATACAAATATATTCCAGGCGATCATTTCGTGAGAGAAAAAATTATCATCAACACATGCTTACGTGAATCTTAATTGAATTTACATTCAATCAAACGTGATGTAGATAATTAAATTTAATGACATTTAATTGAAGAGTGTCGCAAGTGCGTGCGACGAAATTAACTCAGCTGCGGAGCTCGAAATTTCACTCTCTTTGTCAAACGGTGCAATGATTTAGCGCCGGCGTGTGTATTCAATTATTACGTGAATATATTATTTTGAAGAAAAGGTAAATCATCAAATATTGGAATTTCAACGCGTTTCCATTATTCGCGACTGGTTCGTGCGCGAGCGAGCCTCGTAAGTATTTCCACACCAAGCCCTAATTAAATTTCATTCGCACTCAACATTTGAGAAGTTCATTAACAAAGGTTTAATTGTTGGAACGAGATTCAATGCTTGGTACGCGTGTGCTCGTTGAGCGTAAGAGAAGTTTTTTTTCTTACCTCGCGCTTAATGCCTCATTGACGTATTGTGTAGCTATAGATCAACTACCAGGAGAATACGCACGTGCAAAACTCATACCGACGCTAATTGTATTAAGTGCATATTCGATCACGAGTGTCATAAACGGACTCACGCAGAGCGAAACTCGCACTTTTGATCTATTCAGTTTTTCTTATGCATTTATACACACATATACACGTGCGCGCAATCACTTGCGCATTAGCACTCGCGTGTGGTGCGACTCGATCCGGACCAATGCAGCTTTACATACAGCTGACATGAAGGTTTGGGCATTCTTTTTGCAGCACTCTGTACAATTCATAGGGTAGACTAATCGCGGCCGAGCAGAAGGATTATGGGCGGACGTTTGAAGTTTAATCTACTACACCGAGAGAATATTGTGCGTTTGAATAGCAGTGCATTGAAATGTTCGATGATTGTTCAAATACGAAATTCGCACTGGTCAATCGTGCATTTATTCTCATGCTCGAAATGTGTTCCCCAGTTCGGAGAACTCGTAACTTCGATTACGCTACTGACACGGAAAATACTTGAAACGGCTTCTTTTGTGTAGCTGGTCAAGTTGGAATTGGGCAAAAAAATTGTTCTCAGAAAAATCATCAATAACGTTTTCGTTTCTTTTTTATCGGCTTCGATACAGTTTCTCGCAAGCTATTGTAAATATAGCTAGTGGTATCACTTGTGCGAAGGTCTACATTGCGGGCGAGAAACAAATGATTCGCTACGAACATTGGCAATGTGTCATCTTGTGCTGCAACAAGAAACAAGCTTTGGTACTTCGAGCGAAGCAGGCCGAAGCTTGTAGCGTTTTCTGTTAGCACATATATAGAAAAGTACAGAAAATGGATGTCTAATGACATTTCGGAGCAGTAAGTTTGGCTGTTTCTCTCTCTTTCATTCTCTTTGCTCAGCTACAAGCGATCTGTCTTGCAATGGAAGCGCCTTCGAGCAGCGTATTTTTTTTCCTTCTAGTACTCGCAGCTTACACATAAATATGGGTAAATCCAAAAAACATCGTTGCTTTGGATTATTCTAAATAAATTGAAAAAAAAAATCGTTCATATATATACGGATTCTGACATTAATTATTTGAAGTTTTTGCCTTAAAAATGTTTTTACCAAGTAGATACTTATAGAGAAAAAAATTATGAAGTACACATTTATATTAACAGAATATAACATTTTACGATTTTATTTCAGTTCCAAAATTATTTTCTGTAATAAGTATATTTTATATCAAAATATTATAAACAATGAAAAATACCATTCACACTTTTTTTGGGAATCAACTTTCAATTTTCGTTTAAAACATGCTATAATTTTTGAATTACAAATTTGATGTATTCTAGCTCTGTGCTTTTTTTCTTCATAAGATGAACTGGGGGCACTGAAAAATTAACTAAACGAGGGCCATACTGCCTTATCTCCGAACATATTTTTTGAATTTGACCATATACAGAAATAGACTATTTTTTATTTATCTCGCGTTTCACTGCACTCTGAGAGTGGGTAAAGGGGTCTTCCGGTTTAACGAATGATGTAAGCCAATGTTGGTAATTTTGTATAGTTGCTGTTTCATTCATTGTAAAGACAGAGGCACTTTCCTTACGTGTTTTCGATGCTTTGCAAGTATTTCGAAATCTAAAATATTAATGAAGAAATGACTGGCAATTTAACGTCTAATGGCAAAGGGTCATTAACAGCCATACTTTGTCTTCAAAAGATATCAAAGCCATTCGAAAGCAACGATATACTGTCTTGCGACGTGGCCTTTCAATCACACGTGTCCGCAAATATGCAATACGCAACGTAATTTAACATTCTACTCGTATGACAGTGAATTAATCTCGTTAGAGCGGCCCGACTTTCTCGTACACTCGGCCAATGGCGTGCTCGAATGTACATAAATGGCATCGAAGAATTACTGAGCAATTAGTTGCACGTGCGCGTACTCAGTCCGAAGATGATTCTCTTGCGTGCCGCACACCACACGCGAGTAGTAAATGAGCCAGAGCACCATGCTATTTACTAGTGCCGACCGTTTTCCCAAAGTGGACCCAGCTAATTTTAGCTTTTGATATTCAGACGCGGAAAGTAAAGTTCGAAGTTTCAGAGCCGGTTTAACTCAACAGCTGAAACGGGGCAAGCTGCGCTTGTTTTTCGAGCTTGTAAATTTATATTAGCGTATGATTGCTTGGCTTTGCTGCACTTGTGTAGTTTCCATAATAATCATTGCTTCCGATTATCTTCAGACTTAATTTGATTTTATACTATTAACAATGACAGAATTCATAATATCTGCTTAGCATCAGTGTCATATGAACTGAATATGCAAATTCGATTACGTTTATTTGAATTCTAGAATCAATTGTAAACGGATTATTAAAAAGTTCTAGTTATCCGTTTTTAATAAAAGAAACTTTACATCTTTAAAAGTGGACAATGGTTTTTTATAATTAATTTGAAATGAAATGATTGAAAATTAACTACTTTTTCGATCAATCCTTTTGATTAATTAGAATTTTTTTATTAAATACACAACTTTTCGGGGTTTAAAAAAAGTATTTTAAATTGGGTGCTTTTCAAAATACCATATTATTTGGAACGAAAGATAAATTCACGCTACTTGCACGCATTGAATTATCGGGGTATTGTTATTCATTCAATCCTTTACATACCGAGAATAACGGCAATTGCGAATGTTTTTTTTTCGGAAAATTGATGGATTTTCCGCCGAAAAAGTGCAAAAGAGTAAAATCTTCTATGGGATGAAAAAATCCGAGCATAAGACTGGATATAGATACATAAGCCGATACGCATTTGCTTGTGGAAGTAATCATCGTTCACCCAAGTCAGCGAGCATATCGTCACCTTACCTATACACGCTCTCTCTCGCTATAAGATTTATACTTTCTTTCTTATTGATAAAAAAATTGATAGCTTAGCGTTCTAGCGTTCGCACGCACGACGTGATAAGATTTTTCGCCGGAGGATTTTCAATTTGAAGGGCTTTCAAGTTTGCACGACAAGCGATTTTTGTTTTGACGTTTCATCATTATTATAGACGCCAATAGAGTAAAGAAAAGGGAAAAGTTGCGTTAGTAAAATGAATGCTATTGTACATCATACATAAGCGAGAATCGGTGAAAAGCAATCAAAGCTCCTGCGGCTGAAAATGAGCAAGCTTAATGAGAGCCTCAAACGACAGTACGAATTGGTATTTGTGCTCGTGCTCTCGTGTTAATCTTTGTGCGGTTTTGAAACTTGAAAATGGCTTTGGGCATCTGAGCCCGCGCGTGCGGCCGCTCGCTCTCTCCCCCGCTGAGCGGCGCGGCGCGGCTCGCATCAATTCGGGTGGGCGTCAGCTTGCGCTGCAGTATACTATAGGTGCTATTCTACCTTGGAAATTGACGGAGAAATTGCAACATCACGATGTGTGCGGTTCTAAAGCTCCGAGAAATCATCGAACACGTCTATATGTAGGGACGTACAGGCGAATTGCGTAAATAAACTCTTAATCTCCGCGCGAGTTAGGAGCCATCATCGCGTGGCGCACACCTTCTCCGCTCGTCAGCAAATATTCCGCGCGCAAGCTTCGAATCGACTAACGAACTGGAAACAGGCGAGTGTATCTCCATCGATCTGTCTCTATACATCCGCGCATATTGTATACAATGTATGTACATATTTATGTACCGTATATACTGCTAAATTAAGCGACCAGGGAATTTCGACGAGGAACTTAGATGTACGTATAGCTGTGTGTGTATGTACGCGTTGTACTAGGCGCCAGTTCATTGTAAAGGTAAACTACTGTACTGTTTCGTGATGATCTACCTATTATGAAAGCTTTATTCGTGTATAAATTTATTGCCTGATATCGTAAAGTCATGCCTTCAAATTAAATATATAGTTGAGAATAAATTTTTCCTTGTTACCTGACATTGAATTACAATTCTGTTGTAGGTCTTTATTTGAACATCGTACTATGTTCTATGTGATTTATGGAATATTTTATTGGCGTGTCGAGTATCTTGTGTACGTGTGTTGTAGCCTTTACTGTCCACAGAAGCCTTGTTCAAACACTGTTGATTTTTCACCAGAATCCGAGCCCTCAAAGAGTAGAGAGATTCGATGTCGTGAGATTGTACAGCAACGAGCTTAGTAGGCCCTCTCGATCATCTTATTCTCTCTTTAAATGCACTCCTTGCTCTCCTTCTGTATATATGCATCAAGAGTCACAAGAATGAAGGGTACACTGGCTCTATACCTAGCTTCAAGATAAAGAGTTTTTTAAGAGACAATGAAGTTCTCGCTCTTTCCCTCTCGCTATTCACCTACACTTTCGAAGATACGAAATCGACCAGGTGGAAACATTGAAGAATAAGAGTATATCTATACATACATGTCAGTACTCCCCATTGCATTCTGCGCAGCAAGTTGCACTAGAGTTTCCCTGCTTGGATTTCTCTTGTGCCTTTTTCTTTATCATCTCTTGGTTGTTTTATGTAACTTCACCAGGATGAAATTGGATACCTACTCGAATAACTTTGTATGTTTTTTTTTGTAATCAATGAAAGCTTGGTTACGATACAGAGTGATTATTATTAGACGCGCACTACGGTCGATTGAAAAAAAAGTATTGGACATTTTTTATTTTTAAAAGTTTACACTATTCGAGTTTCAATTACTATATTTCAATAATATTAATGAAGAACCTTGCTAAAAATTGGGTGACTCATCAACATCAATTACACTTTGGTTCATTATTTCAAGCTACTTGTATAGATTATTTCTACTTATTTTACTGAAACCTCAATTGCAAATATGAATTTATTATTCAATTTCATTGCGGCGGGCACGTTGTAATTTAAATCACTTGACCTTATTTCGCAGCTATCCTATGAAATTGTAGTATGCGTAAATGCTATAAATTTGGAAACGTTTTTTACGGATAACAAAATCGAAATTTAACGGGTAAAAAATTCACGAATTCCGCAATTCGAAACATCTCTCAAATTATGAGTTCTTGGATTTGAGCATTAAAAAATAATTCCTTAATTTATTCTAGGTAGAAATAAATTCACCAATTAACTTGGCAAGGAGAGGAAGATCATTGAGAGTAAGTCATTTACTCGAAACTAGCAAAATTATGTTGATAAAATGAGTCGGACAAAGGGTAGAAAGTCGAAAAAGCATGCGCACAATAGATGTCTGAAAGATGCGACATCGTAAGTTACCATGCGGACACAAATGAGCTCATCCGTAAGGTACGTAAAGTAATGTTTCCTTCTTATCCTTCTTAATAAAAGAAATTCTATTTCACGAACATTTCCTTATTTTTTCCGTTTAATCTTTGAGTTTCAAAAATAAACCCGGATTTTTCGTAAAACTAGCTTATTAAATTCCATTAAAGCTAAAAGTTAGGTTGGAATCTGTAATAATTTCAATGATACTCAGGCCGTGAAAAGTTCAAAGCCGCTTGAAAAAAGACTCTAGCTGACGCGTTTAGAACAATGACTCAATTGTTTTCGACCTTATTAGAAGTTTCCGATTTCACAGATGCAGCGATACAAGTTCATACAGACGCAATTCAGTATACGTAATTATAGTAGTACGCGAATGCACACATCTGGTCGATGAATTACATGCTCGAGGTTAATTTCGTGCTGCGTGCGTAATTATTTGCGCAGTCCATACGCGTGTTCTACTCTACCTTGGAGGCTAGTAGGCAAATTAGGAATGGATTTACGCTCGCGATGATGACTTGCCCAAGAGCAATAGCTCCCGATTGCAAAGGCAGTTTTGGCTCTTTGGTCCTTTGTATACAGCAAGGTACCGCGTACGTTAAACACAACTCGGTATTTCAAAATGAATCATTTATTAGACAGACAAGTTCACGCGGAATAGCTTGTAAGTGACGCAACCGGACATTTTTTCCCTTTAAATCGTAACCTAATACTGATCGAACTGTTAATATGCACAAGTTTCAAGCGATACAGTATTGATGCGCGTCTGAGAGTTGTTGATATAACTTATGTTCCGCATATCCTCTTATAAAATTTTCTCCCAGACATATCGCAACGATGATTATTACTTTCGAGTCTTGTTGCATTCTTGAACTGTTGTTACCTTTGCAAAATCAAATAATAGTGCAAGCGAACATCCGAATGACTCCAATTTTAATGTGCAGTAAACGCTTGTATTTATTATTACCTTAACATTCAGATTTCCGTTAAACAGTCTTACATAATGTACGCGTACTCAGTCCTAAGTGTGCTTACTTTGTGTACTTCCAGGCCATTCTACTGTTACCCCCCCCCCCCCTATCCTCACTGAACTTTTGCTCTCTCTCCCTATGTTGAATTACCATTTTCAAGTATAAAATGGCATGCACGCGAAGCTACATTACATTATAGTACTAGGACAGTTTAACTTGTAAACTGGCAACCGCGAATTATACGATTTCGCCGCGACAATGCTACGGCCCTGTCGTGTAGTATAGCGAGTAAAAGACGCTGCAAAATGCGCTTAACTTGACGACTATTTTTTTATAGTATACTTTTTGAAAACTGGTACCCCGCGAAATTGATTAAAATCGTGAAATTTATGTCCTCGACGATGCACTTGGAAAATGAAGGTAAATTATAGCCTATATAAGAATATGTTTCTCACTCGTATATCTAGCTTATTCCATAACTGTCGAGTGCGCGTAACTGAACAATACTATTCTTCAACTTGACTAAAAACCCATTTTTCTATTTCAAACATTTCCATAAGTTTAAGATAACACTTCGGCGTTGGAAAAATACAAACTTATGCGTCATTTCTGAATAACTTTCGATTTAAAAATTCAAGAATCATTCATTGAGATACTTTTCAATAAAAAACCTTGATACTTAGTCTAGAAAAATACATTAGTTTTTTTACTACAACACCGTTAAGAAGAGCTTTCGCTGACTTGCGGCACCGTTTTAAACTAGAGTTGTGTCAATAAAATCGCGTGTTTCTGTTCACCTAACTACTTTTACGATGGTTATACTCAATACGTTTTTTAAAAATCTCGAGAAAATAAAACACATAAATTATTGAACTATAAATTATTATTGAAATATGTACAGCGTTTAATATCATTTTTTTATCAAATCGACTAATGTTAATAATTTGTGAGCCCACGACAAACTTATATTTTGCATGCAGCTATTTGCAAGTAACTTTAATACTACTTAATGCACATTGATTGAATTTAACTACGTCTCGTAAATGCACATCGGCCGTATCGGGATATTTGCAGAAACGTGCGTTAAATCCGCATGAAAACACCACATCAAAAAGCGGACCGATATTTTTAATCCAATTTTTGCTAAAGTCCATTTCCTTATAGACTCATTGCAGTATATATTCTTCCATCAGCATGTAAATATCCAGCATTCATCGAATGGTTATCGAATTTAACATGTATTTCACGTGCACATAGCGCGGCAGTAGCTTGTTATACTGCTATAAAATCAAGCAGTGCATATTTCGCGTTTCACCTCCATGCGTGTATTCCGTGTAAGCGCGCATCCACTCTAATCGAATCCGTCGAGTTTACTGTACGAAAGTGAACGCGCATTGCTGAATGAAAAGAGGAAGTTTGGATCGATTCCAAATGTTGAACAGGGTGCATTCAGAAAATAAAGACCATCATCACTGCCGTCCACGTCGTCGTCGTCGTCGTCGTTGACGCAGTTGGATAGAGATGCAGCAGCAACATCAGCTGCAACGAGTGTCAAGAGTCTTTGCGGGGTCTTTTCTTCTTTCATAGAGGTGGCGTGAAAAGATAAAAAGGAATCTATTCTGTATTGGCTGCTAGCCAGAAAACTGACACTAATACTTGCTCTGGACATTGTAACTAGTCTACTACAGAGACTCTTTGATTGCTCTAATCTTTCAAAAGTTCACGATAAGACACCTATAGTGTTTAGTTAATACCAGAGGATATTGTGAAAAGCTAGTGGCATCCTCGCCTTTATTGTTTCAATTTTATCTTTCTTTTTTCCAAATTCAAGTGTAAAAGAGAGAAATGTTCATTATACATTTTATTTACAGGAAATGGTAATTGTCTAAACTAGAATCTCTAGTCTTTTCATAGAAGTGATACAAAATTAAAAGATGAACTGTTTGTTTTCTTTCACTGGAGTTCGATTAACCTTCATATTTATTAATTATTTCTTAAAATAAAAGTTGTCCGCAGAAGTTTTTCCATGCTCAGATATACTATATATCACAAGTATTTCATATCATTTTCAGAACTTTTTACTCACTGTCATGAAGGTTGAATTATATTTCAAAGTTTTAAAAAATTTCTGATGATCAAGTTGCTGCATGACATATTTGCTTCAAGTTCGTCAAGAATAGAGTGTATTCTTTTGCCGAAATCTCTAAGACATCAAAGTAAAAAATGTCCTTTCAAAATTTTACGTACCTATTTCAAATGATATTACGGAACGGGATTTGAAGCTCTATGAATTTCTCATAAAACTCATAGCAGCGAAAGCAGAATTAAGGTTTTAATATAATATAATTACTCGATTGAATACGTAAAAAAGGTGCATATTACTCTGTAAGTCGTATAAATATCACTCGGCTCTAGAGAACCTTCCAAACAATTTTATAAAAAAGGAGAAAAAATAACAAATATTCCATTTGTGTTGGCGTCTATGTTCGTTACAGCCAGGCGTGAAATTCACACATGAAAAGACTATACTCCAAAAACGCGAGGACGCACGTAGAGAGCTTGAATAAAATCACGCGAACCGTTCAACAACAAAAAATACAAATAAAATTATCCTCCGCCCTCTCGCTCTATCCAACAATGCCGCTGCTGCGCACAGGAACCAATCGAACTTCGCACTAAATCTGCTGCGATGCATAACTCGGGGTATTATCGATTGAACGAAAAAAAATACCGAAAAAATTCCTGCAATGCGAAGAAAAAAAGAAGAGTTTTCGGAACAGTGTCATTCGGTGGCTGTGGTACCTGGTTGGCTTTATGATTTCCCTCTCCTCATCTTTTGTCCCGCTCTTATCGTTTTTGCGTTGACAAAGCTTATCGCCCGTTAGATCGGCCACGGGTAAGATTTTTATCTGTCCGCGGGATATATAACGGCGTGGCAGAAGTCCTGCACTATCGCCTGAGCGAATCGTTCGCAAAGACATGGCTGAGAATACAATAATCGCGCATTAGTAGATCACCGAAGCAGCTCTTCACCTTTTCGGGTTTTTCTATCTCCGCGCGGCAGATGCTCATATTAGGCATTGTCCCCGCACAACTTTTACCGCAAGGGGGCAGGCGTGTGTTAAAAGACGCTGTGTATTTAGTATATCTATATATATTTGTGTACGAATATATAGATATACTAGATACAGCATCTTTTAACACACGCCTGCCCCCTTGCGGTAAAAGTTGTACGGGGACAATGCCTAATAAGGTTAACACCGAATGCTTGGCACGCGATCTATCGGCCGGCTCGAGCTTTGCTGCGTACAGTGATTAAGCTCAGATAATCCAGCTAAATTGAATAATGGATAATGAAACCAGAGCTATGTGTATCTCCTATAAATGTGCGACAGTTTGACAAAGTTATGTACTCAATAGTACCTTCTCTGTGCTCGGCGTCTAACTATATTCAGCTTTTACTACTTACAAATTATGGACTTTGACATGAGTTGTCTGTCTCTCTGTCTGTCTCTCTCTCTCTCTCTCTCTCCCCCCTCTCTCTCTCTCCTCTCTCTCTCTCTCTCTCTCTTTCTACATTCTCTCTACATTCTCTCTCGAAGCCTCGCGAGATCCTTCGAATTTGATGAATAGATTTGAGACAAGTATATACGTCAAGATCAAAGAGAGAAAGATGGAAGGATGAGGACCTGTTGTGTACCATCGACGATATTGTTATAGAATCAGTTACGAAGGGGCACAATGCGAGCGCTCATCTTCATTCGAATGATTTTAAGAATAATTGTGTTCAGATCAAAGTTTCGATTGTAATTTTCATTGACGCATGCTGGACTGTCCCTTACGCATACATTTTTTAATCGACAACATATAGATTCTTTCGTTTAATTATCGCCGAGCACCGAAGAAAATGATCTAAAGCGAATTCACACATGCAACTACTGCAGTGGATTTGTCCTGTGGCTCGTAGCCTAGATAACCAAGAGTACATTATAAGTTTGCGCGAATCCATTTCCGATTTTTTTCTCGGCTATGCGCATGGCGCACCGAGACACGAATTTCATGTAAATCTGCAATCGAATTTCCGGTTGCCTACCTCACGACTGCACGCAAGCGCACATCTATATATGCTGCTCTGGCCCTGGAGATTTTTGCTCTTTCGGGCTTAGCTTACAAAATGCACCCCGTACGTTCTCAAACTTAGAGGTATGGGTACGGAGTGAAAATACTCCAGTGAATAGTCCACTGCTGAATTCTGACGTGTGTGTATGTATGTATGTAAATCTCGGTTTTTTTTTATCGCCATCACTTTCGATCGGCACTTGGCGATGCTAGTGCTTTTCGCCTTCCACCGCTGTATTCGGGGTGTCGAGGCTCTTTTTTTTCGTCGAAAAGGGCGAAAAAGCTACTCACACAGACCGCCAATCGCCATAGGCACAATTGACGAATCCAGCTCGAGCCGAAAGAGATTGAGAGATAAATGCGCGTGCAGTTAAAGGCTTGGCAAAAGAGGGCCAAGCTATAGGGCGAACAAATGTTCGACAAAGCGACACACTTTCCGATTGTCACATCGTCAAAAATCCATCACGATTATTGAAACTTTTTTATTATTCATTATTCGCTTTTTTTATTCCATTAGTTTCAAGTGTTAATTATTATCTACTATTTATGGTCTTGCGCCTTGCTATTAAACGTATTGAAGCTTGAAAATGAGATATGGTCAAATCGTTTGAGCAGGTATTAACTTTCAACGGGTATAAGTTAGAAGCTTGTATTATCATTTTCTTTGTGCGCAGTATAGCTTGGTCATATTTTACTGATAAATTTAGTACGAAATTAATCGAGTGAAAATACTCGGCTCACAAATAAATATCGCTTGATTTCAGTTTTTTTTTGTTTCAATTAAAACTCTGAACATGCTATTCATGTAAACTCAGAAAAGTATTAAAATTTATTCATCGATTTTTAACGTTCGCGTGAAAATAGCGAAAACGTGTCAAGAAGATACGTCCCTGTATGTGTCAACGTGCACAGTGTAGATAACATAAGCACAGACTGCACCCGGTGGCCGGTTCTTTGTGTTTTTGTTTTCTCTGTTTCTTTGTTTCGCAGTGATCTCCACAAACCAATGAAACGAGTCATCGTTTGATCAGCCAAGCATATATACTGCTTTACCTGTCCGTCCGTCTCTCTCTCTCTCTTTTCCTCTCTACAAATGTGAAGTGTGCGAATGTGTACGTGCGCGCGTGACACGTATTAGCTACTGTCGCTCTCTATCTTTCTCATTACTACTTTGCTCCGATAAATTTTTTCGTTTGGGTGAGCGCTTCCCTTCCAATTCTCCATCCCTATCTCTCATATATACATTGAAACTCATCGCGACGTGATGCTCGCTGCGGTACTTTTCATTATCCTCTTTTTTACACTCTTTGAAATGTATTCCAATACCATCAGCGCCTCCCCGGTATATATGACCCCGTAATGGACTTTTATCTTTCGTCGCGCAGGGTTATAACAAATAATACGTCGTTGAAAAAAAATTATCTCGTAATAATTACTCATAATGGAATAATAATCTCTAACGAGTATACACGCAGATTTCAAAAATGAGTGCTAAATAATTCTCCACTGGTAGTTATAAATTATTATTCATTTTATGCTAACGCAGTACCATCTCTCTGAATTATGCTTCAAAGAAATCAACTTTATTTTATATTTTTAATCAAGGCTAAGACGTGCAAATAAATAAATCTTATAATCATTCCAATGTAAAGAAACTATAGCAGGTAAAGGAGTCCTCTGAGCTGAGTACTTTAAGAAGTTATCATTTACAAATTAAGTCGAATTGACTGTAAGTTCGGTTTTTCTTTCACGGATTTACGCGACATTCTGTGCAGCGACGAAGGTTCAGCTTTGGTTTTACGATTAGCTGTCGCGCTACAAAGATTCTTTCGTCTTACGCGAATTTTCTATCGACCGTGCGACTTCCGAACCAAGCAGTCTTGGGAATGTAATTGCGATCAGGATCAACGACATCGAGGATAAGCGAAATTTCCCGTGGTTGGAGCTTTTAAACTAATTGCAACGTGAATCGAAGATGCTCGAACGCGATATTTCCTCAAAGATTCGGTATCCGTCGAATGCATCTCTCTTGCTGCCGGCTCTCCTTCAAGAAAGAGAGAAAGAAAAAAAAACAGAACGAACGACAAGAAAAAGATGAGATCCATTGACTTTTTTTCTTACTAATTTATATACGCGCAAGTTTTCAAGATTAAGAAAAAAAATTGATTTTAGCTTCCTATGAATGCGTGCTTTACAAGATACATCTATTTTTTGCTTTCATCGTATTCTTATATTCTAGTAATGATACTTTTTTTACTTTTATCTTGGTTTTATTTATATTTAATTTAACATCATTATTTTTTTTCAAATTTTTTCGTTATAAATTAATAAATGGTAGCACTTGAAAACTTTCCCTTGAAAATTTATTCTTGTAAGATTGCAATAAAAAATGTCTTGAACTAAATAACTATCGATACCACGTATATTCAAAAGTTCACTCTTACCGTTTATGTTGAATTCTGAGTCCTCTCCTTGGTTGCAGAGGAAGTCCATCTTTTAGCCAGTGCACTCTTGGAGGGGGTGAACCTCTCGTTCGACACACGAGCTTCACCCTATCCCGGTACCTAGCCACTGAGTCTCTTAGCTCTGATAACGTGACTTCTCGCACTGAAAACATCAAAAGAAAAAAGTTTTAACTTTAATGTTGGATCTGCATTGCTACTATATACTATAATACTCTTTTCATTCATATTTTTTGTCGTGCGAAAACGGTTACACATTTTGCTCGACGCAATTATTATTTCCCACAGTTCACCGAGATCTCCGCACAGACATGCCTCAACCTATCGCGAGATCGCATGTCATGAGAATATTATTTCGCGCTTTCTGCGGCTCTCTTCCTGTCTCTTTTTCTCTTTTTATTTCCTTCTCTTTATCTCTTTTTTCTCTATCTTTGTTCTTTTTCAATATTGACCATGTTTTTTAAAAAGAAAACATAGTCATGGGCAGTTCGCACAGCTCTTTGTGAAATAGCGTGATAACGAGATAGGATAGTTCAGAGAGGAGGAATGATTGACATCTGTTGGTTCGACTGGTTGGAAAACTACCTCAGCCGATAGTAATCGACCGAGATTGCCTCTAATTGCAAAGGAGCGAGAGAGAGAGAGAGAGAGAAGCCAAAGCACCTGCTGGATAGGACTATTGGCTTGCATTTCATTCGAATAATAGACTTGCTGTTTCACCTTATCCGCTAAATGCTGCAATCTCCTATTGCTATTTGTTTGATAGGAGGTGACACAAAATTTACCTTGTGGCGTAACTCAATTACTGATAAATAATGAGTATTAGCTCGGTAGTTTAGGAACTTTTTTTTAGTGCAATTTTAGAATAAGGCTGGAAAGCTGATCAGACATGTAAATTGTTGAAAATAATGAATACACCATTTATACGACTAATGATAACATTTCTGTGGTGAGAATGCAGATGCAAGGGGTGGGTGAATTATGAGTACAGTTTAGCATTTGTATGTAAGTAGATTGTAATACGCTAGAAAACAGAAAGGTAAAATCTGCATGTAGCCTCCTGCGGAAGTTTGAAGCGCGCGAAAGGAAGAGAGAGAGAGAGAGAGAGAGAGAGAGAGAGAGGGTAAGGTAGTGTAGGGAAAGTTCACTAAACTTTACTTAAGTAAATTTCACTTGGCTAAAACTTCACCAGCTCGAAATAGATCTTACTTAACACCCTTTACCGGGCGCATCAATTATGTAACACGCACCCAGTGACTATTGAAAAATTCATCATAAATGAGATTGTTGTGCATACAGTTTAATGAGCTGTTTTGCAGAGGTCGTCGTGACTTTTGCCCGCCAAAATTTGACCCTTAAATTTCGAAAGATATTTTAAGCCGAATTCTGTTTTTTATCTCCATGTCCATGAAACTTTGAAAAAATGATATAGCACTTGTGACCATGTAAAGCGGATCTTTGACGAGGAATCGCTCGCCGTATCGTCAATAATAAACACCCTTTCGTTGCCAAAAGCTTGTGGTTTCGCATCAGTGGGCAAGAACAGTATGTCCAAAAAAAGGTCACAGCGCAACAGCCAGAAAAGCTCCGTATAAAAGAGAGCCGTAGAGAGGTTTGATTCGTCTTATCGCGTTGTGCCCATTCAAGCTGCAATGAAAACGAGAACTGAGCAAGCCAAACTCTATAAATGTGAAACTCAGCGGTTCTTGGCTTTGTATTAGTGTACGTGTGTATAGGTGGTTCGCGCGAGTGTTTCTCGTTTGCCGCTCCCTTGAGAACACAAGAGAGTGCGAGTCATATACCGCATTGCACTTGGTGAAACGCTATTTAACGATTAGCGTCTCGTTTGTAGTCTCGCTACCGGTCTCACGTTTGCCGAACGCGAAAATTCAAATGCAAATTTCACCTAGGCCACGAGAGACACGAAAAGGAGTACTATTGGTCGTAGTGGTGGCATTACTGTTGCTGCTGTTACTGAATAAATCCCTTTTCTCGTCCTATAGCGCCACAGCAGGCACATCACATACCATTCTTTGATGAAAATTTCAAGTGGGAGTTAGCTGCGAAATTCACGCCGCAGGCTATAAAGAAAGTAGAAAAAGAAGAGAAAGCTCTTGTGCGACTGCGTAGTACGTGACGTGTGTGTATGTAGCCCGAGAGAAACGAAAAAATGACACGAGAGTTGTTGTAAGCGAAGGGGCAAAGGGACGGCGTATTCCACCTGCGTGGCATTGTAACGGATTCATATTTTCGAGTAAAGTTTTGAAAGGCGCTCAGTGCGCGTATTGTCGCCAAGACTAAATCTATCTGCTTTTCTTTCCGAATAAAGACTGAAAGCTGTTGTCAGCTTTTGATCCTATGCGTATTGAAATACGAATGCATGCGATATGAAAGAATCACGTACTGTGCTTGGCTAGATAGAACTCCGTTTTAGAAATTATTATTTAGAAAATTCCACTGTAAATTTTGAAGTTTTTGTTATAAGATTGTAATGTATTATTTTTGATCGCATAAAATAATATAATTGATTGGATATTTTTATAATCATTCTGTATACACACCGTTTTCGACGTACTTCATATGAATCATTTTATCACAATGTTTATGGAGATATCAAAATAAATATTTAAACGCAAATGTGCTTTTTATGGACACTGTGCACATAGACATCAAAAATAAAAAGTACAGATCGTCGGAGAAATAAACGTTAAAAAAAAAACATTGAAATAGAATTCTCGCTAAAGATTCATACATTGACGTGAAGAATCAAAAAATCTGTGTGAAAAATACGATATGCAGCTCGAGCGGGAAAAATCAAAAAAAGAAAGAATGTATGAAAAAGTCGTGCATGTACACAATAACTCTATCGTACAAATGGCATCGCTGTTTAAGCTGTAGGCATCGTACATACTACACTCTCATACATCAAAGCGAGAGAATTTTGGAACACAAGTAAAATTGAAACAAAGAGTAATTTTCTCATTTATACCACGTATTTGCGACCCTAAAATAGGAATTTAATTGCTGTGGTTCACAAAAAAGAGTCAATGTTCATTATTAAGCCGTTAGAACACGATGAAACGAATGAACTCGATGCGTGTGCTAAATATTATCATTACAACGATTAGTTGATTAAAATGACGACGATTTATTTTTCAATGTTTATGATTCATAAACGCAGGTTAATGTTCATTATAAGCCTTACTTAATTACCAAAGAGTAAAATGTTAATATACTATGGTTAAATAGGTTCGAGGCACGTGAGCTCGCGTTGAAACTGCGAACGTTCAGCTTGGTTAGTAACTAAAAACAACTGATTTCCTTGTAAGTATCAGCAATTTTTCATCGATTACACTCTCGAATCAGGTAATTACATCTTTGATCATTATTATTATAAGTTACATTTTCATATCTTATTTACGCGTATCAGCTTGCGATTTTAATACTCGTAATGACTCATCGTCATTTTAGTCATCAATCAGCTTCGAGTCTGATTCAATATAGTCTTATTCTACTTTACTTGTAGTTAAAGTATTGACAAGATCCTTCTAACGAAACACCAGCATTCAAAGTCGATCGAAACTAAGAAAATTGTTTTAAATGAATAAAACAAAAGGAGAAAAGAGAAAAAAGGTGACTCAGGGCACGTTTGATTAATGGCGGTGTGCGCTACTTATAGCGGTAGCGTATAAACGACACGTTTGTGTGCAGGTAAGAAGTTATGGAGATTTCAGGGTGGTGTTTTTTATCAATAGTTTTTTATCAATCGCAACACGCAAAGCCTATGTTCTTAGTCGCAAAAGGTTCTTGTGCGCGCGACACACTTTATCTCTCAGCAATGAACGCGAAATCGATCCGTAGTAGCTACATGTCGAAAAATACTTTACGGATTAAATAATATACAAACTCGTAGAAAATAACTTTCCGCTCACTTTGGCGCAAAGCTTTTATTTATTTTATTTTGATTTAGCAAAGCGTCAGGCATACATTCTGCAGCTGCGCTATCGCAAGAGTTGCTCTGTTATTACGAAGCTTTTCTTTCGTTACGTTCGTTCAGTTTCGAGAGTTTCAAAATCTCTATGAAAAGCGATTTCCGCTGCTAACTTGAAACAAATAAAAAGGAGTTAAAATTAAACTTCGTTTTCGCGAAAATTTAATACAGCTTGTCAGTCATTCCGTACGTTAACTGCTAATCTCTCGAGCCAGTCCAGTTACAGTACGCTGCAAAAACTTGTAAATAACAAATCAACTTTTCGAGGCTTACGAAATTGGCTTATAGCACACACTCCAACACGAAGCTCCTCTGCGCGATGGGATGCTCTTGCGAAGAATATAGGTACTATCAGCAGCAGCTCAACCCTTCGATAATAATGAGAACAAAAACAAGGGGCAACCACTTCTATACTCAGCCGCAGTATATAGCTCTCGCTGCTGGTTGGATGGGTGGGGGGCTTAGTTGGCAAAACTTTGAATGAGTGAGTCAGTCTGCATGTACTTCGTATACACATACACGTTTCTGATGGAAGTGAACAAGGCTCGTTTGCACAGCGCGCAAGCACATTCTATGGCAATTTATCAAGACTTTGCTTTGAGTCGCCCGCGCTTCTCTCCTCTGCCCTTGCTTCCTTCTCGCTCCTCGGACCTCATGCCGCGAGAGCTAATGAAGTGCACCATGGTAATATTTAAGCACCGTTCCTCTTAGTGATGGCACGAGGTCCGCGTGGCCCCGAGCATATGGCTCCCAATACTGAAATATCACCGACAAGGAAAGAGTCAAGTACTTTGCGTGTTTTGACTAGCTACTGCGCCTCTACCTTCCGTCTACTTTGCCAAAGTATTTATCCGTTCCCACCCCTAACCTCCTCCTCCCCCTTCCCTTTGCTATATACCGTTACAGTGCATTAGCGAAATGACGCTCGATCGCGTTTGCTAGCTTCTTTTACGTACATATACATTTGCGTGTACGTGCTAAAAACGTTTTTTAGTTCATTTAAGCAAATGCTATATTCTAACAGAATTTTCGTTTGAGCTGTTTACTCTCTTCTTATAGATTTTATGTGAAATGCAGTTACTACTTTTACTAAATAATAATTTTTGTTTCGTTGCATAGACTTTTTAAGAAATTTAAGTCTTATTTGAGAGCTGTCATTGGCGAAATAGATCTGGCTTAAATATGAAATAACCGAAATGCATCTTAATTATTCTCAATACATTGTGAATCGAATATAATTCATCTTAATCATGAACCTATAGCTGCAAGTTTGGTCTAGACCGATAAAGTGATTAGTTGAATAAGTTGCGGTTCTATGTATATCTATATACAGGGGACGTCTCCAGATATTCTATATTGATTCTTCTTCTGTAGCTTTCTTGTTATCGCTAAAACAAGAGAATGGTGCAAGGTTTCGCTCTCACTGAAAAGACCATTGTTACAAGCGTATATTGTGATGGGAAAACGTCTAAGACAGAACCCTTTAGAGATTATCTTTCAGTTGGTGCATCGAATGTATAGCACAGCTGTTACTTTTAGAACATAGGTATTATCTGGAGTTTGATATAAAATTGACGAATTTCGCATGCCTGTCTATGAAAAAATAAGGTATTGAATTTTTTGTTAAATATTGACCATTTGGATTTTGACTTGAAATGAAAAGATAATGTTACAAATTTATTTTATCATTTGGAAATTTTAGAAGATTGTTTAAGACTAATTTTTAGCAATAGAATTACCTTATCTCCATGCGCTAACCTTTTGTCAGAAATCTAGTAGAATGCACAATTCCAGTTAGAGTAAGTTTTGAAAATAGAACACCTTCTAGCTCGGTTGTAAAATAGAATATTCTATTTTCAATATCAATGCTCTGATGAAAACCGTTCAATTCTAAGAATAAAAAATTGTAATTGTAAGCTCAGTTCTGCTATGAAAACCACGTGTCATGCGAAATTTCCTTGTTAATTCTATAATTTGAAAAATTCTCTTTTGGCAAATGGTCCAGAGCCGAGCCAAACGTCATACGGTTTGGCACTGAGCCGAATCTGGATTCATCAAAATGTCGACGGTAGTCCAATATATAATGAGTTTACAATATACATGGCCACGCGGAACGGGTTATCTAGAACCTAGAGGTTATTGAACTTATCGGACTTTTCCGCTCTTCTTAAAGCCGCGGCCAAGTCAAGCTTTTTATATATGTGTACTCAATCCGCGATACGTTTTTTATGTGTGCAGCTCTCGGTCTCGCGCGGAAAGGCAGGCCGTATTGTTTGTACGCTGGCTTTTGCCAAGACGCCACCCATACGCATAGAGCTGTTCAATGTACTCGAAGTGTCGAGAGCGATAAATTCCACGGTCGCGTCCGCGCGCACATGTATATATACATAGTCTGTAGCAGAATTAATGATCGTTGCGAGGAGCGCGGCGGTAAGTTTGATAGACGAGCGGGCATGAGAAAGCCAGAAGGATGAAGCTTTTATGAGCTTGCGAAGGGACGATCGTCCCTGCTTGATTAGCTCTTGTATAGCGCCACCACGGCCGCATGAGTGTGTATATGCGTCGAGCTAGTCTACTTGCGGCATTATTGATGAGGCTACAAAGGCGCTTTTGAGACTTTATTGAGTGCTCTCTGATATATTGTGGCCGGATAAAATGATCAATCGATAATTGAACGTATAAAAATAACGATTAATCACGATTAGCATCTGCGGAGTGCTAACCATATATACTTCGAAACTTAAGAAGTTGTTGTCTTGAACCTTCTAAGGGGGCTATAAAAGTTTATAATTCGATCAATGGACCCTCGCACGTTGTTGATGTTAATTGAGAATTAGGTAAACTCTATGAGTGATCGTATATCTTCTCATACTCTCCGTCGGGAAATTAAATATAAAAGTGCCTGATCATCGAATATTTATACAGAAAGATCCTCTCTTGGCGCGTGTAAAAGTCCATTAAAAATGCGGCTAACTGCAGGCTCTTTTCCTCGCAAAAAATCTCATGAATTTTCAGCTCAGCTCCTACATCAAGTCCGATTATATGACTTAAAATATATAGGCATTATAAAGCAAATCCTGTAAAAAAGGAGGTCGGTGGTTATACACACACGTGCGCGGAAATATCGCATAGTAAGGGGCTTGAAAATAATGCAGCGTTCTCTATCTCTTGGAGAACAGGGAGCAACTGAAATTTATGTAGATGGCTTTAGATTTTGTAGCGGGGAGTAGTAACAGCTTTTGCTTAAATCATGACCTTAACCTCTAGTGAAATACCCACTTCTTTCTCTTCCTATTCTTGTGTGCCTTTTCCTTCTTTCACAAAAAAGTGAGACATTTTTTTCTCCCTCTGCTAAGGAGGTACACCGAAATATCGGAAGACTCTTTGACTTCGAGTCTATATACCACTTATCTGGTTATTCAGTGAGTAACTGCGCCCGCAATGTTCACGGCTTGTTGACCACTCCAGCGTGCTTTCATTAATCAAAAAATATCGACGAACGCGTGAACCTCAGTATTTAGCATTGATGAGATCAAGAGAATTTATGCGAGTATACGTGCTGGATGCATTAGACGATAGTTAAAAGGGAGGTGAAAATCACTTGACTTATGGTCACTTTAATGCTTGAGCTTCGGACGCACTCACATTTATCGAGGGCTATGATACACAAAAGTAGATTAAGTTGTTGCTAAGCGCATGGCTTGCTTCCCGTATTCAACATTTATGTTACGTAATACGCACAAATGCACATACTCATGCATACTGCAAAATGATAGAAAACTACACCATGAACTGTACTATGAACGTTATAGAGGGTTGATGTCATTACAGGCATTGATGAATCTGGGGTACCCGCTTTTGTATCGATGCTGATTCAGAGCTACTTCAGCGAAAGGATACTCGCATACCACACTGATACGGCCGGATTCCCTCAGGATTCTGCGTTGAGTCCGAAGCACAAAGAAAAAGGTAGGCACGCTAATAAAAGAGAAGAAAGAATAGTAACAGCCTTCCTAATAAAACAAAGTAAAATTAGTTTAAATGTCCAACATCACTCATGTCATGTGATCGAGCTTTTTTTTGAATGAGTTGAGAAAATGAGTTTAGGGATTTTTAATGAACAGGATTCAGAATCTCAAGACAAATACGAATCCAAGACCCGACGTCCTGAAGAAAATTCAAGATATCATCTTATAAAGTCTTTGTACATGAGTGCATGAAAGACACATAATGTACTTACAATCCAGGAAGAAAGGGATAATAATAATTATGTACTTACTTTTAGTATTGGGCATTTCAAATTTGCGGACGAGGTCGCCGAAAAAATGGTTTTCAAGGTTCGCAAGGCGTACAATAAATATTGAAGTACCAAGGAATCCGCTTTCATGCAAGATGAATTACATCGTTAGTCACAACAATAGTAAATCAGTAAAATATTAATTAACGGCGTATGCGCAGCTAGCGTGGCATAGTGTTGACCAAGTTATATAGCAGCTAATGAACGCGAATAATTGAAAATATGTCCGAGTCGCTTCCTGATGCTCCAGTTTTGGGCGCTCGGATGCTTTATTTACACTTGCTACCACGTCAGCTTTCGTATATAAACTTGCCGCTCTCGGTTAGGTATATACGGCATATATTTATTCGTATACCTGCGTACACAAATTATAGTGTTTAATAATAACGGACGCTGCTTTGATATCGAAGAATCATATTATTATAACTCATAACTGGCTTAGAGTGCGCTGAGCAAACAATTAATTGAATTGGCCATTTATGTATATGATACGGCAGATTAATTGGCGCAGATGAATATCTATATACGCACTACGTACAAATTTATATATCCAGTTTCATAAATTATAAATAACCAGAGTTTGTATCGCAGATGTATTACAATTTTGCGTGTAGTAAAATGTCATACAAGAGGAGAGGAAGAGAATAACTAAATTCATACAAAGAAGAATCCCACGCGCTCGGTGAGTCGAGCGTTAAAATAATAAGAAATTGTCGCCAATTATAACTTGTTCTTTCTTCGAAATTCATATCTCGTTAAAATTTCGCAAAATTAGCGAGTTGTTTGCTAACTTTTTGTCGTCTTTAATAATTAAGTAAGTTCGTTTTCATTGTATTCTCCACAAGCACCAGGTCTTACAGCCACACTGCATTACTTTTGGGCATAAAAGTTTTTGCACTTTCGCTAAGAAAGGCCAATATGTGGGGTGTATCATTTACAAAATACGCAAACACGTTAAAACATGACGTAATCTGCTATAATATGAGGACTGTTCATTGCAGATACGTAATCATAGCCGAGCCAACATACGATTGCTGATGTAATTTAACAAAGAGCAGAATGATGAGCTATATCCAGGAGCTTATCAAGTACAAATGCAAATTGATTAATATATATGCGGAAGTTAGAGATAGAGAGAGACCGCTACAGTGACCTGAACAAACATCTCGCCAAGTTTATCCAGTGTCTCGACGATGCAGCTTTTGGTATTGCGTATATGTATACACTTGGAGACGTAGTCGTATTCTTATAGTACCGTAAAAGGGCTTGTCTTAATTAGGAAGAAGATTCAGCTGTCTGGTGCTCCTGTAATTATTAATTCTTAAACGTACTCACATGCATACAATGAAACGCACAGAATTAAACTTTTCACTGTTTTTGACGCTTAGTCTCTTTCTTCATTTCTCTGTCTGTTTTTCTAACATATATTATATCTATATATTCAGGTACCTATTTATTGTTTTTCTCTTTTCTACTCATAACATACTTATAATAAGCTTACATTTCATCAAAGAATATACTGTGGATTGTTTCTTTACCCCAATACAAGCAAAGCTGCAGAGCAGCAGCAAGCAACAGCCGAGTTATTATTTGTTAGAGATTATTCCACCGTTATAACTGGGCAGGACATACTTGCCACGCATAAGCTTCCTCTTCTTCCGTACTCACCCTCCTGTACCCCATCTTTCTTTCTCTCATTCATTCGCTTTCTGCATTTCAATGATAAAATACTCGTGGATTAAACAGTTATAACGAGGAAGGAACTGCTTTTAACAAACGCGTGCCGAATAAAAAAGAGCTTTAGAGCTTTCTGCAAATTTCCAGGCCAGATACTTGAAGGATTTTGTTTATTTATTTCAAATAAAGGATCATCATTAGATTTGCACTAAAAATTTACTCGAATTTTTTTTTAAATAATCTGAAGCAGTTGTGTTAGCGTTAGGTTCAAGTTGCGCGGATTTCACAAAACCAATGTTTTATTTTTAAAATTGAGATACGATACATCTTTTGAAAAATAATCTTGTTGTTTGACGCAGAAAAAAGCAATCGGTGAGATCTTAATCCATTTGTATACAAATAGTGAGGAAAGCGTGAGTAGATTGAATTGATTTTGGTCAGGTGACGCATCAAGGTTTTCTATCGATAAAATCTCATCTGAAAAATTCACATTTTAAAAATGACATTTCATTCAGCTCGTATTTTGATTCATCGCAATGTACGACAGTCAGGTTCTCGCATGACGCCGCATGGCGGAAAAATTGAAGTATACTCGTCGCAGCAGCTCGTCGCACCTAAGGTGCCGCCGCGTGCTGTAGTGGAGCCTCATCGACATGACGGTTAAGTACGTATGAAAAGTGCGAGCAGCCTAGGTGAGACGCGCCGTTCGCCCTTCTAGCCGTACATACTTGAGAGAAAGCGAAGTGCATAAATATATACACAAGATGGTTCGTAGGGACAGTTATCAAGTGTAGGTGCACACTCAACTGAAATGTTTATATAGTCTGGCCAGGCTACACTGCGTAACATCTATACGCGCCCAGCGCAAAACCTTGTATATCGTGCCAGCTCACGAGCGCTACAAATAGAATTCCATTACTGAGAGACCCTTTTATTTTTGCGTGCGCGAGTATCTGCCGTGCGAATTTGCAAGTTTTTTGTCCTACCTTGGCTTCGGCGTACTTTCCAGCGCAATGAGCTCGAATTTTTCGCAATCGTCGAAGTTGATGATGCAGATTATTATTCGATTTAATTCTCGACGAGCATGCGTACTAGTTCTGCCGACGTCTTACTCTTATTAGTCGACTTCCTTTTGACGCATTATTTTCTTTTGTGAAATCTGACTGATTCCAGGATAAAGATGTCTCTCCATCTACATTGATGAAAGCGACGCGCCAAAATGACATTCCCCTGGCAAAAGAGATTTTGGAGTCTATCCTCTGATATATATATACATACTATAACCATGGATGAAAAGAAAGTTCGATCATGTATCGCGTTAGCTTTACAATCCTCATGATTATAGTTGACAGGTGTACATTTATGTTCATAAAGCTAATTACTTTTTAGAGTTTTCCTAGTTTTACTGTACCTGCAGGTGTGTGCGCGCTAATACGTGTACTGTTGCGCCAGAAGAATATCTCGTACATGAGTAGCAGAGCACTTTATGCAGCTACCTTTGTAGTTTGATATTTGCATGTGCGCGCGCGCGTTGAAATAATTCTCGCGGTAGTACGACGGCACGAGAGAAAGAGAGAGAGGCAAGGCATAAAGCAGCTAGTGCAGAGATTTCATAGTCGCGAGCGTGCACCGGTATACCCCTCGCATTATTCTGCAGAGGGATTTGTTTTCTCTCTGCGGGAGAAAGTGATATTTCTCTCTTTCGCTGCTGCTTCTGTTCTCACTAGACAGCTGAGCCGATTAATTTGTAAAAGGGATTTCCCAGCGCAATTATGGATAATAGATGGCGCTGTTAGCTTTTTTCTGCTTCTAGATTTTTTTCCAGCAAAGGAATTTTCCAAAAAACTAGCTTGATCCAAAGACTGACTGATAAAAGCAGTATTAGAATAAACTGTTCTTTATTCAAGAGTGTAATGTTTCGTCAAGCGCTAACCATACTTATAAAAGGGGTCTGCTCGAATAACAAGGTGAAGGGGAAAAATATTTGAAAGTGAGCTAGATGAAACATTTTTAAATATGCCAGAATATATATATTAATTTTTCGTGACATACAAATTTTAACTCGAAAAATAAATGATATAATGGATATCGTATATTATGGTTCTTACTATTTCCCAAACTGCTTAGATCCTTGAGAAAGCACCGAAAAAATTAGTATGAATAAGATTGCTACAAATAGACAGAAACATAAACCTATCGAGTATCATCCGGTCTTTCATTCCCAAAAATTTACAAAGTATTGGTAATTAATACCTCATAAATTTTATTATGGTCTGAAACCTGAATACATCAAAAATAACTTTGTGTGTGTGTGTGTGTGTGTGTGTGTGTGTGTGTGTGTGTGTGTGTGTGTGTGTGTGTGTGTGTGTGTGTGTGTGTGTGTGTGTGTGTGTGTGTGTGTGTGTGTGTGTGTGTGTGCCGATTCGATTCGAGTGATCGACGATTCGATAATGTTATCCCTCCCCAGGACATGTTACACTATTGTTGAAGTTTTATAATGCGCGAAAATTTTACACGTTAAAGCGCAGCCTAGGTCGAAGATAAATTGTTGAAAACTCTGAACATTTGTTAGTATACACCGAGATAGTTGAAAAAAATCTTTCTCGCTTTCAAATTTATCGTCTCTTACGAGCGATCGTTCATCTTTTGAGTGAATCAAACGCATGTGGAGCCCATGCACAGAGTTTAAAAGCCAAGAGAGTGAGAGAGAGAGAACGGAGCAGACTAAAAGCTGCGGCGTGAGCAGGCTGTCGTCGATGCGATGCATCGCGCGCGACCACGAGGAATCCCATTAAACGCCACTGCGCACAAGCAAATCAAATTTGCTCGCAAGCAACCAAGGACAAAGCGAACGACGACGAAGGAGCGAGATCTTCGTCAGTTGTATAACGCGATTCTCTTGTAACATAAAGACGAAGACGTGCACGGAAGCGTTAAGGATTCAGCCGCTGCTGCATTGCAAGAACTTGAAGCTGCTGCCGCCGAACGCTGCTTGCTGTAAGGAGGACAATGTCGATGATTCCACAGCTCGAGGATGCGTCACCTTCGTTCTTCGAGCACCGAGGAAAGCCAAAAGGATGCTCGTGTATAGGCATGGTATATATATATCCGCCGTTGGAGAAATTGTCGACGAAGTTGCAGCTTTCGAAAAAGTATAGACGACTGGATAGTTCATAAAAGGAGGAAATGTTAAAAGTTCAAGGAGATTATAAAAAGTAGAAGGTCATTCGACTGAACGTGTAATTGCGGTCTTTACTCTTTTGGTTCCATTCAACGCGCTTCACGCTACTAAAACTTATTCGTAGTTTGGAAAATTAATAACAATTTTAAAATAATAGATTTATTACACGCTGTGTGAGATTTCCGGTGAAATTTAATTTTTTAAACGCCTTTAACAAAAATATCGTTATAAGCATAATTTTCAATCTTTCAAGTATTTATCCCTACATGTTTAGAGTGATTTTTACGATTCAATTCGTAATAGAACCATGTGTATTTTTGCAACGCAACTTGACTTCGTGACATTTATTTAATTATGCTTATTAATAACATCCTTGCGAGAAAACCCTTCACGCGATAGAGCAAAACGGGCTGAGCATCCGTATTTAGCGACCAAAAAACATATGATATACTGCAATGGTTGCCAGGACAGAGCACTTTTTTGTGTGTCTGTGTAATTAAAGAAATTTTAAATCTCACTGAAATATACTTATTTTCTTACACTCATATTCATATAATTCAAAAAACACCCTGGTACAAAAAATACTATTTAATTGAATAAAAAACTTGAATAAAGATAGTCAATTTTACAATTGTTCACTCCCCCAAAACTCTCTTTTTTTTAAATCGATCATGATTATATTTTGCTCCCTTAATTCATACATCAGAATTATGAATAGGTCTCATTATTTCTAAATTCTTCATGCATAAAAGTGAATTTTACTTCCCAGACAATAAAATTCAAATTGATTTGATATATGTATTTTAATCATTTGGCACAAAATCAGGGGAAACGATTGGCGACGAATTATAATCTTTCACTTTTACTGACACAATTTGGCTTGATTAGTTACTCGTAACTTATAGCATATGTATCAAATATGTGAGCGTCATTGTCCTCGTTCATATATTTAAAATGTTTAAACTTATAATACACCAAAAACTATGAGAATTTATATCCACATTTTTCAACTATATGGGTATGGATTGACGTTGAATTTAAATTGCAATATCTGCCGATACAGTAATTTGTATCTTTTCTATGCAGACCTAATTACTGAGAAATTTTGTACGTCACGTATTCGTCGATATCTGCTTAATCAATTCGATCGGAGTGTCTCAGTTACAAAATTCGTGAACAAAAATTTTTATTGTTTTTGGAATTTTGAGATGGATAGGGTTATTTGGAATTTAAGATGCGACACATGAAAATTTAAATTTCCACCCGAATACCTTAACCCGCATTTAAATAGATGTTAAAAGGATTTTTTTGGTTAAATATATTTCTTCATATCGGTGAAATCAATAGTTTGAAGTAAAATTAAAAAAAAGCTGGCAAACTTCCTGGAATTGTAAATAATTATTTTGCCGGATCATACTACTCATAAAAGTAAATAAATTGTTTCTTCTTCAAGAAGATCACGAGCTTTTCAACATGCAGTAGTACCCCCGACGACACATAACGAGCGCGTTCGTGATACAGCACGGCGCGATATTAGGTGACAACTTTGGGTACTAATTGCAAATGCACTATGACAGAGTATGGTCGCATATACGCAAGCAAAACTTTTCATTGTGAGTGTACCGTGCACAACTCCATGCGTTATAATACTTTCAGTCTCCCTTAGTATACGCGCTTGTAACTCGTAAACTCAATTGCGACACATTGTCGTGCGTGCAGCAATACTCAATGTAAATCGATGTAATCATGAGCTCGCGATAAGCGCATATTTTTCAAGTAAAAAAATTCTGTTTCTTTTTTTAAAAGAAATTTTTTTAGGTGCGTTTGGTTTGAAGAGTAATCTACAGAAATATTTCGAAACAACTGCATCTAACAAGGAGAATGATGTCACTACTGAAGGGTCCAGTAGTGCAGTGATGCTACTAGCATCTGGTGAATTATTTTCTCTGGAGGTTCTTTTTTAATTTTACTCAGAAAATAACTTTGAGTGTGTGTGTGCTGATTCGGTTCAATTGAGCGACGATTCGATAATGTTATCACTCCCCAGGACATGTTACACTATTTCTCGTAAATTTCTCGTAATGAATCAATACATGCATGCATACCCCTCGCACATGTTTTATTACGCCGTGTAATGTAAATCGAGCACCTCTTCTATTTTAACAACAACGGCGCAGCAGCGCACAACTTGAGAAATACACTTGCTTAGCAAGAGTTTGCGGTGTTAATTAAGACGTTGGCGTGCTGATATGTTTAGTAACCAGCTCGCGGTACAAAAGAGGGCCGCATATAGCATTTTGTAGAAAAGTTTCTTTGTGCCTTGCAGTTCTTGTTTACACAAGTGACAACTCGTCTGAATAATCGTTTTTCTTCGGGGTGAAGTCGTATGCATGGTCTAGCATCTCGCGTTTAGGCTGCTCAAACTTTAATTTCTCGGCAGCCGATAATAAAATGCCGCTCGATGATACCGTGCACAAACAGCAGCGTGGCGCGTATCCCACAATATTTTACGCGTGCGCGCGAGAGCCGCAATGAGCTTTTCAGAAAGTTTTCCCTTGGCCTCGGGGTGCTCTTGACATCGCGCCACTGCTACGGAGACCCGCTGCTCCTCGATTCTCTCCTGTACCACGGTACTAGCATGGCGTGCGTCTCACTCATCAAGCATAGTATTTTTGCTCTTGAGTCTTTATTGTTGTTACAGCTTTGTACACGTAGGAAAGTAGTATTTGTAGAGTGCACAGCAACAGCAGCAGAGTATCCCTATGAGGCGCAGTGGAACAAAAGACGTGTAAGAAAATGCAAGAATGAACGCGTACACGTATACACGCACACACATACACGTGGTGGTATCAGAGCATATTTTTTCATTCAGCTAGCGCAAAAGAGAGCAAGAGAGAGAGAGGCCGAAACATTGTTCAGGCGCCAATGAAGCCATAGAATTTCTGGCTACTAGTAGTATGAGAAGAATATGTTTGCGTGAGTTGATAGAAAGGAGGAATCAGGGTGTATAACATAAAGAAAAGGAGGAGATACTTGTGGCACAGAGGGACAAAGAGCAGAGGGTAGTAGGAAGATCCTCGAGCTTTCTTCATCTATATTATCGTCTAGAAGAAAACCAAGGAGACGAAGAGGAGGTGCAAGAGAGTAAGAAAAAGGAATAAAGAAAAGATAAAGAAGCCCCGAGCGAATAAGCCCAAAGGAGAGGCAAGAGAGAGAGAGAGAGAAAGAGAGAGAGAGAGAGAGAGAGAGAGAGAGAGAGAGAGAGAGAGAGAGAGAGAGAGAGAGAGAGAGAGAGAGAGAGAGAGAAAAGAAGAAGAATGGAAACTTGACTAAGCCGGCCCAATTGTATGTATACGTATACATAAACACACGAGCGTACGCTATTAGTTAGCAATGAGTGAAAAAAGCCAAGCGTACAGTTGATTCGTTCTCGTACAAATTGGCGATAAGAATTTTCCTCCTCGGGGTCAGGTTAGACGTACTGACGGCAGCAGGACTGTACGGTGCATGGAAAATAAAATTACAGACGTGAGACAGAGAGAGAAAGAGAGGAAAAGTATCGAGTTTCTTTGTCGCGCCAACACGATGATTACTCGCCCGAGCACGACCGACAGCCATTCGAGCGAAAATATCGAAAAATAAAGAGTCGAAGATTCATAGCAGCTAGTGCGTGAACTTGCTCTGCGAATAGAGTGTGCCAATTGTTTTGCACGATATATGCGCGCGAATACGAAGCTCATCGAGACTTTTCTCTTTCTGCATTGAGACTATTGAATGGAAAAGTAGGAAAAATTGATGCACCTCGAGCGCGGGATTGGATCATTGGAGCATTACACTATTGTGTCAAAGCGACAAAAATAAATGAAAAAAAAAAAAAAAATAGTAACGTGCAGTATCGATTGTCGCTGTCAGTTTCTTAAGGTCTATTTACCGGGGGACAAAGTGTATCAGTATCGATTTTCACTTTTATAGAATCAAGCGATGCGATTCATAATTTATACACTATGATTCGGATAAGCTAGTATCAGAATATCGGCAATAAGAGAGTTTTTGTGCTTGCTACTTATGTTTTATTAATTAATATAAAACTTACAATGTGGAGACTGATTAGATTTACTACGATTGAACTTTGTGGCTTACCTATAACAAAAAAAAAATTATTCGATTATATTTGACGAATCAAAATATATTAAAGTTATCTTTATTTCTAAAAATGTTAGGTAGTTGTTTCCTCCCAAGAGACTTATTAGTCCCGAGGAAATAACGTTAGAATACAAGCATCCAAATAAAAATGAAATATTATAGTGTCACACATCGTAGATTTAACAAGCTGGTCGGTCGTATAGTCGTATAATGGATGTGATATATTGCGCTTCGGAGGATCGGCGTCTCTCTCTCTCTTCCTTTCGTTTCTTTTCTCTCTCTCTCTCTCTCTCTATACGTCGATGTCACAGGCGTCGTCGTCGCAGCCTTCGTCTGGGTGATTCGTTTCATGGACTATATCCTCGCGCGCAATCACCACCAGATTACGAATCGATCGGGGCTCATAAGTCTGCGCGCGCGCCCCAGGTCTCAATGTGTGCGTCGTGACTACGACGACGAAAACACCGACAACGACTTGGTCCGTTGATGGCTTATAACTCTGACGAGTGATCATCTTCGTCTCCATAGACCGCAAAAGCTGAACTAGCGAGCCGACCAATGCCGTTCGTGTTAAAATTAAAAAAGTTTCCAAGATATTTCTCGCAGCTTGAAACGGGGGAATTTCACATTGTTTGTAGACCACATTTTATTTAACCTGCGCGCGCGCTGCTCTCTCGTAGCCATTAAAAACTTTTCGAACTCTACCGCACTAATTATAGGATATTTCGTTTTCAAATGTTGGAGAGAGAGAAAAAAGGACACTCGAGCTTACTATGTGTACAACGTCATTATTGGACGAGAAAGAATTCAACAAAGCTAACGAACGCCTAGCCTAAACTAGAGCAGATAAGCATTTATATTTATTAGAGCATAATCTAACACGTCTCGAATCTGGGAAACAAAGCTCGGCGAGCAGCCGGTGCTGGCGGTAGCAGTAGCGAGTCTTTGAGAAAGCTTTTGTAAGACATCACTTCATCATCATTATCGTCGCTCTCGCTTGACAATACCTTGGGCAATCAAGTGCTCGAGCATGTAAAACTGAACGTCAAAACAAACCTTTACGAGTCGATATAATACAGTAGAATTTCGCGGAGCTTTTTCGGCTGCTCGTGCACCGAGTGGCACACTAGATCGCGCGCAAAAGGCAATATGCAGTAACAACGACTAGGCTGCAGGATTCTTTCTGACCAAGCTGACAATATACGCGGCAACGATTGTAACCGCACAATGGCTGAGAAAGTATAGACAAGGCACAGCTTACTGCTAATACTGCAGGAGCTCGAGACGGCTTGGCCTTACACAGTAAAATGTCGGTGAAGCCACGGGAAAGACAACTGAATGGCGTGTATAATAGTCAAATAATAGGAGTTTGCGTGCGCATAAACACGCATTACGTACTAGCTGCAGTACTGCACGTTGCAATAATGTACAGTAGTGTGGTGCACCAAATTCCGCAGACGGGCACACGAGTACCAGTACAGAGTCTTATCTGTACGCGTCGCACTGGGTGTACTTTGGTTATATGTACTTCGCAACGTCACTTAGGGGTGACAAAAATTGTTGCTCGCAAGAGAGTGCGTTTACTTTGAAAAAGAGAATTCCAAAGCGAGCATTCACGACGGCGCGCGCCCAAGCTACGCCGTACATTTTTTCTTTGGGAGAAGTGAGCGACGCGACGACACGATATATACCGTAGATACCTATGCTACACGAGCGTCGTATAACGTACAGACCCATATATATATGTTCTAACTTTGAAGTCGAGGACGTATTACTGGATTCTCTTTATATTCGTCGTTTCTGTTGTAAGCTGGGCTATATGTAGTATCATGCGTCGTACGGAGACTAGGGCAGAGCTCCAAAAGCTTGCGGTGTGGCTTTCCTTGCGCATCACGGACTTGCGCGAATATGTGTACGTACGTTATGTGCGTTTCTTCACATTATGCGAGTATGCGCCACTATGTATGTATATAGCTGTCACCTGAGCTAGCTCTCAGGGATATAGCCCGTGCAGTTCGCGAACTCTTTTTTGAGTTTACGTGACACTCGTGCCAATGTGTCGGCTCCGAGCGTATACACGAACACACGCATACGTATATGCTATACATTGGGCTCTCCGATTCAGTTGTGTGTATACGCATGCACACGTATACGAAATAGGCTTGATGTTTTATTCAATATTTTAGTCTCTTTGTGCGAGCGCGAGCGCACGCGCGTGCGTGTGTGCACTTGCTGTAGCGGTCCCTTGGCAAAAACCACGCGCTACATCGTTATCATCGTTTCACGATTCCTCTGGCCTTCGCCTCGTGTGCCACGCGCATCCTATACTCTGCACATACTTTTTCGTGTAATGCATTTTACGATATAAATTGTTTTTACGATGTTTTTTTGCACGTTCTCTCGTGCTCTTAATCTAATCGATCCCGAACTCAACTCGATCTAGAGTCGAAAAATCCGATGGAAATCCGAAAGTTACTTAGATGCGAGAATAAGCAGCAGGCAGGCAGGCAGTAGTATCAGCGAAATATCGATATCCTCGCGCACGGAGAAAATTGAACTGTACTCGAAGCGAAAGACACGGATACACTTCATCGGGGAGCTCTACAGTCGTTGCCCACGCGCTTGCGCCTACAGGTGTATGCACTGATATGCTATATGTGTCTGTAGACGAGTTTGCAGTCGTGTCGAGCTGAAATATTTCCTATTTTACGCTGTCGGTTACATCGTTCCGTTATTTTTCACTTCACTTCGTTTTTCGCTCGATACTTCGTTCAGTTGGCTTATGTATACACACACACACATACACATCATTGTACGTACTGCATATATAGAGCTCGAACAGTGCTGTGCAACGCACGTGTATATCTTTGGAGTCTAACTAGTCTCTCTCTATGTGTGGCTAGGCAGAGCTCGGGCTTATTCGCCCCGCGTTTACCTAACAATCTACGTGGTCTGAGTCGTGTAATTCACGCTGTTGCGTGGTTATCTTTGGCCTCAGCGTCAAAATTTGTTTGAACTCTGCCCTCCAGCACTACGTACACATTTCTCTACATGTGAACATGCTTGTCGGCCCGAAAATCATGTCACTCGCCGGTTGCTGTATAGCAGAAGAGAGTTTAAATCCATAATGGAAATAATGAGCTTTTGCGAGTGGATCTACAGGCAATTGGAATTTACTTGTTTACGATTTTGCAACAAAGCAATATCTGGTTTAAATTATTATTATAATCTAATACTCTTCAAAAAGTCTCGAATGAGAATTTTGTGATGAAGTCTTGAAAGTGACCAAGAAAGTACTTTATTAGTCAATTTTCCAAATCAGATTGCTGATCTCTGGACCAATGTTCTGACTCACAGCTATTTTTAAAATTTGCGTTAGCTCTATGCATTTATTGTTATCATCGTGTGATCGATCGTGATTAATAAAATCTAATGATATAAAAAATTCAATTTATTCAAAACATGAAACAAATAATATTATTTAGCTCAAATCTCACTGAGTCAAAATTCCAAATGTTTTCAATAATAATCAAATATCCAAAGAACCATTTGTGACGTTGAATTTAAAGCGTTTCATATTTTCCACGGAGTGAGAATGGATAACTCATAAAGCTGCGAGGTAATTTTTCTTTCCTTCCTAAATCTTTTTCAAAAAAATTCTTTGCATTTCATGCACGAATCGTTGAAAAATAAAGCACTTATAGCGCTATGAAACATTCCTCGTTTGCAAACAGCTGTGTGCTTGAGCGTACATATAGCACGCTCGTACCATATACACATCGTTCATATCTGCTCGTCGAGAAATATTAATAGTTAAGTTTACTACTGCTGCACTACACAGGATAGAGTTTAAATCTCTTTTTTCGTCCAAGAACACGGATATATAAAGGTATTGCGCGTCTGCAAATGCACATAGACAAAAACGCCTTGTCGATATTGAATTAAAATCTTGGAACTAGATATGAAATCAATATTTATTATATGAGTATAGGACAATTGCAGGCAATTCGCAAAAGTCAATATCGTCCAGAAGATGTTTAAGAATTTAATTATATGAAATTTTCCACGCGTTATACTCGCTTTACAGGCGAATCGAGCTTTTATGGGTCACTACTTTTTTCGTCGCTCTCTACTTGTATGCGTAATTTCATGTAAATTGAAAAACAATTCGAGATAAAAGACCTAAGTCCATATATAGGAGTAGAAGGGCATTAGTGACAGCAGTACGGCTCCCCACACCTTCCTACAGCTTAATGCACGAGTCACAGGTAATAAACGACTCCACGCGCTGTCTTATTTCTCGTTCTACGGCTACATGGAGAAAGTCTCGCAATTCCTATACATACGCGTATTTTGTAGTGGCTCATTCGAAATGATGTACTCAGTGCATCATGATAATTAAAATGCTCTCTGGGCATGGCCTTTCGTTAAATGAGAGGAATTATATTTGAAAAAGGCGCGTTCGTTGTGTGACTTGGCCCATTTAATATCAGCTTATACTACATAGCAAACGGTGCAGCAAGTTTTACACTCTCGCTAATTTTTAAGTCAAAGCGAAAGAGGTTGTAAAGTTTATACTTTGATCTCGGGATGTACACACAAAGTAGCGATGATACGAGGAACAAGGGTATTGAAAAAACGTAAAAAGCCCGAAACGAAAAATAAAAAAAAAACAAAAGCCCGACTATATATATAAGTAAAGCGAGGCAAGCGTGAGAGCGAGTCACGCGCTGCAGAAACTAAAAGTTTCGGGGCCTCGCTACTATAGCAATGCGGCACGATTCTGGCAGGCAAGCAGCGGCAACGGCATCATCCATCCTCTTTCACTGCATGAGTTAGTCAAAATCCGCAAAGGCCCTTCCTATCTCCTCTCTCTTTCTCTCTCTCTCTCTCTCTTCTCTCTCTCTCTTCTCTCTCTCTCTCTCTCTCTCTCTCTCTCTCTCTCCTCTCTCTCTCTCTCTCTCTCTCTCTCTCTCTATACGTATGTGCCGCTTTACCGAGTGGTATTTGTGCGGTAAGCGCCCGGGCCCCAAAATGATTTACGCCGTTGCGAACAATGCTGCCGCGGTATATATATCGGCAGAGCGGGCGAGCGCGCGCGCGCGTCTGGGATAATCGAATTCGAACAAAAGAAGACGCAAAGAGAAAGAGAGAGAATGAGAGAGTGAAAGAGAGAGGGAAGCAAGCAGCAACGTGTCTCGCGAATCGGTAGGTAAATATATGCCATGGAAGGACGATCGCACCGTGCAGTGATTCATTTTTGTTTTATTATTATTGTGCGCTGTCGTTGCTGCTATTATACACACGCGCGCGCGCATATACATACACAAGCGATATACCTATACTCACTCTCGCGTTTACGTATTCACTCATTTAGACAGACAAGTAGATTTCATTCTTACGACTCTTAGTGATGGGATTTAATTTTTTATGGCCTTAGAAGCTATTATACATAATATGAACTACTTAGATTGCTCATATTATTATGTATATTTTGCATTGTATTATGTGTGCCGAATATGTAATGAGGTTTTTATGAGCTTATGATTTATCGCTATTTGATGGTTTCTGCTCGTGCATCAGAGAGTTCGGATTTTAATTTATAAAAATGTTGCCGGGTTCTTCGAGTGGGCGGATCTCGCTTTTCGTTGAGCCATTGCCTTGATTGAGTTATTAAAACTATGCAACACTCATTTTACATTTTTTTTTTGCAATTACAAATTTTATATGTAACTGATGCAGCTGTAGCATATATTTTTGTAATGATTTTTATACATAATGATGCGAATAAAATTTGCGATGTACGCACTACGTGATCTAATTTGGACTTAATGTGCAAACTGAGGATAATTAACTCTCATTAGGTGAAAACAAACAGTTTTTAAAAATGCTTGAAAGACACTATATTTGCCCTCGCTAGATACGCGCATTTTCCATCGTTTATTTTCCACGCTGACTGCATTTATTTTTAATCTGTCGTGTGCTCTCACCTAACCTCGAAGTACATGCCCATAACGTAATAATCATGGCAGTGGCAAAGAGGCATTTTTTCAATTAAAAGATGGATTAGAGTATGGACAAACGTTGCGATTTTTCCCTTAATATGATAAAATTTATACATTTCTTACCGCGGAAAGCAATATGCAAACGTGGCTTAGTAACCGCAACAATTTTGTAAGCTTTTACGCTCAAAAGTTGAAACGATAAAACTCGCTGCTACCTAAATGCAGATATCTAAAGACCATTTACTTTCATAGATATACAACTTTCGCGCAAAAGAGCTTCGAGCGAATTTATTTTGAGATATGCCGCACCGCAGCTGCTGACATGGAAAACATTCCAAAGAAAGTGCGAGGTGAAGCTCGAAAAGAAGAGAGAGAGGCTGCCTCGTAGTGAAACTAGTCTATTTTTTGAAAATACAAAGTACACTAAGAGACCCAAGGGGGTGAGGAAGAGACAGAGAGGGAGAAAAGAGCGAGAGACAGAGAGCGAGCGCATAGAAACGGAATTTCAGTTACGCCTCTTTCGCTCTATGCCGAATGCAAGAAGAGTTAACGTTGCAGCCCAATGTTAGCAAGTACTTTGCTGAATAAATAAGAGCGGAAGAGTCAAAGTTAAGGTAGTTTGTTAGTTTGACGCGCGTGGCCGTGACTGCGAGCTTTCCCTGTATTGTACCTTTGGCAAACTTATTTCTTTTTACGATTTTTTTTCTTAATTTGCACATTGCTCGAACAAATATTTAAACTCAGAGTGCTGTGAAGATTTACGCGTCAATTTGCGTTAATCATTTATTTATGATATTAGAATTCAAAAATCGATGATAATTGAACTTTTTGTATCTTTATCAACTCAATTTATTATAATAACTGTACTTTATTTATATTACAGTGTTTGAAACTCTCAAAAATAATATTTAAAAATGTGTTCTTAATTTACTGAAATACTCTAAGACTGTATTGTGTACAAGCAAAAAGACAAGTGTTTGTTTTGCGATATATTTTACAATCAGTTAATAAACGATAAGGAGCAAAAAGATGCACACAATCAAAACGAAAAAAACTCGAAAAATAAAGAAAAAAAGTAACGTGAAATATAGTTTCTGGTTTTGTCTGCTGCTGTTGCGTCTAAAAATCAAAAGAACAATTGTGCTCATGATATATAATTTAAAAAGGCACTAAGAGGAAGCTAAAGGGTAAAGAGAGATTATAAGAGAGGAAGAGACAGAGAAAGCTAAAGTAAGTTTTGTGAACCCAAGGAACTGCAGAGATGACAAACAGATGAAGTTAATTAAGCTCCTTGTGTTATATAACTTTGCCAACGAGACTAGCCTAGGCGAGCCCGATTTCCAGGTAAATATTTCTTACTGCATCGTGTAATAAAATGGAGCACAGAAAAGTGCTTGCCCATAGAATGTTTGTTTGTACATTATACTCGAGTCTTTTATGAAACACTGATGTTCATGACAATTTTTTACTCTCCCACTTGATGTCTGTGTTTAGCGCTGCTTCACCCGCTAAGTGCATTTTTGAGCATTATCATTTTTGTTTTATAACAACGCGGCAGCACTCCACGCATAGTTTTATATACGAAATTGAGTGTCGAAAAATCCCTTCTCTCTCTCCTCTCTCTCTCTCTTCTCTCTCTCTCTCTCGCCTCTCTCTCTCTCTCGCTTTTGCCCGCTTTAACTTTCATAAACACGCGAGAGCGAGCGAAACACGTAATTACTCTGTTTTTTCGCCGGTAATCAAACGTACGTTTCACGGTAATTAAAAGCTCTCGCACGCTTGCATCGCATATTGTGCTGCCGTTGCTGCACCATACACAATACACAATAAGGTACAAGTGCACGCGCGCGCGCTCGCGGCCAGATAAGAAATCTCAGTTTTCGCTCGCCGCAGCGCCGTCTTTCTTTCTGGCTGTTAAGAGCTGAAGGGTCGTCTCGCCTCCATTTTCTCTGCTCCTCTCATTGCACACACGCTTGTGAGCGCACATGCATGTAGGTGAGCTTTTGCCGTGCTTTTCGATGCGTGTGTGTATGTGTATGCGTATAGAAAAGTTTTTGCACGTGACTTACTTGCTCGTTGCACGAAACGCGACTGCCATCGCGCCCCGCAGTCCGTGTTATCAAGGCGAACGTGTCGAGTTACCTTGTTAACTAACAATGCATTCTAGCCTCCCCTTCCACAAGCACCTTTTCTTTCTTCCATACCGTTGCCGAACGAGCCTACAAACCTTCTCTCTTTATACCTTCTCTGTAGCTGTACAACCTCAAGCTGTGCAGTTAGACGTTCGTACGTATACCTACGTCTGTGGGTATAACGTCGCTGAGCTCTATCTGATCATACGTTTGATACTCAATTTTTCACTTTTAAAGCTTACCCTTGAGAAAATAGACCTTATACTGCTTATATAGCTCGATTAGTTTAAAGTAAAATAAATTTCGTTCTAATTTTCTACTCGTTCATGTGTGGGCAGATACTGAATTGAAAAGCAATTCTGAAAAATTTCGCGCACTTCTGAAGAATTTTTGCACCAATGTTTTGAAAATGTTAACCACAATAAGTTGGCAGTACGTTTGTAAAAGTTTTTAGCGGGAAATTTTACGGGTAAGTTGAAATCGACAGTTTCAAAGATATTTAAAAACTCAATTTTTTGCGAAATTCAAACTTACAAACATTTTTTTGTTTGCCGAACTGTACTCTCACTCCTAGACAATAGGCTCTGAACAAAGCTACTATTTTATGGGCCATCGAGATGAAATAGTCCAATTCCGTTCGGTTAAAAGCTTAATTAAAGTCGTACGTCACAGCAGCGAATCGTCCGATCACGTACGATATACTCAGTGTATAAGCTCTCAATCGACTAGAACGCGTCGTCGCGTTTCCCTCACTCTCTATACGGTAAATATTCGATACGAGCAAAAAAATAACAAGCGCAGAAACGAATCGCGCTGCCGCGCTCCGAGGGACAATTGCGTTTCAGGTTGGAAAACAAATTCTTGATGTTGGCGAGCCATGAATTATCATTAAGGCGATTGGCCATATGCAGGGGCGCGCGTGTGCGAGCTTGCAACGAACGTTAATCCTCCGTGTGTCCGCGCACGTGAATGCACTTCATCACCGTCTTGCAGCGAGTGTTGCGTGCCTGCAGGTCTATGCGCTTGTGTATGTGTGCGCGTGTATGTGTGTACGCTCGTGTTTGCGAAGCCAAGTTATCCCAAGCTCGGCCGCTGTGTATAGGGCGCACAGCTCATGTGTATGTGTACACATGACTAGTATACCGGGCGCGGACAATTGCGCTTGCCGAGTGAGCGAGCGAGCGAGCAAAAGAGACGAATTGGATTTTGTCAGAGATGAATTTTGTCAATGTCACAGACTCACGCTCGTGCTGACAGACCAATCAGTTTCTCAAAGCTGGGCTTTAATCTCCCGCCAGCTCACTCGCTCGCGAAACACACAGTTCGCGCTATTCTCGTTATATTCTCTTTTTAGCTCTCACTTTCTGTGTTTGTCTTCGAATCGAATTGTTCATTTTATTCGTTAAACTCTTTATTTTTTTTTTATTTTCGAAACAAATTTCTCTATCTAATTCCAATTAGACACAGTATTTCAGTTATATTGTAATTGGAGAATAAAAAAATTATCAAAATATTTTTTCATTTTTTAACCACTTTCATTAATTATTGGTACGTGCAGGATGTAAGCATTTAAGCAGAAAAATTGATACACTACCCTCTAAAGACATAAATCTCCAACCTGATGAGGAGCTGCAGCCCTTTTAGGTCGTACGAGATCATTCGAGTCCTTACGTAATCGGTAATCGGCGATCAGCTCAAACGATATAGCCCGGACGTTTCAAGCCCCAAGGAAATTTATTCTTACATAGATAAGACTTGACTTATGGCACCGAGTTTATTGGTCTTCGATTTTCTGTGTACTTGTTTTTGCAAACAAGGAGGAAAAAAATGGTTTTGTCGAAAAGGTGCTCAATTCTGCATTTTTAATGATAAAATTTAATGCATTTTCTCGTTTTAAATAATTTAAAAAGTTATTTAAGTAATTTCAATATGTTACTAAAAAGTTTGTGGCATATTACTGAAATTTATTTTTGATGGTGGCTTTATATGTAATTAAAATCAAAAAGTTAATAGCATGAACAAATATTTACACATTATTTTCATAAAAAAATGGAACTATTTTAAATGACTTATTAATTATATTCAATCAAATAACTTGAAAAAAATGTAATTAAAACTTAGTATCTACAAAAAATTGTTTGTTTGAAACGTCCAACCAAAACATCTGCGTTAATATTTAACTCTTGCGCTATATAAGAAATTGAAACATTTTCTTGGCTGTGAAAACTTTGCTCAAAGACGTTTGTTGGGTAATATAGAGTATTGAAAGCGCAAAATACTTCAATTCACAATCTTTGCAATGTCTACAAAACAGATGATTCGGCACGTGTGGCGACAAAGTGTACTTTACCAGCCGAATGAAACGGGGGATCGAAGAGCCACGCTTTCCATATGTGCGTACATATAAAAGAAACGAAAGAGAAAAAGCATATGCTAAGCTTTGGACTGTGACTTGGAAGCGCTTTATTCGCAGCAACACACTGCATATATACGAAAAGAGCGAGAGAGCTTTGAACAGCAAAAGGGTGCGGCCGCTAGAAAAAATACTTCGAATACAGAGTTTGCAAAGACAGGTTTTTTGTTCTATTCGTTTAGAACAGAGGAAACCGATTTATAAATATATTATACACACCCACGCGTGGGGCTCAAATTTGGTGGCATGGTGGCGGTGGTGACCTACCTCGTTTATATATTATCCTCGCTAGTATGATGATGAAGTTTTTTTTTTAAATCTACGAGCATACATAACGTAGCGGATTTTTTTCAATGAAGAATACGTCGACGCCACGTTGTCGTTGTTACTGGCGGAGTTCCCTTTTTTTCTAGGCTTGAAAAGATATAGCTCGCGGGTTTTCGATATCATGCCTACAGTGCTGCGTGTAAAAAGATATCTAAAGAAATGTGTACACATTTTTTTTTTTCAAGTAATGCTGCCTCATAATACCGGTATATGTAATGCAACGAAAAAAATTTTTACATTCACATAAAAAAAGGTCACGAGTTTTCTCGCGCAAAACAGAACATTTTGCACTCGCAACGTTATTAATTATAACGCCATATTTTTTCTGGTAAAATATTTTCAGTCATCAGGATAGATTATTTGAAATAAAAAACATTTTTCCCAATGAAAACTCCATGATAATCAGCTTACTTTTTGCAGTGAAGTTTGACCGAATATTGGCTTGCACTACTGATTATTTGCTTTTAATCCGAAGCTCAATGTAGTGCCATTATAAGTAGAAACGTCAGCGCTCAGTATTTGCGTCAACAACAAATCAAGCAAATACTTCCTCTTAAAGTAAGTTGGAAATTGTCAGCGCAAGGTTGGGGCGCATTATAAATCTGTCTCCGACTACGAGGGACGTTGTAAAGCGTGACGAGCGACGGGCATGCGGTTACAGTAGTAGGGTCTAACGTTCTTGGACATGGCAAACATCGTCGTGTCCTTAAACGCGCTTGATGGCCCAAACGGAAAGCGATAAGACCAAGTGTGTATGCGTTTATATGCATATATATATATATACGAATGGAATAGATAAACAGGCATTGCAGAGAGAGAACGAGTATGGCTAGTCTGTATGTATAGGTACTGCCGAGGAGAGCTATAGGAGTTGCGAGCTGCCGAGGAGCCTGCAAAATCACGAGGACGGGCGCGTGATGCAGTAGAGCAATTTGCATATTTCGTCGCTCATGCCAGACGACCAGAGAGAGACAGAGAGAGGGCTAGCGTACGCTCACAGGGCCAAGCAGCAAAACTGTCAACGTCGAAAGGAGCATCCATTGTATACGTCGTAGATCGCTGAGTTCTGTAGCCCCAAAAGTCCAGCGCATACTCAGCGCCGTACCTCGTTGTATATACTTACATGCACGATCTGTACGATGGACGGTACAGGTAAATTTACGCGAGCGTGTCGTATTTTTCACCAATTAGATCTGGACGTCTCGTTTCATGCAATGAGTAAGATTTTCTACCCTCTGACCTTGTTTCGATCCTTCTTAGCTACTGTGCTACGTACCGAAGACCCTGCGTATATGTATAAACGTTGTTAAATTAGGTACGGCGACGTGGGCTATGTACACATACTTGAAGCTTGTCTCGCTATTTAGCCAGTCTGTGCCTGTGTGGTAACGGCAATATAGAAACCGCAGATACGCTACACGTGCGCTCGAGGCCATCACACTCGATACATATAAGCTTTCTCTCTCTCTCTCTCTCTCTCTCTCTCTCTCTCTCTCTCTCTCTCTCTCTCTCTCTCTCTCTCTCTCTCTCTCTCTCTCTCTCTCTCTCTTGGCCCAAGCCATGTAAAGTCAAACTTATCCCTTATTCTCTCACTCTCACTCAAGGAGAGTGACTGTAACAGCGTGTGAGTGTAAGTGTATATCTACATGCATTTATCCGTATACGTATATAGATGTCGGGAGCGAGTGTGCACGGGTTCTATACATCGCACAAAGATATAGCGCTTGATGTGTAACGAATAGCAAAACATGACCAGTCGCTTTCGCTGTACGAGCACAGACAGACATTGCCACATTGATGCATCTGCTACATGCGAGCTGAGGCCTACTATATTATATACGGGCATGACGAACGCAAGAGAGAGAGAGGACGTTTGTTCAGATTGGCACACGAGAGTATGTGTATGCATATAAGTCCTAATGGACGTTGGTTAGTATTCGTGGGTGTATGTGTATGCGTGTATATTGCATTTGCAGGTATTCGTATACTATGTCACTGTATATGCAGAATAGATTGGAGCAAGCGCGTGCGACTTGTCGTTGTTTACGTTGTGTGACACGAAACATGGCTTGATGCGAGCGACGGTCGTATTCGTATATATAACGTGGCGGCCCAGTTATCTCTTTCTTTTTTTCTTTTTTTTCCTCGTGCTCACGTGGCCTTTTGGCATCCGCGTGAGAGATGGATATCTGCGCGCACCAACTCTATTGGAAAATGTGTCGATGAGTGAATGCGCTTATTCAGATGCGCTCCTACATCGATTGACATTTGAATATAACTTTTTTATCTTGTAGGAATTGATTCGTCCACCCAGCGAATATATCCTGCCTCCTGTTGGGTTTATTTTCTTCCTCGCCGTGTTATGTGTATTTTATGAACGTTACGTCACGTCAACTTTTCGAGCAATTTAAAGTCGATTTCAACTTAAAATTATAAAAAACACTGTGTGATGGACATTAAAACAGTCAGAGGCTAGTTCGATGTAGGTGTAAAACGAAATATATACGTAGCATCTGTTCCTGGCAATTCCCGTCTTTAGAGATGATTATGTCAAACTTAATTTTTCCACACTGATGAATTAAACATACGTCCCGAGGGTCAATGTTACGTTAATTAGCATCTTCTCATATTACAAGCCCTCGGAAAGAGTCCAATGATTACACTTTGAATCAGCCAACAAATTTTAATTAAAATTGTCTCGTCCCTCTTTTAATCAAAGAGCGAGAGAAGAAGAGAGAGAGAAAATTTCATTCAGTCATTATGCAGGTGCCTGCATAATATAAGCCATTTATTATTTGTATACTCTTTTCCGGCTTTTAAGTACTTTTGGACTTTTAGACCAAAGAAGCGCCGATAAGGCCACTCAACTACCCGAGCGATGAAATAATATATTGCTTTCTTTCTCTTTTTCACTGAGCTGCAAATAATTGCTGACTTACTAATTGCTAACGGAGCGCATTCAAAATAATTCGTTTGAATCGTCTTCTTTGCCTGCTTCACGCTGTCGTCACGAGCTTCCAAGAAGCTTTGCGCTCCAATTATTGAAATAAATGAAATACAAAAAATGGTTCAAAGCTACGTGTATATTTTAAAGATACTTCTCGTATGCGCAGTATGATATAAAAAAAACAAAACTGGTGCTCCACCGAGACACATTGAACCCTTTTTTCTAGAGCAAACCGATAAAACTTTCTAACTGGCTATATGATAGCTGGAATTTAAATCTTCCTTGGTCGTTCCAGTTGCTCCATTGTGCGTTAGATATACGTACAAGCTTCGAGGAGTACGTCAAGAATGAGAGCAGCGAGAGAGAGAGAGAGAGAGAGAGAGAGAGAGAGAGAGAGAGAGAAGAGAGGAGAGAGAGAGAGAGAGAGAGAGAGAGAGAGAGAGAGAGAGAGAGAGAGAGAGAGAAAGAGAGAGAAAGAGAGAGAGAAGAAAGCATCGAAAATCTTAATTAGCAGAAACACGATGGAGAGGAAAAGCTCGGCCAGCATCAGAGTAAAGAAGTTTTCTTCTAGCTTATACTGTTGCTGATGTTCTCGACACGAACAACGCACTGTGTATTGTATTGCATCTCTCTCTCTCTCTCTCTCGCTCTCTCTCGCTGCTCTCTTTCTTTCTTTTCAAGCCCGTAGTGTGCAAGTTTTCTTTAATTAAAATTCCCACCACTCGAGCGGAAAATACTTTAAGATGCTTTCTCTCTTCCTCACTAGCTCAAAGGTACACAAAAAGAGAGAGCGACTGCGAATGAGAGAGAGAGAGAGAGAGAGAGAGAGAGAGAGGGAGAAGATTACTGCTTCTCTTCTGCATACTTAATTACGATTTTCCGTCATCACACCTGTGAGCTGGTTTACATACATTTTTTATATTCCTATCTTGTAAATTTGCGATGGGCAAAAGCTCGCGTGCTGCATATACATAGCCTGCGAGCATAGCTATGTGTGTATATACATGCACGAGTTATTACAATATACATTTTGAACAATGGCTGTCCAGGTCTTTGCTGTCGTCGTCGTATATACTAAACAATGGCACGATAAATCTTGCTCCACTAGATGAGAGACGCAGTCGGAGAATTTCTCATTGCGCGAGCAACGGCAGCAGCAGTAGTAGCAGCAAAAGGGAGTGTGAAATACATTATATAGATATAAAACAGGGGAGGGAACTAAGCACGAGCAAGAAAAGATCTAAATTATTGTGCGTTTGATTGCTGCTTGACCGTTTGTGCGAGACTGTGCTCTAATATTTTTTGATGAAAGCAGCAAACAAATGATAAAGCGTCTTTCAGAGAAATATTTGGCGTTCGAAAATTGCGCAATTGCTTCTCGATTGCTCCCCTCTCGTTGAATCATTTTTATAACATGCTATTTGAATTTCTAGCTCTTTTGCCTCCATTCTTTAATATTCATCGTCGTTTATACTGATTGGATCGAGTTTTTGACTACTTGCCGCAACGTACAAGAGCATTTAAGCCCTTTTGGGGCCCAGCAATCGCCGGCAGCACACAGTAGCTCGCAAAAAGTAGAAGATAAAATCGTTTCTGAAATACTCGAAGCGTAAATAAAAGATATCTTTCTCTCCGTCTCACTCTCATTCGTACAGCTATCATTGCGCGCGCGCAAGCGAGCCAACTCACGGCGACACGGGGCCATAAAGCCAGATTTTGCGGTTTTCTACGTAAGAAAGATTTATATTCGCGTGCGATCGCGCGAGACGAGACAATTTCGTTTGCATCGCCTGGAAGAAGAAATGAGAAAAACGAAGACGCAGTAATTTTTCCGCTACCGTAGTTGGAGCTCGATGTAGCCCGCTCGATTTCATTATTATTTCACTTTTAAATCCGATTGATACGTCGGGTGGTTGAAAGAGAGAAGGTTGGGGGGCACAACGTAAAAGCGTCACTCTCCGTTCATTTTCACGATAATTTTTTTTGCAACTATCGATCATATCAGCTCCACTGCTCGGTTGCATTGGCGTAATTTATAACTGCTGTCGTGCCATGTGAAGCTAATGAGTCATCGTTAATAATTATCGCGATTAAGAGCAAATCAATGCACAGCGTGTTATGTTCTCATCCACGCTTGCGTCTAAATTACATTACTATTATTCGCCGAGTGTATTCATTTCTCCGAGGAAAAAAGAGAGTAAGAATGAGAAAAGCACCCTCGCAATTAATTATCTGAAACTCGCGGGGCTATTATCGAGCCAGTAGCCAGCGGCAGTGTCCATTACGGAGAAATAATGCCATGGAATATAAACTGCCATCCCTTTATTCAAGCCTTGCCGTATTTCTCTCGCGTAAATTCACCTGAACAGTTCCGGCGCGCATAGCCACGTACCATACATATAGTCCATGATCTGCGTATACCTGCATACATTCGCACGCGCACACACATACACACACACACACACACACACACACACACACACACACACACACACAAGCTCTCATAAGCAGCTGGAAGGGAATATAAGCGAGTAAGAATTCAAATAAGAGCCAATTCTCAAAAGCCAATAAAACGTAATTGTCGACAAATGGTCGTTCTTCTTCTTCGTTGAAGTCGTTGGTGACGGCGTATATGCGCGCGTCGATACACGTATGTGCTGTACATTGAAGTTGTTGGAAGGTAGAAAAAAAAACTTGCGCGATCCGTCCGATAATGTCGGCAAATCTAACGAAATGGGATAAGGCGTTGCATACGTGTTATATACGTAGATGTGGGAACTACGGGTTTTCGAGGCTATTTCACAAGACTCGGGAGCGGCAGCAGGATTGATGTCGTTAAGCTTACCCCCAAGAGAGCGAAAGAGAGAGAGAGAGAGCATGTGGCGGAAAAAATTCGTCCAGGTAATGCCGCCCTGTACACTGAACAAATCGAACAATTTTGCGAATGGAAGGATTTTTACCGCGGCACTGCTACTGCTGCTCCTTGCTCTACTACTGTTGCTACTGCAAGCTTTTACGATATTGGTCGTATACTGCGTATACGATACTATTTTTTTTAACCTCGATTAAAAAAATTAAGTAAGTATATACAATTTAGGAATCTTTTTTTTAAATGTAGGAAGGGAACATGAAAAATTCGCCATTCCATATAATTTAGAAGTGCCCTCGACCCCGATATTTCATTATTCATCCCGAGCAGCACACGAGCATCTAAAATGCATCGTATGGCCGCACATACATGCATGCGCATAATTTTTCATCCTTTAAATCCGTGCTGATAATTCATACTGTTCGGACAAGTTTCTCGAATAATTTCTCTCGATCGAAATTGACCGATAAATGTTTAATAAAACATTTCATCCATATCGCACCGAACAAATAAATATAGAAATATAGATTGTTGTACTTTTTTTTACTGTGGTGTTCCACATATACATATTCTCTTTGCTCTTGTATAAGTTGCTATGTCATCATTGCCGTTGCAGCCGCACAACGTCTGGAGCCTGCAACATCGCTGTTTCTTTCTAACGCTCGAGCGTTTCATGAAAAATGTACCACCCGGAGGCAAAAATCGCAGGATTTGTGGCCTCAAATAGAGTAGGCGCTGCTGCTCTCTTGCTCGGCGCATACACGCGATACAGAATTGGGGCCGAAATGGAAATGCTATACGAGATGCGCTCTCTGCAAGACACCTATATTATAAACGAATTTTTTTTTTTGTAAAATTACGTAGACCCGAAAAATTTACGATGAAAGAATGTTTTTATGAAATTTCAATAAGAGTAAAATTTATGGTGTATATTATGAGAATTCAGGGTGTGACATTCGCAAGAAATGAAAAAAAAATAAATGAGCTTATCCTTTTCGCGAATTCGCAGCAGCTAATAACTTTCGTGCTCGTCGATCGATAAATTCCCCCATGAACTGCAACAATGTGTGTAACTAATTTTATTTAATTAACTGCCCAAAGTAAAAGTAGATTCATCAAATCATTAAACCGTTATGAGTTATAAAAGTTTTAAGTAAAGATCTATTTTTGTTGGATTTAAATTTTCAAGAATTTAAAAAATCGGCCTAAATTTGATACATCGTTGTCCCCGTCTGAATTTTATTGACAACGCTTATATTTCCTTTTTTCAGCTGTGCAATTCGTTATTATTACGTTAGTTGAATCCTTTTTCGGTATCTCTAAGTATGCAGCAACAACTTGATAAACAAACAAACAAACAAACATCGAAAACCGCGAAATGACGTGGGTCAAAGGTAGAGCTGGAAAACTAGCAAGTGTGTTGAGGGTCATTGTTTATTGCCTGGCAACTTGCACACTGCGCGTTAGTTTCTCTGCGCATTATACATTCGGTGAATTTTCAGCGTAATAAGACCTGCCGTCCGTGCAATAAGCTTTTGTCTCTACATTTTCAGTTCGAGCACTGTGCGAATATTTATTCAAGCGTTCTAGGGTACTAAAAAACTAAGCTACATTTGGAATTTGAAAAACTCATGACACTATGCGCCAAGGTTCATTGACCGGAAATTTGCGCCACAGCTATGCCATGAAATTTTATTTGTTCGAAATTGTAAAAAATACCTATAAAAAGTATTTGAATTTTGAGTCACACAGCATTGCCAGTAATTACAAAATTAATGATTATTTTCGTACCATTGAAAAATATCGTTTTGCACTCTGTCATTTGGCATACGCACATATGTATTAAGCTCGAACCCGACAATAATGTAGGAACTGTTATAGGGTTGCTTGCTCAAGCGAGTTCATGGTGGAAGGTATACGTAGAGAGTCGACAATCGGGTGCGAAGCCACGAGAGTTTAACGGTCTCGAAGGTACCCTCGATCGTTTCTCTGTCTCTCTCCCTCTCTCTCTAGCATGTGCAACGCTAGATATACCTTTCGTGCGCACCATCTTTTTTCTATTTTCTATTTTCCCATTCCCAAGGGAGCGAGCGCACGAAGCTGCACGCGCGGCACTAGCGATTTCCCGCGCGGCTTACACTTACGCACACAGTTCATATAAAGTAAAGTACGAGCTTGGACGTCGAACTTATATGTCTCGGAGCCTCACGTGTAAGATTCGAAAATTAGTCCAACTTGCCCGCGCACCTTATCGCGTCTCACTCTTTCTAATCATCGTCATTCTTATTCCTCGTGCCTACCGATATGATATATAGAGGAGTATCGATAGAAGTAGAGAACGGAACGAATGAGAAGGAGGAGGAGAAATAGGGTGAGGCGAAATCAGGAGTTTCCACGCCAGACATGCGTTCGATCCTGCCTCTTGGCTATATAAACGCGTCAAACGCATCAAGTTTCTCTTCGTCTACTGAAGAATGGCTTAAAACGAACTCGAGAGAGAGGGAGAGGGAGAGAAGAAAGAGTGCGAGTTTCCAATCGCGAGGACTTTCCTCATGATTTATACACTCTCTGTCATTCTCGCGCGCGACTACGTGCACAGACGAAAAGACGTATTTTCCAAGTCGCGTGCATGTGAATGCGCCTGCAGCCTTAATCCAAGATTGCGTATACCTTATATTCTCCTTCTCTCTCTTCCACCCCCGTTGGGAGGCGAGTGACACGACGGGAAAAGCGAATTCGCAGCACGTTAGCGCCTCTCCTTCTCTCTTTCTCTTTCTTACTTTCGGCTAAGGGATATAAGTCGCAAGCGACTTCTTTTTCTTTTACTTTTTCTTTCGGCCCTGTGCAATTCATCTACCTTTCGTTATACCTATGTACGCATGTAGACGAAGATTTGCCGTCCTTCTCTTGCTTTCTCGTTTTTCCTCTGCTCAAACGATTTCCCATGGGGTTAGTATGTATATCTAATATCATTATGTCAAGTTTTGGACTTAGTTTTATGATTTTTATTTTATTTTTTATTAAATAAAAATTTATTGATTATAGGCTGAAAAAATAAGTGTTCTAATAAAAAAAACAATAAGATTAAGTAAATTTAAAGCTGTTCACATAACAGAGTTGCAGATAAAAATTAAAATTTCGATCCAATTCAAAGAATGGCAATGTTTTTTCATTGCACCTGTAAAGCTCTAAACGGGTGCTGGTTGGGAAAAAAATGAAAACATGAAAAGCCGCAAATGGAATAAACAAGCGCAAGTTATTTGTACGAAATCTCAGTCATGGAAGAATAAATAAAAAGGGAACATTTTCGAGCTACTATGTCGACAAACGCAATGTGTCAAAGGCACTTTTACTCATGAAGTTCAAGGAATTCAGCATCGTCGTCGGCGTCAACGACGAGTTTACACGAGAAAAATCAAAGATGACTACAAACATCAACATAGTAGTAGTAGTGTTCGTCGTCGTCGTCGTCGTCGTCGTCGTGAGTAGGAAAATTCCATCTGTCTTCTCTCAAACATCGTCATCCTCTTTCTCTGTTTTTCTCTCTTTCTTTCCTCATTCGAATTATGCATAGATGAGAATTCAGATTAAATTTATGCACGCATACGTCGAAAAATATGTCTATTATACATGTGTATGTTGGAAAACTTAAGCGTTCTTTAATATTGAAATATGCATCTTCATCAGTCTATTTGCAGTTCATAGTAAACTAGCATCAATGATGAGACATTGTATTAGCCTAATGTTGAAAAAATTTCAGCATTATTACCTGAGCTTTAAGAAACCTATTTTTGTATTTTCCAATACGTAGCTCGTTGTGCTAAAAGTTTCCTACTTAAAAGTTGCATGCAGAGGTGGTCTACCTCTTGAATACCTAAGTACGCGAAAACTTGACTTTCAATCAATTTAGTAGCTCTTCTGGTAATTATACGAATTGCTTCATAGTTCAAGTACCGAAGATGCATGTTGTACTGTGAAACCTCACCTTGACCGTGCCGACGCAATATGCGATGAGATTACAAACTTTGCTGCTAAGATGTCGCTAATTGATTCGTGGAAAGCAAGATGAAGCTTCAATATTCAATACATAATATCGGATTGCCTGATAATTTTTCTTTCTGCACTATACGGAATTAGTTTTGACTAATGTCAGAGTTGCCAAGGTGTAGATTTAATTCCAATCGGACTTACGGATAGCTGCGAATTAAGCTCGTGTATGTGCGCACTCGGTAAGCGGCCATGGCAGCGGCAGCGCGCAATAGCCCCTAATTTACTTTAATTGTACTCGAGAACGATTAATCAAACACTTAGTGTGGCTCGCTTGGGATGCTCTTGAGAGAACTTCTCCGGTTATTATCCTCGAGCGTATCAGTACTATTTATATATGAACTGCGAGAAAAAGCAAGATGATAGAGCGGTTGTATCAATCTCATTTTTAATTTTTTTACTGGTCCCATCGTAGCTCTAACACCAGTAATATATACCTACATTTATGAGTCATGCAGCAGTGCTTTTCCATAAAATTTAAAACAGTGGATTTTGGGCTATCGCATTCGGCCAGTGACAAAATAAAAAAATAAAAATACATGTCGTAACCTACATTACACGGGAACAACGCTTCGTTCTGCACTGACTCTGGTTTTAAAAATAACCCGTAACGTTATTTTTTCGAAACTCTTCTCATAAGTGGGATGAGTATGCCACGGTATATATGCGACACCCCTTCGCACATCAATAGAGACATTAGGTACCATGTGTAGGTGTGCTCGATATATCTGCAGAGTTGCCCACAAAAAGCTGATGTGTAGAGAGGTAAATCGTGCTCGTGCATCTAACTGGTCTGTCTGGTCGTACAGTCATTCGCACCACTTGTAATTGCAGTATGACTTGATTAGCATTTTGGGTTGGCTTTGCTATAGTGCCACTAACTCTTGTGTAATTTGTCACATCAGAAAGTTCACTCAATCATGTCTCCTTGTCCGCTTGAACACACACAAACACACAAACGCGTCCGCGCATGCACATATGCGTACGCGTATATTTGCAAGTTTCCATCTTCTTCGCGTATTTTGCTAAAAGGTATGGAAGCAAACGAGCTCGGCTGACTAGCAGTTTACAGTAGTTGCAGTTGTTAAGCATCGTCGAAACGGTGTGTCTCCTTTCCCCGACTGTTTGCCGTGATCTGCGCTTAACCTATGAACTCCACTGAGCGCAAGATGGATGTGTAAATTGTAAACGTTTATTTTCTTGACAAGCCAAGAATGCATTAATGAATTTGCCTATGTCACATTTATGTTTCACACTTTTTTGTTTCCTAATTTTATTCTGAAAAACAGCTAATTATTGTCAAAATAATTATGGTAATAACATAATGCAAAAATCTGGAAAATCTACGTGTCAACTCCGTCTAAAAGCTGTATTTAGTCATCGCGTACAAAGCAAATGAAAAGTTTGATTTTTTTTTTTTATTAAAAAATATTTTGGCGAGGTCATCGCTGTTAATTAATTTTAATTTTACTCTCATCGTGTTTGACTATAATAAAATCACAAATAATCGCGCGTTCACGAGCTCTATGAAAATTCGTTTTTTCCACGCCTCAGCTGCCTCATAATATACATTCTCGGGGTTATAACACGAGATTCACTTCCCATTTAGAATTTTCAACCTCTATTTTCCAACGCGTGCGAAAATAATTTCCAGCCTGATGCAATCTTCGCGTGCATAGTCATACACACGCGCGTACTACATCCGTTGTGCAGGGGGAGCAGCAGCAACACATCGAGCTTTGCCCGCGTTCGCGTATAAAAACGCGTTTTATCGCTTGACGTCGTGGTAGCAGCGTCTCTTTGGGTAATTTTCACGCATACTGCCGCGCGCTCTTGGTAATTTTTATAACGCAAAAATTTACCTTCTCAGCACTGGCAGCAGACGGGCGCGGCGCCCTGATAACTTATGCATGTGGCTGTCCCGGTATGTTGCCGCACCGTCCCAGTGGCAGAAGATGAAGCGTCCATATAGTTTCATATATACACGAAGAGCTGGGATAAATAAATAAGTAAGCCGGTAGAGAGGCCGCAAGAGTAGCAAGCTTGGCTGCCGTGGCACGTGTTTTGGTCTTAAACGTCGGCGACCACACGAATTTTTGTGATTCCTAGTCACGATTTCTCTTCCTCTGGATTCTCTTGAATCTTCAGCCACAGGCGAATGGACTTGCAGAACTGCTACTAGCAGTAGCAGCAGCTTGATGTTTTAGTAATCATTGAGAAGTTGAATTACAGCCCTTCTAGCTTGCAAACCTTCGAGTGTCAAATTTTTAATGACCCTCGGAGGAATATGTGTATGAGTGTCCGTGTGGGTGTACGCTAGCTTGAGTTTTCTTAATGCTTACCACTCGTGATTTTTTCATAACTGCATGACTTAGCTTTTCCATGCGGTAGTAATTTGAAAATCCGCTTATTCAACCTCTAGAGAGTCAATCTTCTTCTCGAGGTTAATATACTAGTTTAAATTAGCTTATATGTCATTGGAGAAAGTGATAATCCGTCAATTGAGCAATGGATTTTAAACTAATTATATGTAACAAGATTTAAGTGAATAAATAATTATTATACTCGTTATACGAATCTGAAACATTTATATTAGATTTATAACAAGGAGCTTGTCAAGAGTTAATTAGCTGGTTTATGCAACAAAAGTCGGAAAGAAAGTAATTGATTTATTTTGAACGAAAATTTGTACAAAGAAGATGAGCGTATATCTTAATTCTTCGTCGCTTAGAGGCAATTCTATTTTTCATTAAAATTTTTACTCGCATCCAGAAGTCAGCAAAGCGAAAAAAAGATCAAACAAAGAGAAGGAAAGAGTAAGAAAAAATTAATTGATCCCAAAGTCTCGAGACAAAGGATTCATACGCGTGCCTCCACGAAAAAGATAGATCGATCCGCACAACCTGCCTACTTGGTTATTCAAGGCGACGAGCATTACCCGAAGCAATTCCGATGGAAGTTCCGATCCGATAGTTCTTTACTACTGTATTCACTCGTATGCTTGTATTGCTTTTCTCGTACTGGATCTCGTTGATTTTTTTTCTTTTATCAAGAATTCGCGTCGACATCGCTAATATAGACTAGCTTCAAGAGTTTGTACGCATAATGCATTGGGTAGAGAGAGACCCAGAGGAAAACCTGCGACGCAGACGATGACACTCGGCTCTCGAGAACCGTTAAAATTAATCCCGCATGCGACTGCAGGGAGGCATAGAAAATTTTAAGAAGTTCACCAATGCGCGGCGCAAAGACTCCAATCCTTTTTATTTATACAATTCAAATTAATGGAATAATTATCTGAAAGTAGGAAGAGCAGCTGAAATTATACAAACTCAAAGAAAGAGAGAGAGAGCACAAGTTTACCGCGGGTGTGTTTACAAAGATACGGTGAATACGCTCGATCGAAAACTGATTAGAACAACGGTGCCATATTAGAAGTTAGGAATGGCAAAGTTGCGGTGCGAGAGAGAGAGAGGGTTAATTCTAGATGCTGTGACATCAACCCGCTTCCTCTTAGATAATCTCCGAGGTTTTAAGTTTGGAACGTGTATAACGAGCGATTGAGCTGCCTGCGCGCGTGTCTCGATGCTATCTCGGCTGATTTCGAGCTTCTGATTTTCTTTTTCTCTTTTACGCAGGTACTGTTGTTCGCAAGTTTAAAAGCTTTTTCACGACCTTCACTTTTTTCACTTCTCTTTCATTGTGTTAATAAACGGCGCGATATTTTAATTAAAATCGACCCTGTCTTTGGAAAATTTCCGATCGCAAGCTGGCCTTTGTTCTTAAATTAGTTTCATGATCAAATCCATTTTAACAAAAATACCATCACGATTCAGAGGCAATAGGAATCGATATTTTGTATGTATACAGTTGAAACTTGGTGAGCTATGCAAAATAGCCTTCACTTTTACGTATTAACCCCAAGGAGTTGGGACTATCATCTGACGCTGTCAGTTAAGTTAGAAGCAGCGTATACATAGAAAGGTGGCAAGCGACGATATATCTTGGATTTGGCCAAATCCCCATCGCCTTAAAAACACGTGAAGAGGACAATCTGTTCTCACACACGAATGCATGTCTAGAATATTTATAATGCAACATTCGATTGTGAGTGATGGTTGGCTGTTGCTGCTGCTTACTACATAATAATATAGCAAGAAAATCTTGCAAGCTCTGTGTGCGAGGCTTGCCCGCGCCTTTTCTATGTGTACAAGAAAGGAGATGACTATTCGTGCGCAAATATAAGACGTTATATATCGATACAAGCTCAGTCGACCAGAAGATATCCCGACAAAGGCAGGCACATCCTCTCCTTATTGGTCTACGTTAGATATATAGACATACACAACCTCAAGCCTATATACGTATATAATAAGAGAGCAACGGCAGCTTTAAAACAGCTTCCTTGCACGTATGCCAGATGCTGCTTTTTCGTATATACGCACGTGTGAGCTTTAAGCTTATTCTGCTTAATGCTTGGACGATGATGTTATAGCGTGGGGTGCTTTTTGCAAAAATTCCAATATAGGTTTTAAAGTGCGCCAGATAAAGATGGAAGGCTTGCAGACGAACCCACGCTATCACGAATAATGAAAATTACACTGCGGATATAAGCAATATATTTTTTTCATTTTTAGTTTAACCGTGTTTACCAGGTAATTTACGGAGATGAAAATTGCCTTAGACCGACCACTGCGCCATTTGAGTATTTTCTTTGTGAATTTTATGTTGTTTCTTTTTTTTAAGACTTTGACGCTGCTGTTAAAGTACATTTATATTGGATGCATTTGACGTGGCATATACACACATGCAACTATAACAATATTATTTTATGTGTGATTTAATATTATCTATCTAACAGACGACACGTGGGGTGACTTGTAAGATTTTGTTCTTTTGTCATTTTTCTTCGCCCGGCGCTGTATACATATATATTATTTCCCTCTCTCTCTCTCTCTCGCTCACACACGTCATTTCTCCGTTTCTTTACAGAGTATATTACGTACGTGTATTGAGTTGGAAAAGAAAAAATATCTATTATTTGATTTTTGCGCGACACTTGTTTTCGCACTGCACTATCCAATATATTGATTCGAAATGAAAATATGCGATAATAAAAGAAAGTCAGAGAAACAGGTGAGAGAGAATAGTTACAAATTGAAAAATGTGTTGCGTAACGTCTATTACTACATTTTCCTTTCATTTTAACTGGTGTGAATTCGGTATGAGACTTTTTATATTGCAAACAGTGGATTAGGCAGAAAAATAAGAAAATAATTTTTTTCTAAATGATGGATAATTCGATCGAGAGGCAAGTGGGAATAAAAAATAAAAGCGTAGAGTGTATTTCGATGGCCATGCTTGGGAATTTTGAGGCAACACCTCCGAAATCAAAGTACAATTTTCAATTAAAGTATCTCATTAATGTAGCAATTTTTACACCAGGAAAACTGTATCATAGTTAAAGCACCCACACATAAGTTTTATAAAAAGCGTAGCACCGTATCCCCAGCCGTACGCATCCTTTGAAAAACAAATATACAACTTTCACTCAGTTAAAGAGCTTTTATGGAGGCTCTCACTGTAGCCTTACTACTAGAATGTTGAGTGAATAAAAAAAGGCTCAAACGTACGAGCTTTGGCTAATTATTGTATATCAGCTTGTTGCAATATTAAAGAACGCAATCCAGTAAAATCAATTAACGCCGGGAGAGTCGAGCGCATCAAAAATTACCGAGTACGAAATGTGTAATTAAAACTCGCCGTGCACAAAAAGTGTACTACGCAGTACTCTCAAGCTCGAGCACTTGAGGCAAACGATCAAAAGCTTTTATTTAATCTGTTGGACCCTCGATGTGGTTAAATTAACTCAATAATAATATTTTATTTCTTTTTCAGGATAATTATAAAAACTGACGAAAAATACCCAAGCAGGTGAGTTTTACTACATTTTTACAAACAAACATTTAAAACGCGAATAAATTTTTCAGCCGGTTTTTCGCAAGCTCTCGAAAATAAAGGGAAAAATCAGGATAGTGGAATAAGCGTTTAATGGCATTTTAATTGCGTCACCTTAACAACAGCAAAGGCCAGAACGTGCGTGCGTGTTAATTTCATTATACAAGTTGGAACCTTTTTCAAGCTTACGCTCGCGTAACGCAATGTCAGTCGGAATGAAATATCCCCGACGCGTTTCCGCTGCCGCCTCTCATTCTCCCTCGTTCAGCGTGCGACATTGGAGAGCCTGGCCACTTTTGTAATGGCAGCATCTTGATTGAATAAATTTACTAATTTAAAGTTAACAGGATTTCTTTGGAGTCATCGAGTATGAACATTAAAGTTTTATCGCCGGCACGTCGCGTCGTTTTCGCAAAGAGTCAGTAGTTGTCAACACGTAGTCGAACTCATTTCACTATTTATACTTTAATCCTGCGAGTATTTAAAATTTATGGTTAAAGGGGTAAAGGGAAAATGTAAATATTGGCGAATCGTCTACGGCATTCATGAAAAATTCGATAAGGCTTGCTGAGAGAAAGGAAAAGGTTGTCTCGTATGTCTCTCTTTGCCTCTTGCCCTCTCATTGCTATGCGTACGTGTGTGTGCATGTATACAATTTTCATCTATTTAAAAGTTTATAAATGTGCCCCAACCAGATGACTCATGTACTATTAAATAACTTCTTACTCTTTATTCCACCACTTCTTTATCCTTCTTCACGGTTATATATGCGCCCCTGATACGGGAAAACTTAAATTTGCTTTTTACTGCTGTGCCTTATTCTCTGAATTTTTCATCGAATCCTTGTCTGCTTTTATCTGTATTATATATATATATATATATCTGTATCTATGTGGCACGTGCACACAGCACCCAGCAAAAATACACTCACAAACACACATGTACCTAGGTTTTTTCCCTGCACAGCTCTGTGCGTTGCCCGTACTCTGTTTTTTCAATCGATCTTCGCGTCAGTCAGTTCTACGGCTTATCGACAGGCTTCTCCTTTCATTGTTGTTCCCTAGCATGCAATACACATGTACAAATGGTGGCACGATCTGCTTCGCGAGATAGATTAAAATTCTCCGAGATTCGAGTCTGGCGTGCGATATTCCTTTTTTTCTTTAGCACGCGCGTACAGATGAGTGCTTCGATCGCTTATACCTCTAACTGGATATTGAGACGATTAAACGCGTCCGTGTCGATGTGCGAATGCACGTGGGTAAAGCTGTCGATATTGTTGTAAAACGCCCAGACAGAGAACGCACACGCACGTGCACCTACTATACGACCGACTAGTCATTTTCACACGTTTAAAAATAAATTTTCGAAGTGATTTACATAAAAAAGTCGTTGTTCATTCGTATGTATGGAATCAGGTGGTATTTCATAACATTTACTTCGATTGGTGAATTTTATGTCGAACGCGCAATTGTTTAGATCATTTATGTCGGTGGCGCCCAAAGTCTTCTACCTCTTTTGCCATCAGAAAACAGAGACAGGCGGACAGACAGACAGAGAGAAAGAGAGAGAGAGCAAGCGAGTGTGTATGTCACTATATATTTATTTACTATTTCCACGGAGTCTTGCGGCATAAAAGAAGAAAAAACACGCCGTCGAGCTGCCGTCATCGATCCCTCGTAGACAAATTTATACAAGTGATTTATGGCATTAACCCGCACTCTCCATACTCATCTTTATTATTATGAAGGAAGCGCCTTGCGCGGAACGAAACGAAAACGGAAGTGCCCTTTTTTCCTCGTACAGTCTGAGTCGGGTTTGCAAGCTCAGCGTATTTTTAGGTACAAAATTGTTCGCTCTGTACATGTTGATTATCTTATATCGAGAGTTTTGCAGCAATTGGAAACACCTGCGTTTGCAATGGAAAATTTGTTTTTAGTCGAGCACATTCTTACACGAAATATTCCATAGTTTTGTTTCAAAAGTAAAAAGTACATGCGCTAGTCAATAAATCGATTCGCATCTGCGATTCATCTATTGTTATTATGCCTTACTGTAAAACACCTTACTTATTTCAAATTCCTTTGTGGTAGTGTAATCGTAGTATTTGTCGAGAGTAAATATTTTCCGTCAGTTATTGAACATTATATATAACTTTACAAGTGTCGATATACGAACTTCCATGCAACTGAAATATCGAACACAACCGTTAGCCAGCAACTTCAAATGCAGATGTAAATTAACAGAGAGTAAGCTTGAACTTTGAGTTTGTTACTGGCAATGTTTTTATTATAGGATCTCAAAGGTATGATTTCTCATGTACACTTTGGTACTGCATTCGCACACACTTGACCCAATCGATCATGCAGAAGTGAAGGAGAAATGTTAACGAAATGAGAAAAAAAAACAAAATTAGTTTTGAAAGCGCATTCATTCAAGGAAGTTAGAGCGTAAAAAAGCTTCTCCCAACGTGTTTCGAAATTAGTTTGTATAGAAGGGGCTTATTCGCGAAACCACTCGAGCGATAGAGAGAGAGAGAGAGAGAGAGAGAGAGAGAGAGAGGGAAAAAGAAGCAAAACGGAACAGGATAGTAACAGGTGATTTGAAACGAAGCTTACGGAAAGAACGTATACGCCAAAAGTTCGTCCACCACGCGCAATTTAGAAGGCGTGAATTGAATCGTCCCCTCCAGCTTTTCTAGTCGAGCCTTTTATATCGTTTCAAGTACACGGCAGTTTTCTGTGAAAAGTCTTATACTACTTATAGCGGCTGAGTACTTGAATGTTTGTAGTAAAAGTCTAGATATAGAATTGAATGGGAAGTCTGCTGTTGCTGCTGCGTGTACTAGCTACAGAGCCCGTAGCAGAAAAAAAGGACCACTAGACGCTACATAGTATAGAGTTTCTCCAAAATGCTTTTCGCCGAGACTTGAATAAACGACTTTTCCCCTCTTCAACGAACGACGAAGGACCGTTAAATTGTTTTTCAAGCGGACGAGTAATATCTGAATCGTGTCTCGAGCAATTATTGAAAAACTTTGTCCACGTGCTCATGCCCCGTGCAGACGTGCATATGCACCATAAGACGAATTCTGCAATCGCCCACAACGTAAATACAGTGTAGTAGGGGTCACCGCTTTGGTGAAGTAAGCGGCAATTATAAAAACAGTGTGTAGGCGAGAACAGGCTGAGCCCCTATTTCGCTACGTTTATATTTGAAGTTGTTGCATAATTAAACGCCTAATAGTATACAGAAATTCATTCCGCCATACACGTGTTAGATACTTCTCATTCGGCTATGCGCATCGACATTGTATAAAGTTCGAGCTTGACTCATGCAATTCAAAATTAGCAGCCTAAGCTGCGTCAAAGCCTTTTTGTACGTACGACGCTTGTAAATTGAAAAAATTAGTCTTTAAATAAATAATCCATGAAAGAGCTTGCAAAGAGAAACGGCTTAAATATCACAGAGATATCCGAAGAGAATATAAATGTAACCTGCTGTATACTAGGAAGTATAAGACAGAGTAAAGGAAGAAAAAGAACATACCCAAAGTTATATATACGTTTCGATTGCCCGAGGAATCGACTTGAAAAGATTGGTCAATTTCCGACTATTGGAATCCGTAAGCCGGAGATCGCGTTGGAATTTGTCTTGCTAGTATTACCCGAGTATTCCCTACCCAATAGTACAACATAAAGTTAAATTTTGTAAAAGTAATTCTTAGAAAATGAACGGAAGTAATGATATTTTTTACTTTTCTTAAGCTCCGAGAGCTTGCAAATTATCTTGGCTCGACTAAGCCGAGAATTTTACACTTAACGTAGCGCGGTAGGATTAATCGTTCGAGGCGGATCTTATTGTAGAATCAAATATACAGATATATGCACGACGTTTAAGCTTTTATATTTTCATTTGGCGCGCAAAAGACCCATTCGCGTTTTTCGTAGCTCCCGCGAAACGCGCACTGTGCATTAAGGTCTTCACTGGGACGACTCAAGCATCTTCATTACGAAAAGGAATTCAAATTAGTCTAGGCGAATCGCTTGCTGCGTGCGTAGCATTATGTCTAAAACCCCCCTGCTATATATGTACACATTGCAGGATGTCATTGAAGATCCTCCGAGCTATGGCACACACGTTGCACATAATTCTCTCTGTCTCTGTCTCCTTCTGTCGCCGCGTCGGCTGATATACCTCCGTATTATCAATGCTTGTATATACAATGATAAGTCGCTCGCTTGCATATGTGTATACATTCATGCGTGTGCGTGGGTGCAGAGCGCGCGCCGAACTCTGGCGTAAGCTCGCGAACAATCTGACCCAAATCTCTCTTTCTCCTTCTCTCTCGGTGTTTTTTTCCTGAAAGCGTTGATACGCATCGCGTTGCGCCAACTAGAGCGAAAAAAATGAAAGACAGAGAATGATGTGTCGGAACCTTACATCAGTGAGTCGCTGCTCTTCTTTGACACTTGCCAGCTTCTTCGCGTATTATATTTTTATAAATAATTATATACACGGAAAGCTCGAGGTGGTCCAAAACTTGTTGCCTTGGGGTAATATAGAGCATTACGTGGCAAGTGATTATATTTATAACTTTCATGCGGATGTTTCGGCACTAAATGTTCTACAGGTTGCTCGTCTGTACTCCAGTCGGTCCGGATGTCTTTTGTTTCGATGAGTGACAATTATGTTGCTACAACTGGCTCGATTATGTTATTTGATCTTTAGTGGGTAATTTTGTTGAGATGCTAAATAATTGCAAATAATCTTCAAATTATTCATTTTAATGCTTCAATCATTTAATCTTTCAATGAGGGTAGCAATCATGAAAACTGTACATAAAAAAGAAAGAAGTAGTAATAATGGTAGTAGTACAATAGACATCGTTGAAATTATAGCACTATTTAATTCCAAATGTTGGCTATCTTCTTGATCTATCAAAAAAATATCTTCGTATAAAACTGGCCATACGCTGTAGAAGCGTGAAATAACTCTCAACTTCAGTCGGAGTTGAGATTTTTTACGTCGGTATTTTGTTTAGACTTGGTGCAAAGCTGCAGGTAAAGATAAAATGTTTTTTATCTTTCAATTTCGCTTTACAACAAATACCTACAATTTTTATTCTCGTAAAGTATGTAATTAAATATTTTTGGTGCTCTTAAAACGTTGTTGTTTATACGTAGTATCAAAATAAAAGTATCTTCGTAGCCGAATGTTTGACCCCTTCGTTGAATCGATGTACACTTTTATGAGGGAAATGGCCGTAAAAATTAATAAAGTTACAGTTAATCTCGTAAAACTAGAAACATTGGAAGCGTGTGACAGAGTACAAAGTTAATCTTTATCCCGAACGCTTTCTTTGCTCACCTTCGCCATAGAAACGAATCGCTTGATATTTCATATGATGTAATTTGGTATGTACTGACTTTTGACATATTTTCATTTTGTTTTTTTGCTGCTTGAGCCACTCCAACAGACTCGTGACAACATTTTCTCATTAAGAATTCTAGGGTCTAGACTTTGCTTCTCATGCAACACTAATTCTTAAAAGTTCTTCTCGCTCAGTATAATCCAGTATACTGTAGTTACTCGATCAATTTTGCTACAGAAATATTTTTGTAGGCACTATAGCGTTCAAGAAAAACGATGGAACCCTGATTGGTTTAGCAAAGAGCCCGCTTAAAATGTACATCGCATAAGAAAAGGGTTGGCAAGAGAGTTGCCCTCTCCTTTCGAGTTTTAGGCCAATTATCGCGAGTAAATGTTTGCTCGGTCTTATGTGCACGAGCTTTTCTTGGGTTAATAGATTTAAATATAAAAATCGAATACGTGCACGTGTGTGCACAAGAAATTGCAATGGTCTCGAAGAATATGGCGCTTTATTTCGATGCGAAAATTGTAGATAAGCTTGAAAAACTATGTAAACAAACTGTATTTCATAATATTCAGGAAAGATCAATAAGGCGAACAATGCAAATATTCGCATACATACAAACAAAACTTTTTTTGATTGAATTATTAAGCTCGGCGTCCATGTTATTTCATTTTTATAAAAAATGAACTTGAGCCAGTTGTTTATCAGATGCAGTAGTTAGAGTATATGCACGTAAGATCAAAGACATCAAAGACATTGCAGTAAAGTGAATTACTCATTAGCTCTTGGTTTAATGGTATGATATCATCGCGCGTGTACAGCACACCCAGCCGGCAGTGTAAGAAAAGTCGTGATAAAGTAAATTTAAAAAAAAAAGGAAAATAGATACTCATACACACGCACTCGTTTAATTTTTTTTTTATCCCAAGATGCTATAAAATTTTCCCATACGGCCCGCTCGTGTGTATCGCGGCAGGCCATAGTGCAGATTTTCATCGCGTGCACGCGGCACGCAGCACAAGCATGAAATTTTCATACACACATTCAGCGACGGCGGAGAAGTTTCATGGCGCTCGACGTTACAGCCCATACGGACACACGAACATGCGCATACACTCACTCACACACTGACGAGTAGAGTAACTACTTGTGCGTACAGCAGACGCACACAAGCATAGAAGAGCGCATACGCACACACGCACAAGATAAGATGATGCTTTATGCTCTTTTATGCTTGTACGTCTGGTGTGTTCTTGACTCGACGAGAAAGACAGAGGGGCACTAATTGGAGCTTGGGTTATATGGCGTAGTATTATATAGAGTAGTACGTCGAGGCTCGACAATTATCTTCTCGTGGCAGCTATATAACACGAGCTTACCCTACTCTCTAGCTAGTAGTGCAGGCTGCACCAGAAGCAACAGCGTATACACACAAGTATAAGAGTCTGGAAATCAAGTACCAATATATGTGCGCACGTGTTATTATACACGAGTATACCTCATCGTTGCAGAGTATATGCCTTCGACGCGTGCATGCGTCTTGTATATTACGCTTGTGCACCTCGTCGAAGCTTAATCGTGTCAAGGTTCTTGCAGCAACCGGTATTGGCCTATGGCAAGCAGCAGCCGATTTGTTGTCACTATAAATAATGAAATATCGAATATTTTCGTGTAAGGATTTATATGACATAAACCGTAGAGGAGAGTGCGTAAACATACACACTCACGCTGTAGCGCGTGCTGCGACAGAAGCAAAAGTTTTAATTGCCGCGCACAAACACACGTATTTCAACGAACAAAGTCGTGGTGGCTTAATAATGAGGCAATGAACGGTGTTTAGCACGTGCTCCCCAGACATATATGCACACGCACACACATTCAGGCTCGCTCGCTCGCCGATCAATTATGTCCTCGCGAACTCGTTGTTAATTGCTCGTTTGCGCGCGCGGGTAAAGCGAGCGAGTTTGAAGCAGCACGCGCTTAGTAGCCGTGGCCGCGGCGCAGGATGGAGGACTGTTTAGCTAATATGAAATTTCGAAGGAGACAATCGTAATAAGTTCATTATTCATTTCGAAGCCATGAGCGCACGAGTTAGTATACATTGGTAAAGCTGTATCGAGTTTTTTTTAGAAGAAAATAATTAAGAAACCTAGCGTTTAACGGAGAAAATGTTCCGGACTGCTTATGGAGCATTATAAGAAAAGCGTCTAGTGCAGAAAAACCTTTACGCTGCGAAGACGTACAAATCATAGTGTGTGTGTGTGTGTGTGGGTAGCGAGTACTATAGCAGCAAACCGACACGTACATGTACTCGACGCTGCTACTGCTGCTGCTACTCGGGCGCTAGGGCAATTTACAGGCCAGTGAGTCGTGCGTTGCAGCAGTATACAGCAGTAGCAGTTGTGTGCGATTCGCCAATAACTTCCTTACACGCTTCAACAAATAGTGCAGACATATATATATAATGTTGCCATGAGCTGAGGCTCATTGTCACGAATCGAGTATATTGACGCGAGCACATTTATACGTACTATATATCTATATCTGTGTATGAGTGTGTATGTGTGTACAAATAGATGCGCCATAAAGGCACGCGGGTGCGCGAATGTGTATATATACTTTTGCATTGATTGACTCTCCTCGCGCGGCGCGCGGCACGTTACAGCAGCGAGTAGAGTCGGCAGTCTCGCGACGATGGCGATGGCGGCCCACCCAGGTTCGATAGAGCGTGGCGCAGCGGGCAGAGAAACGTTCGCTCGGATGAATTCGTTTCGGGCTTCACTAGACCTTACTTCCTGCCTAACTATATAGCGCTGCTGCATGTCGCACTCTGCTACCTATTACTTTTGTGTGTATGTGTGTGCGCGACTCGTCGTCACTTCTATCGTCGCTATATGCGACCAGCTTCTTTTCTTTCGCATAAATGTTTGTCATGCCTTCGTATATATTCGTGCATATAGCGACGGATTATATCGATGAAATGAAGGCGTGATATTTTCCTCGTTCGGATCCTTCTTGGTCGGTGTCTATTTAACTTACTATCAAATAATATATATCAGCTCGATGATGCATCAGATATTTTGAAAGAAAGAGAGAGAATTGTTGCCACCCGATCTAGACGAATTGAAACAAGTTAACTCGCTCGTGTCATAATGGATATACATCATCACACTCATCATATGACAGTCGGTTGTCTGTGTGTGTGAGATGTACGTGTTTCATCATTTCTTTTGGCTGCACGATGCAGCGGTCGTGGCGACGACTCGTCGAGCGTTCATTTTATCGACTTTGACAACCACGATCGAGCCTTGATTACAAAACATTTCAACGCGCGGACCGTTTTGTTATTCAGTTTCGATATTATACACTTTTCGTCGCGCGCATAAATTGATAATTACGCCGTACCGCTGATTAACGCATCCACGCTCAATTATGGAACACATTTGTGCTGCACGCAGCTGTGCTCATCGCTCGCTACGTAGCTTGTTTTACAAATTATCATTTAACTCGAGAGAGGACTCGATGAATAATGCACCACGCAAAAATCCATTGGGACCTGATTGTTGAAAAAAATCAGCGTATAGTGAATAGATCCAAGCGAGTCTGCAGCAGCGAGAGTCTCGAGCGCATTTATTATAATATAACTCGAGCGAGCCTTATAGCGCACGCACTTTGCGTTTACATGCGCAATCGAAGCGATTGTATTGTACCGCAAGCCGCGTATGTGTGCGCGCTTATGAGCCTCGTAGTACATTGAACTCGGCGCTCTGGCGCTCTCGCTCGCGCGCGCGTATGTAGACATATATATGTATTATAGCGCACACAAACACATATATAGGCACACACATACACATATATGTGCACACAATCAAGGCAAAACGATTGCCATGTACGCAAAAGGAGAAATAATCGTGCCCGAATAACGTCTGTGTGCTGTATGCCGCAGTGCATATTCAATGACGCTGCTACATTGGCCGATCGTAAAAGACGATCTGCGGTACGGCGCACGGCTTATATGTGGCGCATCGCGACGTGCGTACACGCCATCAAGTTATTTGTACGAATCTAATTCGACGTGCGCCACTGATCGCGCCGATATATACTACGATTCGGTGTGGTCTTTTAGGACAATGATCGACTCGTACTGCACACTGCCGCAACGTAACGTTAACGTGTGCAATTTCGATTAAAACTATTACAACCTCTCTATGTGTATTCCCAAAGGTATGGTATGTATCTGCTCCTTCTTATCCAGCGTACGTACATTATGTGGCATGCGTGTGTGCGTGTATAAACGCAACGCACGACTGCCATACGGGATGCCCCGACGTGTCCCGTGCTTTCTGCGCCACGGTTCCCTGACTCCCCGATCCTCAGACATCACGAGACATATACAACATATTGGCTGAGATGCGCGTTATGCGATCCAGTGTATTTGTGTTTGCGCCTGCACGACGATCGGTTGATGATGTATGCCCGGCTCACATCTTGCGCCGTATCGTACGCCACCGCCACCGCCACCGCTTATGATTCCGTGTCGTGCATATGTACACGTCGAGAGAATCGATTATTGCTATATTTAATGCATGTGCCGACGCTATGAGCTGAAAGATCGTTCGTTTGTTTAAATACATTGGCTACGGCGATTCGCAGAAGAACGAGATATCGCTGAAAATTTTGTGTCCGTCTTGGCGCAAAGTCGAGAGGTTATTATAGTTATAAAGCGAGAAAGAAATTCTTTGCAGCTATTCGTGCTATGCACACGACTCGTGCACTTGGCGCAAACGCGTTGATCGACATTCTTAATGTGACGTTTCGGTATTAAAATTAATTCGATGATTCGTAGATAAGATATACGCTGAGTACAAGATACGATTCAACGCAATTATTTGCGTGACTAATTATTTTGCACAAAAGTCATTCTCTTTCCAATGAAGAAATTTTTGCCATCCGAATTAGCTGCAGTTGTTGTATAGGTCGCCTCAATGCGGATCAATATCTATCTTCTATTCTATGCAATCTGGTGTATAAGAAACATAGAAAATGCCGATTAAACAATGGTGGATTGTTTTAGTTAAGCACATCGATCGACCGTAGCACAAAAAGCGTGTTACAAGCATATAATACAGCAGGCGGGTACTAATCAATACCTTATATATAATACGCCTGTAATGCGACACTACGTCAAAAATTATATGTGATTTCTTTGTGAATCTTTTTATTCTTCTATCTGGTCATTAGCTTTTTTGATTCTAATGAAATCATCGTTGCACGATAATAAATGCAACGACGATCGCTTTTGGAAACTTGTGCGAGCAGCATACAATATTATGTTCATAACAATCGTGCAGTCGAAAGAACGCGAAACGACTTGATAATTTTGCGCAAGTAAGTGTCGCGGTCAAGCAAGCATGTGACGCGCGTTTGTAATATGTAGGTCGAAGGAAGACGAATAAGAAGAAAAGCGGAAGTTTTATAGCGTCAGCGACGCGTCTTCGGTGACGGGCCGCGCAGCGAGTATTATTATTTCATGCAAGTATCAACTTGTCGCCGCGGAGTTTTGAAAACGTCGCACTGCAAAGTCATCGAGTTTAGCGCGTGTATTAAATCGATCGTTCCATTTACTTATTTTTTTTTCTCGACGATTCCGCTGGATTAACCTACTATTGTGTGTGGTGGGTGACGAAATATATACGTATTGCATTCGCTGCATGCGGTTGATGATGAGAATGGGAGGCTTTTATCACCTACGTAATAATTAACTCGGCATTTAAGCTTTGCGCAGAGCCACATAATACGCCTCCAATAAGACGAGCACACAAATAGTCCTCCTCCTTCTCCTCTCTCTCTCTCTCTCTCTCTCTCTCTCTCTCTCATGCACATGCAGCCTTTCATCATCATTTATCAAAGTATGTGCATCAACTATAGTTAAACATACGCACGCACATGTGCATGTGTGAGCTTATATCTGTGCGTTCGTGCGTTCGTGTGTGGATGCATACATGCGATCGATTAGCCTATTTACACGGCATCGCTACGTGTGTTTACCTTGGTAATGTTTGCTATTAATCTTATACTCATCTTATATACACGGGCGAACGCGACGACGACGACAAAGCTTGGGTGAAAAACGACTCCGAGCACATTTGGAGGGACTCGCGACGCGTTGCGGTTATTTATCAATTGTCGTGAGATTTTAACTCGTACGTTTACTTTATATGGGTGACATGTGCGTGCAGATCGTACCGTGTTCGCACGCTTTTGTGTTCGTGCATGTTTCTGCGATTTTCTAGCTGCTACTGTCAGTTTCTGTTATCTGCCGGTGTGATTAATAATCAAGCCCGAGAAGAAACTGTTTGAGGTAATGGTGCACATTCACCGAGAGTCTAGGGGCTCTCTCAGCTTATCACGATGCTTTGCATAAAACAGTGCGCATTTCACGAGAGGATTCCTCTGACTGATTGAAACGTTAGAGAGCTCTCTCCATTCAACTCAATCAATTCTTTGCAAGTTTGATGTACTCGCGTTCATCGCGAAATGTCCATTTGCTCAGTCGGAGGACGAGCGCGAAAATTAAATATCGTGTAAATAAAGAGAAAATTCAGCCCGCGAGAATCGTGGAGCCGCTCGGCTATTAGATGATCTATATATTTGCCAATCATCGGATTTTTTCGTACCCTACGCTCCGCATACATAATCATTTCTCAGGCACAGATATTTTCCGCGAAATACTCTGACACGAATTGCGCGCAAAATCAAATGAAAAGTATAAAAGTGTACTCGAAAAAAATATTAGTCAGTCATTCAATAATTGAAAAAGTATTAATTAATGAAACGAAAAAAAACGAGAAAAAAGTATAGGAAAAAAAAAGACAAACGAGCTACCGAAATGTTTCAATCGCATAGCCTGTGCACTGCGCGCTCCACGCGTCCACGCGCTAGAACATTAATAATCTTTCTCCCTCGAGCACGTTCGCATGTACACTATACACACATACGGCAAAAAAATTTCATTTCCCCACGCACGTGTAGGAGCATGCTTGTGTATATTTACGTCATATATATAATATAGAAAAAGGCATCAAGGTTCAAAGTTTAGAAAGAGAAAAGCTCGTGGTACGTGTACGCGCGCGATGATGGTGGGTGGCGTCAAATAGGGTGTATGCATTTCTTTTCGACTTTCGACCAGTGCCGAGCGCGATTCAGTGTAGACACGCGCTATGTATATAAGAGCATGTATGTGTGGGTGCGGTGAGAGTGCAAAAAGGGGAAAAAATAAACGAATTTCACATCAAAGTCCCGCTTCACTGAATTAAAAACAGGCGCGCGCGCGCGCACACACACACACACACACTGCTGGCGCGCTAGTAGCTGCTTCACTGTAAAAATAAAAAGAAAGAAATAATAGCATCTGCAGCACGAAAATCGCGTAACCTACCTTTCACTACCCCTCGTCCCCTCGCATTCATGATGATGAGCGCGTACAGAGCCTAGCTTCTTCTCTTCATCAAGATGCACCTTTATTTAACGCGCCCAGCTATGCATATATAGTATGTATATATGCGTGGCGAGACTGTGTATGTGTATATTCATAGTATATATAGCATGGAACTACATATAAAGTTAGAGCTTCGTTTCGTATGCATGTATTTTCGCCAGCGGAATAATTTTACATATGGGCTAAACCATAATTAGCATGATATTCCAAAAATTATAATTGAAATTAAGTTTATACTCTTATATAAGTCAAAGCATCACAACGCTTCCGATCGAAAAACTTTTTAGGTTTTTGGTTCCGAATTTTCCTCCTATTTGTTTGTACGAATATTGTCAGTAAATTATGAGTATGTTTTGCGAACGCAAGCTAAAGCGTAGCAGTGGCGGAGAAATCTACCAATTTTCAAAAAATTTAGAAAATTCTACTTATTTTTTAAAACAAATAAGAAGCGGAGATTAGGTAGAAGAATTTTTTCCTTGCGGACATATTTACTATAAGATATTCAACAGCAGCATCGTACCACTACGGTAAGACAACAGACGTTCATACACACACCTACACGAAGTGCCTGAAATGGCAGCTCAACGAAAACGACGACGTGTCTTCGCGCCGAGTTATACTTATATACAGTTGGATGAGTGTATATGTGAATGTATACGAGCACGCATTTTGTAGTCTATATGTATACGTATGCATATAAAGGCCAAAATACCTCGCTCGTGCGAAGCGTCGAGGAATAATCTAGGCTTAATTGAGGCGCAATAGTATGTGTGTGCGTGTATGCGTATACTTATATATATATATGCGGCAATGTTGGAGGTGGAGGCGGTGGTGACAACAACACGGCAAACGCTGATGGAAAATTCAATGGGGGAGAAGTGAGAGAAAGCTCGTTTTATTCAGAAGGGTAACGGTAGATATAGGTATAGTCTCTTCGCTCTCGTTCCGTTCTCGGAGCTTATTGCTGTTCCTGATGTGTATAGAGCTTTCTCTCTCGCATTTGTACCCATACTGATTGTTTTGCGTTACCACTCTCGATTTGCCGCCGTATACCTACGAGCTTGTCGATCCATGTCTCTTTCTGTAGCAGGGTGTGTCTGTAAATATGTATGTGATAAAGAGAAAGAGAGAGAATTTAGCCATCCTATTAAATAAGTACATGCACTCTCAGACGTTGAGAAAAGCATACGAATCTCGTTTAATTCTCCTGACTGGATCAACGTCGAGAATAAATTGGTTTTTGACCCCCCGATATATCGATATTATGTAGTGAAATTTCGTGATTTAATGACTCTAGTTGTCTCTATGGAGGAAAATAAAAGCGCAATAGTTTCCATCAGTGTCAGTATTCAATGAATACTTTTTAACCCGATCCGCTTGATTTTCAAAAGTTTCAATTTATTGTCCGTGTTTGTTTTTCTCTGGCATGTACACCGTACGAAAACGCTCGCGTGAATTGTGTATATTATTTCGGTTAGCGCAGACGCGAGCAGTGAGTTTTCGTACAAGGTACATCGAACGATCAAGCTGAAATACACCAATACAAAAAACACATGTGGATGCGTTTGAGCTCGACGTGTGCTCGCGCATTTTCAACAATTTCTTTTTCTGCGTCAGTCTCTATATAAGAGCGAGTAGTTTTGATCAAGGAGTAGGCGCGGCAGCAGCAGCATAGCCTCGAGGTGTGTGTACCGCAGCGTATGTATACAAATGTAAACACAGGCGCGAGCGCGCGCGCCGATAGAATAAAGACCCCCGCGAGCGCTTTTCTATAAACAACGACGCATTTGTTCGGGATAAATTTTCGCCACTGCACCGTCGCAGCCGCTGCTGCTGCGCAAAGGATACGTGCTTTACGTAACGACGCTCGAGCATCAAACTGCACGTGTGCGCGGCGCTACTCGCACGGCTTTCATCCAATTTCAAAGTAATCCTCGCGTATGTCGACGATCCGCGAGATGTGTGCGCATTGGCATGCAGCCGTGTGCGGTATTGCAGCGACGAGCGTATAAATAAAAGTGACTGCTGCTCCGCGACGACGATGACGACGATCCGCGTGCTCACCGAAAAAAGCTCCATGCGGCAATGTATAATAACGATAAGAGAGGAAGCTTTTTTTCGTGAGCTTGCACAAACTGCAATGCTCCAGAAGCGTAATTGCAAAAGATAGCGATACGCGCGCAGCGTTTTCTTTTCTTCGCAGACGAGAAAAGAGTAAATAAAATTCAGCGTTGGCGGTAAGAGGCCAGCACTGAGGCCAAAATATCTATTCCACGGTATTCAGTTGGCGAAACTGCAATTTTACATTGCTAATGGAATTTCGCGTCGTAAAGCTCGCTCGTGGTTTGTGCACGCGTCGAGCCAGAGAGAGAAAGAGAGAGAGAGAGAGATAGAAAAGCAAATGATAACAAAACTTTGAAACTTCTGCGCACTGCGTTTCGGGAGCATAATACGCGATATGATCTTGAAGTATGGTGTTTTGGTTTATTTAAAAGCGCGTAGAAAGAGCCCACACGCGCGAGCACACACAGCTTGTGATACATTTATTGGCCGTGCAAGGAGACGAGCCAAAACGTATATGCACGGGCAACGCGTGTGTAAATTATGAACTTCCAGCAGCAACAAAAACAACGAGGCGAAATTCACGAATGAATCATGAAACGTTGAAGAAAAACAAAAGGCGATGGTTACGAGCGATAAACGATATCTCGTGAGAGCTAATGAAAGTTGAATATATACCTTTAGTCTAATACAGTCTATTACACCGCTCGATTGTAATGATATTGTTCGGATCTCGCTGCGGTATTCGACATTAACAAAACATTCGATAATAAAACGACGGGTGCCGCTGCCGCACAATCAATGATGAATTAAAATTGACTGATCAAAATCAGAGCTGCGATTGCGATGAAAACACCAATGCATAATGCCCCCATGGAAATGAACATTCATTATGTATGTACGCGCGCGCTCGACGTTACGACAACGTATACTTTAAGACTTTTATTCCTCTCCAACCGCGCGTGCTCGCGCAAATGTTGTAATGATACTTGCACATATACACACACATACACACCCATACATACATGCGCACACATGTAAGCACGGACGCGCGTGTGCGGAACACTCGCAAGCTATAACGTCGCGAGCTATATACTTGTATATACATCATATACAGTCTTTAAGAAAACAAAGGAGTCCGTGGAGAGTGAGCTCAATATCCCACACGGCTATTATATAGCGCACCACCGCAGCTGCATGACTTTTCTCCTTTCAAACGTCATCCTTGCTGAACAGTCGACTTGCTACTCAATGCTGTTGTGCCGCCGCCGCTGCTGCCGCCGACGCTGCTGCTGCTCTTGAACTCTAAAATATTGAATTTCCAAACACGAATCGGCGAATCGACTTCTTTTCCTCCTTAGCGCGTGGAAAGTTCAATTTTTCGGGATTTTGATCTGTGTATAATAACGATGTAATCAGGAAAAAAAGTTATAGGTGCATCTTACAAAGCACGGATAGTGTAATAAGTCATATTTACAGAGAGTGCTGCAGCACTAAATCAGTAGCAACCGCTCACTATACTGGTTCGTTTCCAGATAGATTTATATGTGGGAAAAATCGCGGGAACTCGAGCGTAACATTTTTCTTTACTTAAAAGTTGTGCAGTGTGCGAGCGTGTGATTGTGTGACCGTATTCATCTTTGTGCACATACAATTATAATGTGCTATTACTCTAGCTTTCAACACTTGGCTTCGTTATATTTTCGATGAGCAGACGCGTTTTTTATGCTCATCGTACGTCTGGATCATGCATACGCATATTTTTTTTATCGGATCTTTGCATGGGCATTCGGAAACGCAGAGATGAATGACTGACTAGCCGTTTTTATTTGCGTGTTGGAATTTTCAAGTATTTTTTACCCTGTTATGTATACAGTGTACGCCAAAAGATTCGGGTCGACGTTTATGACTGCGCACGTATATTTTTTAATGTAGTTTTTTTATTTATACGTCAAACGAAAAATTCACAAAGCTATCAAATCGTGTGACGTACACATAACAATCAAAATGCAATTTTTTCTCACCCAAAGTTTGTAGGAAAAAAAATCAAACAACAAAGGACCGGTATATACTTTATGAATCGAATCGAGATCAACAAATAATAAATTGATCAAGTTAATGTAAAGCGATACCCAATATCCCATTGATTGACCCAGCTCTGGTATAAAAGCCTTCTCTCTGGCTATTTACTCGCACCAAGCGTTGATTTTCCAAGCTGCATATACTGCTGATGCTCAACTTGGGGGTAAACTTTTGCTTACCCTCATCAAAACAATGGGGAAACTCGATCTCTAAAAGCTTTGTACATTTTACGCTTTTTCACATAAAGGTACTCGCCTGCTGCATGAGGCCGATTTGTAATCATTATGTGTGTATAGCTGCCCCACGCGCCAAAGGGTGAAAGCGATGTATGGTACTTTTACCTGTATCCCAAAGCGAGTTGTCGAATTGTAGTTGAAGCTGTCATCGACGAGTAATTCGCTTCGCAGAGACACATAATTCCGTCTTCAAGTATGTGTAAGGATGAGAAAGACCAAAAAGATTGTGGCGCTCGCGTATGTGCCATGTGTGTGCAAAGCTGTGTTTCAGTATACGTACATACGTGCTCGTATGCAGGTCTGCAGCTGGCGCATTAAAGCAAAACCATTTGTATGCGTAATTCGAAATCGAATCTCGAGGCACATACTGCGCTGCTCATCGCCAAAAAAATCTCAAATATATTTAAAAAGGAAAAAATCCAACAGGTTGGCCGCTCTATGGTGTGCGCGCTTGCTGGAATTCTTTCTCGTTCTATAATATCTCGACCATAAGCGAGCAAAGCAAGTGTGTGTGTGTGTGTGTGCGTGTGTCCGTTCGAGCGCTGCAGGCGGATTATGTGTACGAGAGCATTATATGCGTTCTCGCTTGCGATGAATATTAATGTATCATACCGCAAAAAGAAAGAGGGAGAGAGAGATAATACACATACGCGCTTGCTTGCAGAGGCTATGTGTGTATATACCGAGAGAACGCGTGTATCGCTAAAGCATTAGGATAACGACTATACAGAACGTTTGTATATTCTCTCCGCGTGTCTATATAAGTATGTGATGCTATGCTATGCGTGCACACCGCGGACTTAGAGAGAAGAGCAAAGTATGAAGCTATTCAAATTCATTTTCTGCCTATGCTCGGAATGAGAAAGTATAAAGAGATCCTTGTGTGTGTATGTGGGTGCGCACGTGTGTTTGTGTGCGAGCGAGTCAGTAGCGCGCGCAATATTGTCGCCCCCAAGATATCATCGCCCGTTTGTGAATATTGAAACGTCCTTTTTTTTCTTTCTTTCTCTTTCGGCTAAATTTTACGGACCATTTCGCTAACGGAGATTTCGTTTGCGAAGTATAACTTAAGCTCAATTAGAATTCAACTTGATTCGTTCGATCGTTTGCGATGAAACTTTCCGTACTGTATGTGCCTCGTTGAAGACTGTACGAGGATTTTATTACATTTTACAACAGCAGCGATTCGATGATAATGATAATAACGATGCCATGCCGTTGGACGTTAAACTTTTGGCGAATTAAATAATGGCACGAGACAAAGTCCCGACTGCAAACACGCTGCAACTATTTCGTGCGAGCAGCTTCGACGAAGTTATTTAAGGAATGTTTAATAATCACTCAAATGTCGCTTGCACAAAAGCCTTTATTGCAGGCCAGGACCGTAAAAAATCTAAGGTAATTGAGTATAAATACATTCAAGCTCTCTTTCTCTCCCTTCTGTCAGTGAAGCAACGCGCGCAAGACTGTTTTTCATCTTGATCGATTATGAAAACATACTTAAGCGAGGCGTGGATCTATTCGATGTACGTACTATAATATATACACAGTCCGATGGGGCTCTTGTGTCGCGTCGGAGGTGTCGAAAAGCGAGCCTCAGAACCCGATACATCAATTCTATCGACACCTTAAATATTCAATATTTTTAACGTGACACTTGGCGGTATAAATACAGCAGGTATACAGTAATATTATAGAGATTCTACCACGGGCTGCGCGTTACATTTTGAGCCTTGTCATCCTCAAATTTATAAGAGCGTGTCTTGCTGCACTCGTAACCTTAGCTACGCGACCCCTGCTAAAAATTTCCAATATAAATGAGTTGCTCGAGAATCTGAAAAAAATATACGACTGTTTTTTTTAGATTTTTGTTTTTTTTTCACTCAACGCGCGCATATACATAGGTTTATGCATTGATGTTCCGGCATCAATTACGGTCGCACGCGACCTAATGGTCGGCAGTCAGTCACACACGAATGGTAGGGTAAGGCGATGATGGTGTCGAACTCCGCGCACTGCGCTGCTACTCGGTTCGACGCCTTTTTTCACGTATGCCCCGGTGGCAGGTCCCGGCGATAGCCCATGCATGCACAGGGGAAACTATGTATTATATATCGACACGAAGGGCACGAAGACCAGTGATTTAGAGCGACTACCGTGGGTAGTCCAGCGTGGCATGGTAAAAAGTGACGCTCAGTAGTTTATTCACAGTCCCCGTGTGCTAATGCAACCGAGCTCGCGAGCTTTTATATAGTATACATAAAACGCCAGAAATAAGAGAGGTCACATGAATGATGCTCGCAGTAGCAGCCAGTAACGATTATTAACGATACAATTTGTCAATAATTTAACACACATATTTTTAGAAAAGCTCCAGGCTGTAGCAGCGCGTGCTATTGAAAGCTTTGATATAAATATGAAAATTATGAATTTCGACAATATTACTTTATTATTTAATGTCGTTGACTTTTTTCCCTGTATAGAGTGCAGAGTTGGAATATGTAAAACGTAGTCTTTGCCTACGCGCATGCATATACGAAGCACAAGAATACGCACAACGGTTAGTGCGGCGTAGCATATGTACAGCTCTCCCATACATATAGACATCGAGACAAAAGTCATTTCCTCGGCGCAGGCCGAAATTACATATAATTGGAGTAGAGCTCAAAAGACTTTGTTTTTCTCTCACTCTTTTTTTTTCCACAGCTCACTGCGTGTGTGTCTGTGTACATGCCAATATTCTTATTTACTCCATATATTCGTATACATATGTGTGTATGGGCACACGGACTCTGCAGACTGGGCACGTGCGCTCAAGCGTTCAATGCAATCGCCTCCAACTCCGTGAACCAAGCCAGAGGTCATACGTTTAAAACTAATACCAATTCTATAACTCTTTCTGAAAGAAAATTTCTTTTTTAAAGTTTTACTTTTTGCCGAGATAACTTGGGACCGAATAACAAAAATAACTGACTTACAAGTTCAAATTTTAACTATAATTACGTCATTTATTTTAGTGTCATAATAAATTTTACTATATAAAAACCTAAAAAAGTCAGTTTGATGCCACATTTCTGTACAAGTATATTTTATACATTAATTTTGAAAGTACTTTTCTTTCTGTAGACATCTCATTGAATTTTTTTACAACAATTTTGAAACTCATATATTTTTTAATTTTATAGATTGTGACTAAGTTCTCTTGTATTTTACATTTCAAGCAATGGATTAAGTAGAAAAATCGTGGTTGCACCATTTCAAATTTAAAATATGCATTACTTAATGAATACATCATGAAATATGATATAATAATGATAATATTACATTTTGATTATGGTCCAAGCGGAAGCTGGAGCTTTATTAAAGTTCCTTCGTACAGATTCTCTGAGACTTTGAAAAACACAATTTTTCATACGCTTTTCTAATAAAACTGAAGAAATATTTCCATCCCACACTAAATTATTCACAGCGGGGTTTAAGATAGTCGCACGAAGTAAATCAGATGTACATAAGCACATTCTCGTAGACAAGTGCTCGTATTTATTCGCACCCCAAGTAAATGCGCGGCTGCAGCAGTCTCCGACATACTTACTTTGACCTCGGTCGGCCCGATACTCGTCATTGCCAGACGAGTGCCTACTGCTGCTGCTGCTTTGCTGAGCGCTTGCAGTTACACATAGCGCAGGAGACGCCGTTGCCGTCGCCGACTACGAAGAAGACGACGACTATAAGACTAAGACTACGACAACTACTACATATGCAACCAACACGAAGAGTAAAACCACGACGACGACCGACCGGCGGGGGCGAATGTCTCGGAGCTTCAAGGCATGCGCGCGTCTATTCGTGGTGAGTTCCAAAACGGACTCGCCCGAGATGAACCAAGAGAGTTTGTTGTGTACGCAAGTACAGTTTGCTGAACGCGCACGGCGCAAAGAAAGACGACGACGGCGAGCATCAACGAGAAAGAGAGATCGCGAGAAAGCACAAAGACTCTGTACTGCTGCTGCTGCTGCTGTTACAGACTGCCGTGGCAGTGCACATATATATACAATATACATGTACGCGCACATGTGCACGGCCTTATTTTCTGGATATTACACTTCTTTCTAAACTTTCTTGCCTATTTATTATACGCCACGACTAGCGCGCACTCGGAAGATTCTGAGAAATAAGAATGTCACGGAAATATAAGTTGAAAATGTGTAACACACAGTCGTGTCTAGAGGAAATAGCCAATTTTATATGCGAAACGAAAAATAATATACATTATTCGGGCGAAAAATACAACAGTGTGTTTCAAACAACCCGTTACAATATTTAAATTTGCAAATATTGGGATGTCATTACTACTCCTGCCTCCGCACGCAGTTGAAGAAAGATACAGCAGGTTTGAAACAACGAAGAATATTAGAGAAAAGTTTTCGCGCGGCCGAGCAAAGCTGCCCAAGTAATTTTGACCCGCACTCATTTGGAGCATTGTCGCATAATTCATTATACCGTCTCCAAAATTTAACTTTTTTCCAAAATTAACCAACAGGCTGGCTTCTATTTTTATATGAAATACTCTCTGATCGCTGCGACCGGTTGAGACTTGTCGTATTTTTTTTATTCATTTCTTTGAGACACGCGCCTAGAATATATTCGCAGCATATTTTCCCGTACAGTTACAACAGTTGCAAATTTTTTTCTATGCAATTATTCGTATGTGTATATTTTGAGCGGTAGTAGTGGGTGAATGCGAACGAGAAAAATCGTAACGCAATTCAGACCGTTACTTTCATTCATTCGGTCGGTTGCGTAATAAATGCTAAAAATATTCGTCGTTCCTTTTCACGGTCTATACATACAGTCTCTCTCTCTCGCACACTCTCACACACGCACGAGGTCGCATCATCGCGCGCCATATAGCGCACGACGAGCTTGAATAAATAAAGCTATGGGTAAGTATACTCAGGATACTAAGAATAAAACTAAAAGCTCGGACGAGATAGCGCGGCCAATGAGCTTTGTAAAATGCTTCGTCTACGTATGTGCGTAATACACGTATTATGAAGAATAACTTGGAGTGCGACGTGACGACACACGCTCATGCCATTGGTCTTCAATTGACCGGAATCCAATACAACGTAATAGACGAGAATTCGAAAAAGCTTGCTTGTGCTATACTTGTGCTTTAGAGAACATCTTTATTCGGCTCTATGGGAGGGCTTTTGCCAATATGAACCTGAAAAAAATATTAAGTATCAGTCGTCATCGAAGGCGTTTACGTACGTCAGTGGGAGGGTATAGTTTATCTAGTGGCAAGTGCCTTTGGCAAACTAAAACGTTTACGCTTGCCGATAGCGACCATTGAATGAGAAATAGAGGAGTGCGAGAGAGAAGAATAACATCAATTCTATATTTGAAGAATATTAAAGGCCTATAAGTATCGACTTAACTATCGACGAATTTAATTCGGTTTTTCTAGATTGATGATCTCCCACTTACCCGTCGATTTCTATTGCGTGCGGGTGTGTTAGTGTAACGATTCATATATACACATGTGATTCGAAATTTTGTGCTTTAGTGTGAGTATGTTATTCCAAGAAACTTCTGACTATCCTATGTGTGTTAGAACGCTGCTGCTGTTGCTACAGTCGAGACAGGTAGACAATTGTTTGTTTTATATATAGCACGGAGCCAAAGAGCAGGGGGTGCGCGCTGCACCGTTCAAAACCCAACTGCAGCGTGTAAACGTGTATACGTGCACACAAACATAACGTGTGAGCATATAAGGCGTTGCAAAGCTCACCCAAAAAATTGTTTTCGCCAGACTGAACAAGCGTATTGAACGAAAAAGAAGTGCGAGTAAAAGGAGCAAAATTGGGGACGACTTTTGAGGGTGTTGGCTTCTCGGATAAAAAACAATGACTCAGAGCGCTATATACCGAGATTTCTTACGCTCATCTCGTGGAGAAAGAAACGCGAATCCGGCTATTTTCGCAGAAAAGAAGTAGTTTTCATGCAAAAGCCGTAGTAGGTCACAAGTCGACCGATGACTTCCGAAAAGACATCCATCAATGTGTGTGCGCGCGCGCGAGAGAGATCCGCTTATTATGTAGATCACCGCGTGCAAGACGATGGTATAGCTGCTGCTGAGCGATCAGATACCAAAAAATGGCGTCGACGCGTGTGCGTCTATAATACATTTAAATATAATGGTGGCGCGTATATACACGCTCATCCGCTTGAGTGCCTCTTCCCCCAAGTGCTCGCCCGAGTTGAAGAGGTGTCGCGTGCTAGCTCATGCTCGATATATAATATACACACTGAGGATATGTATCGGAACTTGCTAGGCAGTTATATGCTGATATAAATTGACGGCTCGACGTTTTATTATGTAAACCGAAAGCGATTATCCGTGAGACGTACTGCGACGGAATTGTTTCTTTTGCACGCTATACTAATTGAAGTTTTGACTCTTGATTGATGCACTTCTTGAGCTTAACTTTTTCACTTAACTCCACACTTGTATCATAATAATTGCTGAAATCAATCAGACTATTTAGCTGACGAAGTTCGGGGATATTAATTTATGGTAATTTTTTCAATATCCATGTGTATCGAAGCTGTGCGCTTTATTTTAGTAGAATTTTACCCTCGAGGAAGAGCTTATACGGAAGAAAACGAGCTGAAACTATTTACGATAACAGAATGAAAGCTGCAGCCAGTATGCTGTAAAGCGCTTTTTGTAGCGTTAAAGTCTTTCTCTGTATTGCTGCTGCGACGTTGAATTCTGCTTCTGCACTCTCCGATCGTGAAGAAATTATTCGGGAAAAATTCTTTTCGCTCAAAGGAAGCTCGAGAGGGTCAATTTCAGATATCGAGAGGTGTTTTTAAAAAAACATTTTTCTTATCGTTTCGTTTACTTCTTCTTCCATTTAAGTAACTTTATCTTGACGTAACTAAATTAAATCGCCAAAATGAAAACTTTGAACAAAATCATCATCTAATATTTTACTTGCCATAAAAAATAGCACTTCCTCAATTCGAGTATCAATCTGAGAGAAACTTTACTGAGCAATTTATCCTGAATTTGGTAAATTTCGCAGAGCTATCCAGACAAAGTTCAAAGTTATACCGCAAGTCTGGGTCATTTGTAATCGATGGTGTAAAAAGAAAGGAAAGGGAAATTATAAACCATTTCTACTGGTCTCCCTCACCTTCAGTGTATGTACACAAACTGCGCACATCAAGGAACAGTCGTAGTGTTCGAATTTCAATGCAGCGAAAGCAGTAGCCGTCGGTTTTAATACTCTCTCTCAGCCAGCCCTTGGCTAGTCGTCAGCGAACATGTCGACGGAGGAAGAGAAGCTCGGAGAGCTTATGTGTATACATACATGAATGCATCCATACATACATACATACATACATACATACATACATACATACATACATACATTTATATACATTATGTATAGAGTATCTGTAGAGTCAGAGTGAGCAATAGAGAGAGAAAGAGAGAGAGCGAGAGAGAGCAGAGCTTGCGCGCGCCCAGAAATAGAATTTCGAAATAGATCTAATATTTTCGTCGTCTCTCTCTCCCTTGCTTTGCGAGTTGTTAGTGTTGCTGCTCTTTGCGCCACCTTACGATGCCGACCAAGACAACGAAGACTACGACTGCACGACGGCGACGAAGAGAGTTGAGACGACAGTGCTGCACTGCACAGCCGGAAAAACTTGAGTCTTATGTTTTCCTTTTACTACCGCTTGATGGAATGCACGCGTTTGCCGGAATATTAAACTATACTCTCGTAGTAGATTGTCAAGTTTATTGGACCCGAGAAAATATTATAGATTTTTACTTTTCTTTCAGTCTGTCCTGTGCATGTGTGTACGTTTCAACTGAAAAATTATCATGATATATTGTGGGCTCCTATGGACCTTTGAGCCGGTTAAGTGTGCGTATATGCGTTCTCGTAGAAGTTGTCGACGACTTCTCCTACCGTTGTTGCCTCTGTGGTATATATGAGCTCGAAATGTTTTATTGGCGCGGCGCTGTTCTTTTACTTCTATAATTAGAGGAAATACTTGTGGGGCTCTGTATTTTTAGAGACGCCTCTCTCGCTTTCTCTCTCTCTCTCTCTCTCTCATTCTTCTTCTTTTACTCTTCAGAAGATGAGACGGTTTTCGTTGAGTTTTCGCATTAGCCAAAACTTTTTGTTTTCAATCTCATATACTCTTTTTTACGACAGTTTTTTTTTATTTCACTCTTTTTACGTCGCTATACTTTCAGCACCCTTGGCTGTAATGCGCACAGAATCTCGCAAAATAAGCTCGCAGGTATATAGCGTGCTTGCTATGATGTATTGTACAATGAGTACACATAAACTCTTTTAATAGCCACGGCAAGAGTGTCGCAAAATATCAAAAGAGGGTGACGAGGTGAAAATAATTTTAATAACACCTATTAAAATGATTTTTTTTTCAAAAACAAAGAAATTAATTTTCTCTTTGCAATCAGTCTCACTTTTTGTCTTTTAATCATTGATTTTCAGTTGAAAAAATTTTAATTTCCCATAAGATTCGTGAAATATAAATCTAGATGAAGAAACGTACTGAGTGTGAAAAATTATCATGTACTTTCAATGTAACTAAACTCTACCCATCTTATTCATTCGTCATTCGTACAGTTTTAAGTTTTTACTCTTCCCTTGGGAGCCTATTTTGACTAAACACACTTGATTTCTATAACAACACTTGTACACCGCTTGTATGGAACAGTCATAAGATCCCTATCAACTTGAAATATCGTCGGGTGCGAAACGTCAATCATTGTGCAATATCGCATCGTTACGAATAGAGCGAGATGAGGCACGAAAAAATCTCACTTTCACTTGGCAAATTTGCATGAGTAGAAACAAGTGAGATACACTCGTTTCTACGTATAGCAGTGAGAGACAAACAAGCGCAAATATCCGTACTTGCAGCCACATCATTGAAACTTGAATAAAACGAGATATAATCATCGCAAGAGTGCTTCACACTTGTGCTATATACTCTTGAGTATTCCAGTCGCGGCATGTACACATACACACACTCGTGACTATTTTTGTTTCAATCATCGCAGTAGTGGTTGTTTATCCATCAATAGAATCGTACAAAAATATACTGAGATCTCCCGTGGCATAAAGGATTTTTCCATCCGCTCGTAAAGTGCACAGACTGCGAAATAAATGTAAAAAAAAGTGCACGCCTCGTAGTCATTATAAACGTCCTTGTCGTGATTATCGCGCGAGTAAGCACGGCGGCGGCGTTGGCTGTCATCGCGCGCGCCCGTCAGGTAGGACTCTCGTCGGGTGCGCGTGCGAGACCTCAAATGCGACCGCAATTCACATGTGTACGTACTGTAAGTGTGCGGTCAACAATCGGTTACTATCGCTGCCTATGTGCTACTATGGAGAACAAAAAAAAAAATAAATAAATAAGTGAATCACATGTGTATACGCGAAAGTACATAGCATCCACTACTGATACTGCGCATACAATGCAATGCCACTCACCGCGAAATTCACATATAGCACGTATACACGTGCACACACAGTCTAAAAACGCAGGAACTCCGCTGGTTGACTCTCCGGCGTACAGCAGAGAGCCGTATGTGCGTAGAGAATCGCAACGTCCCGTGATTTTCCGATGATATTTAAGCGTAACTACGCGTACGTGTGTGTGCACGAGTGCAGTGCTGTGCACGTGTGTAACGCCAGTACAGAAATGTAAGCGTAGATATATGTGCGCTATATGTGTATATATACAGACGCATTTATATATCTTGCTCTATCTTTCTCTTTCTCGAGCTGCGAAGGTAAAAAGGTCTCGAACGGCTTGCCGTTGTGCAGGACTTGTAGCGAGGACGACTCCGGCAGTAGCTACGACGACGACGAGTTTGTTTTCAAACGATTTTCCCACAGGGGCAAACATGGCAATGGGCGATAGATATGGAATACGCGAGCTACGCAGACGGCGCGCGGAAAGAAAGAATGAGTATAGTATAGCGACAACGCTCGCTCTATGCTAGGAAATAAGGCAGAAGATACCATATAAACACGTACACTTGCCTATATACGCAGAGGCAGGCCACGCGCACTGGCAGTGCAGCTCGCAGACTAACGCGTCCACACGCACACACACACACACACACACAACACACCACACACACACACACACACACACACACACACACACTCACGCGTGCGCGCCAACAGTTCCGCGAGAGATCCCGCTCTCGTTTGCGAGACTCGTATCGTAGTAATAGCAGTTGCAGCAGCAGAAGTCCCAGCTGGTTCTAGCCATATACGATATAATACAGCCGAGCACGGAAGAGCGGATCGCTCGGGAGAGTGCATTGCCGCCGTTCACATACGCTGCATACGACTTTGTTTATACGTCTGCATGTGTATGCTTAGTAGCATAGAGAACTTGACTGCGCAGGGACCTAGAGTATATACGTCCTTTTCAATGCTACCATTGCATTCGTTGGAAAAGTAGAAAAAAGTAATAATAATAATCCCAGACCTGACTCTTGGATGTGAGATGAATGTTAAAACTATTAGTTTTCGTTTACATAATACGTGCACTGTTTTTACTTGTGCCCCTATTATTATACGTAACACGATGTTGAACGATAATTTCGTTTAAAATTACACGAGTTAAATTAACGTGTGGTGTACAAGGAGCAGATTTTCGTAAAATCGATAGCCAACAACGTTTGTTAAGCTCTCGCAGCATTATAATGATTTCATGCAACTGTCTTTTCTCATTCTTACAATTCCTTCTTTTTTTTTTAAGCCGATGACTCCGAGTCTGTTTATTTATTGTAAATTCGTTTTTTTACAAAGTTTTAAAGAAGCAGTCGGGGAATTTAAAAATAAATGACAATTTCTCGAGAGTGACGTTTGAATATTTTTTGAATTGTGAGGAGAGTCTCGATATAAAATGCTCAAACAGTGCACGTCCCAACACAGCGAAGCTCTGAAAAAATCCTAGTGCGGAAAATAACTTTAAAAAAGCCAGCTCTCGAGCGCATTGCATACATATATATCATATATGCGTCTCGATGGAAAAGCCGCGCGCTCTGCACTTGTGCTTGTTATAATAGATGTGCAGCAACCTAGATATGTATATCGACTTTGTTATACTTGGCTTTTAATATCTCATATTTTGCGACGACGATTCGCTGCTCCCCGTAAAACTTCCCTTCTATATTCACCTTCTTTCTCCGGCTTTTCTCGCTTATTTCACTTCTTCTACTGCAGTTCGCTGCTGCTTGTATAATATTTCTCATCGAGTTTCCCTTTTTATAACTTCGCTGGGCGACAAAAAAGACGCCGAGCGACTGCTGCTGCGCAAGACGAACGAAGTTGAAGAGTTTCACGTTAAGAAAAGAAGGTAATATCGAGGCGAGACAACTTGTTGTGGCTACGGGACTGTTGTTCGCGATATTCCAGACCACTGGTCTCGCGCGCAACGCTCATTTTTCCTTGACTGCTCCCTCTTTCTTTCGCACTTGTAGCAAGTACTGGTACTGACCAGCGAATAACACTATTATCGTTCACATTTAATTTGGTTACACTCGTTTTATATTTATAAAAAAAATGAAATGATCGGAAAATATCATTTTCGGACTTTGACGTCTGCTGCCTCGAAGAGCCGATATCGTAAACTGCGAAAAAGTCTTTTTTACGCCTTTCTCGTGGCATCAGTTTTGTTATTTTAGTGCATCACATAGTTCTTTAATTGATTCAAGCAGCTTAAAATAACGTATATTATCGTGTGTGCATGTGTGGGGTCAATGAATGTCATTGCCTGGCATGGGTATTGAGCGTGACATTCGCCAATTGAAGGGTCAAACGATGCTCACATGTCTTGACACATATAGAATGTGTGAAATAAAAGACGTAACATTTTACAGTTGACAGGTGACATATTTTAAATTGACTTTCACTACGACTCCGACACATTTCTAATTGTATTAAAGAACGAACGAAATTTCAGACGAGCGAGACCGGGATCAACTTTACAATAGACGAAGGTCAATTGCAGTCTACTCGTTCAATTGTTGGAATTAAACTTTGAGTTATTGCATGCCGCTTGTTGTGCGAACTTGGGGAATCCCGTAAATCGATTTTCTTACGTCGCTCGATTGTTTAACTACTAAAGGTTTTCCGAGAAGAAGCACTTTTTAGACGCTTTGAAGAGAGCTTACAAGATTTCACATTTTCTCAATTTATCGGGTTTTAATAATTTTATCCTCAGTATTCTTAGCAAAGATATATACAGAATACCGCGTGGTGGCAGTAGCAGCCGTTGGGTGAAATATTCCACGCAAACCACTGGATTTTAAGCTGAAAACACTGAAACTGTTACGCTCTCCGCAGAGAAAGATTGTCGACCTCAAGCGAGCTTTCGACATCTTACAAAACAAGAAACTGATTATAGTATCGACATAGTACTAACGAACCTTTCACGAGGTGAGAATTCGGAAAGCTTGCAATTCTGTATGTAGCACAAATTTACTTCAAAATTTTCGAGCGAAACAAAAGTTGCTCGAAACGAGAGCTAGATTCTTTCTTTTCCGGAGAGTATACTACTACCTAAGATTTGAGGTGTTGCGCACGAGTGAAAATCCCGGGCGTCAGAAATTTTCAAGTTAGTACTGGCAGCCGAGGGCAAAGGAGCAAAAAGCAAAGTCTGTCGCCTCATATGCGTGCGGTGTCCTCTTCCTTTTCAGTAGCAGCAGTAGCAGCAGCAGCTCGCATCTGAAGAATTTGAATCAGATTTGGGAGTTCTACAAAAGTCATGACTGGCGCGCGTACGAGCGTGAAGCTTTCAACGTGTGTGACGATTCGTGTGCGACTTTTGGGGCCAAGAAAAGAAGAAGCAAGATGCGCTTAACGGATTATCCACGTCTTGGAGCATATCTCGTTCTCTGCCGCGCGGCAAGCAACTGCACTTTTTTCAATGTAACTATATGGTGACACGTCGTGCAGATGTACGACGTAGTAATGTGTATACACGTGTATATATGTCTTAAAAAGGTGATGTTGTACGTGAACTAGACAGGTATAAGTGGGAGACAGAGAAAGAGAGATAAAATTCATTTTGTAAAGGCAATATGAACGTGCAGAGTGGTGCAGGTGAAAGAGAAGACTCTTTCTTTCTCCCTCTCGCTTTTTTTACGAAGGAGAGACTTGAAAAATTTATATCACATATGGAAGCGAGCTTTCTGAGCTTCCGCATGCTATACGTGGTAATGTCGGTGCCGTGCCGTTACTACATATGTGTGTTATGTGCATGTGTGTGGGCTTTAAGAGAAGAGAAATTGAAAAAGCTATTGGTGTAGAAGGGTATCTCGTTTGTAAGCTCGGAATGTTTTCCAAGGTTTATTTCGCGCGCGCGATTTTCCTCTCTCACTTTTTCCTCGCTGCGGTTACATTGTTCAACGCTTGCCTACATAAAATTGAAACATTATACTCCATCTCTGCTACATATATATTACGCGCTCGTCTGAATCCTTTTAAAATACCCTTTTTACGCAGTATACATAATTAAATCAATTACCTTCCAAATTTGGTCTATAATACTCACTGCCGTGGATTTAATGGCTCGACATCGCGGGCACGAGAGCTTTTTTCCCCACCACCGCGCTCGTGCAAATATTTATTCAAGAAGAGCAGCAAACGCGCGACTGGAATATTTCGATCTTGAACTATGCATAAATCCCCAATCTTTATGGCGAGGCAAAAAATGTCGCGTGCTCTCTCTCTCTCTCTCTCTCTTTCTCTCTTATACTCGGAGAGCATTATCCGTGTGTGCGTGAAGCTGTAACAGCAATACAAGTCGCCCAGCAGTCTACCTGTTCTCCTTTTCTCTGCTCTCTCTCTCTCTCTCTCTCTCTCTTCCTCTCTTACTCTGTATCTATGTGTCATACCGTCTGTTGCTTGCACGTGGCTGCTTATCCCCTCCTTTTCCCTTCAAGTTTCACACAAATTCATGTTTGCAGACACACACACACACGTACTCCGCACATGATACATACGTTCATGTACAGTCGAAGAACTCGTGTAAGTACGCAAGCAGTATCGGTTCATGTTTTTACCGTATGCCTCGCGTGCATACATATATGCACGCGCGCAGACGAGATAAGCCATATATGCACGCGGAGACTCGGGGGGACTTGTTAGTTTTGCGAGGTGGTGATAAAAGGACGTTATAGTGTTTGAAGATTGCCGTCGCGTATTTGCGTGAATATAAGAGCATGTGCCATGTATCAGTATGTAGTATACCTGCGGCGATGTAAGTACCATTGGATGATGTAATTTCCTCATATTTATAAGTCGATAGAAGATTAGAGCGAATTACTCGGCGTATAAATGTCGATAATGACGTTTTTTTCCTCTTCATCTCGCCAGTAAAGAGGCTGGCCTCTAATCGCTCTCGGGAATATGTTTACAAGCTGGTTTTCAAATCCATCCTTTTTAATTGAAATGAAAACTGTACGTACGTCTGCAATGGCACGCCACGCGCATATCACCTCGACAAAAAACCTTAATACACTCGTTAATAATTTTCTGTCAGAGTATATAATGTATATTATGTGACGGGCTGTAGTCACACTGTAGTTTGCTGCGAGTCAAACGACAATATTTTCCATAACTTCTGGAATTTTGCGGGGTTGAATCCCGTCTCGTGATAAATTTGTGCGTCAAAATCTTCGGTCTTACAAAAATCTGTCTTTCGTGATTTTTATCTTTTCGCGACTCTGAACTCGAAACATCTGCTCTCCCATTATATTTCATTAATACCATCAAGAGTAATAAACATCGATCATCAAAAAATTAAAATTCCACTCGCAATCTCTCGCGCATTGAATGAAAGTGTATGTGGGTGCGCGCATGTGTGTTTGCCGAGCAGTTGTAGCATGTTTTGGCCTGACGTCGATTGCTGGTTGCAGCGCAGCACGTAGCCCAATTAGTTCTCGATGCACGTATTGTATCGAATTTTATCAGCGACAATAGCTGTTGATAGACTTCCAAATACCGCTAGCGATGTTTTTCAACTTCAGAGCAAATATTGTTGCCGTATAGTGCGCGTACGATGTACGCAAAATTTATATACAATATATGCATCAAAAACACTTACGTACAACTGAGCTTTTATAAAAGATAATACCGTATGGTATATATCCCTCGGTATACTGCATACTTGTATGAACTTGTGCACGTCCCACATATTCATATAAATGGCAGGCGCTTACGCGGGCACGCGGGAAGAGCAAGTATATACTAGAGCCGTGCGCGCACGACTCGGTAAACGATAATTGATGTCAATTAATTTCGATAGTAATTCGCCGTTGTCACTGTCCCCACCACCGTCGATGACGACAACGACGTGCAGCAGTAGCACAAGCCCTTACGTATATAGTACGTAGTATATGCGCACGGTAGCAACATCTCGACAAAGACACACACGTATAATGACGTAAGCCAATCAACGCCCTAGAACTATAGTACGCCAGCCGAGTAACTTGCTGCAACTGCACATCCAACTTGCTGCCACTCGGCTGCTGCCATAGGCTATAAGACATGCAACTCTGCTATACCTGCGCGCACGCTGTCCACCTTTCACATAATATCTAACTTGCAGCTCTACGTACGTACTGTATTCTCGCATTTCGCCTGAAATAGGCTAGAGATTCGCTTAAGCGTACACTGAGCAGTGCCGGTGTGACGTCTTCAAGTTTCAGTGTGTGACTGTATATATGCGAATCTACATGCGTTGTATGTAAACTCTATCGCCATTAGTGACTTTGGCACAAGTATTTCTAAGGAAAATCTGGAAATATCATCCAGCATATCGAATTCGAACATGTTTCCCGAGTTGCACGCATGCTTTTCATCGAAGCTCGCTCATACACATGCACACCACCACCCACACTCATCGCAGCAAACTCGGACTCGGTGAAACTTACTTTTTTCATTATCCGTACCTCGGCGCCGCGGCGATGCACACGTGTTTTTGCAGACAACACAGCAGCGCACACCGAGCGTACGTGAGAATTTTTCCCCGATTTAATTTTCTCCCGCGCATATCGACACGTACGGGCGTGCCGTCCACGCTTATAAGCTTGTATTATATATTATATACCCACGTTGTAATACACTGCTTGCAGTCGATAACATCCGCAATCGACCGATCATTCCAAGTAACGAAGGACTTTTTCGGGGAAACTACATTTTCGCTTTGGTAAATATTACGTGTAGATAATGTAAAGATATAATAACTTCAAAGATCGTTCGAAATTCTGCAAAAAATTTTATCATAATGAATAATAAAGCAAAGTAAAAATTTTGCTCGTGCCTTTTTACATTTGGATCATTGCACGCATTACGCGACGTCGTGCTCGGAGATCGTAACGCAACTTGAACATAATCGTGTGATTCTCCCCGAACGTATACATATATTACATGCATTATATATAGAGTGAGAGGGACAGAGAGAGAGAGAGAGAGAGAGAGAGAGGGAACGAGATAGTCTTGGTGTATTATTAATATCACCACACGGCAAGTGTTCTATATGCTCGCGCGAGCACATACACGCACTCACGTACATATACGGTGGCTATTATAATATAATCTCTTCCAAGACACTCACAAGAGCGCGCGATACTTGATGTGTATATGTGTAGCCCTGCCTGCGCCATATACACTCACGTGCATACGAACAAGATGCGATGTTCTAATAATAATGAATATACGTGAAAAAACGTTACTTTGTGTTTTATAATGTTAATGCTCTAGCATTACGCCTATTATACGATATGTAATTGTGCCTTAGACGACGTAAATGCACATTTATATAGACGTTATGCGTATAGCTTAAAGTCCTACATTAATCAAGATATTTCGAGATGTATATATATTAGTGATTGCTGTGTACCATAGATTTCATAGTCATGCTTTAGAATAGAGCAAAATTCGCATGTAACGTTACTTACTGCTCACTCGCAGAATATCAAGTTGTATCCTCTATAAGCGCGAATCCCCCCCTCAAAGGTCGTAACAAATTTGTTTCGTCTAACAAAACGTCGGAATTGTCGATTTATCTGAAAATTTTAGAGCTAGAGAATGAGCTTACATACGCGCGCGCGTGTGGGTGTGCTCTGAGCAGACATCATCAAATATATGAGCATTCAGTGAGTGACCTCATTACGACGTTCGTAATGAATATATACACGTGTGCGTGTGTGGGTGCCGTGCAGTAGTGATTAAAGTTGCACACACGGAAGAAGAAAAAAAAATTATTCCAGAACTTCGCACGAGCACGAGCTGCTGCTGCTGTTGTTGAGTGAATGAAGAATTTTCATCGGCCATTTACTGGAAGAGAGTCGAGAGATAAATAGAGAGAATACGTATGTATGCGTGAACGTGTGCGTATATAAAGCTTATGCTGCTACGGTCGCTACTGCTTTAGAGACTGCTTATTCGCGTTCGTCTGCGCACTAGCGACTATATATACTACTAGAAAATTCAGAAGTCTCACGGTAGGAGATTTATAAAGGCGTTGTTACTTGCATCTATACATGCATACATTTACACAGACACGCGTACACGAACGTAAGCACAAACATCAGCGGCAGATACATAGGGAGTACTGTCGGCCATGAGCGAGCGAGCGAACGAGCAAAAAGCAGAGATCCTTTTGATCCAAATGCGAGCTCGCGTCGTGATGCTCCAAATATAATCCACGAAAAAAAAGACATTAATTAATGCGTACGTGACAGGAAGTGCATTTTTTTTCTTTAAAATATTATAACAATTTTCCTGAGATTAAATAACAACGATGACCGAGAAAAATAAAGCTCGTTTTAAAAAGAAGCAGGTCAAACGTATACGTAAACATACACACACGCTCATCCGCATTTATGCAGGCGACTATAGGCCGAATGCTGTTTGCAAACAGCGCAGCGTCTCGCGAATGTGGAAATTCCTTTTTTTCTTCTTGTTCCTCTCAAACTTGAGGAAAAATATTTATACACGCAAGGGATCCGTCATTCTTTTATTGAACGCGAATGCTGGGGTTACATTATACACACGTGAAATTACTTTTACCAAGCGAACGCTCTCACGTATACACGCAGGAAAGCTCGAAAAGATAATATTTGTGTGAGATTGCATACTTTACTTTTGACACATCGCGCGCGCTACGATGAAAAAAATGGTAAGAATGTAAAAAGAGAATTTTTTTTCAAAAGCAGCATAGAAACACAATCGTACTTTTTACACCCTGAAAAACGTGTACGTAGTTTTTTGATCTTCGCTTTGTTGTATTTCGTCGATGTATAGGACGCAGTGCCTATGACATTATTTTTCAACCAGCTAACCTCTCATAGAGTGCTAAAAGTATGTACAAATTATTGAACAAGCCGTGAAAATAGATTTAGTTAATTATTTTCACCTTTTATTATTATTATTTTTTGGGTTATTTCTTTTAATAAACTTTGCTGATACATATAATTCCTGTACTTGTCATCTCTAAAAGACGTATCCACGAGCATACAAAAGTAAGAAACAGAGAAAGAAAAAGAGAGAGAGAGAGAGAGAGAGAGAGAGAGAGAAGAAAGGAGAGGAGCAGCAACCTACTTAACCAAAACGAGAGTTGCATCAGAGCCTCAGCACCTGCATTATTATGATACGTATAGAAGGAAAAAACTGCGTTGTGCGCGGTAGGTCGAGACTGATCTCCACTTGATACACACGTGTGTTCGGTATATTACATGTTATAAGAGAAAAAAGAAAGAAAGCCGGTACTTGCCGTTAAATATGCTCGCAGATATTTGATTGCCAAGCCGCATTCATATATACTTTTTATATTTTACGTACGACCTTCGATAGACAAGCTTCTCTTGACTCACAAAATGATAAACTTTATTCGTCGATTGGCATTGAATCTGATCATAGCTTCTCGATGCATAATTTATATAAATACCGATACAGTCGTGCACGCGTTAAAATAACTACAAAAAAAAGCGTTACGACCAGTGGTTAAAGAGCCGAAGAATGTCTCTCTGCACGTCTATTATACGGTCGAATGAAACCAAACGCCACCCGTGCCATAAATATTATTTTAATCGAAGCGACGATAAGAGAGAAAGGAAAACCGATCTCTCGTGCACACCCGTGCATTGATCTATCTCAGAAGTCAGTCTCATCCATTGAAAAAGAGAGAAAGACAGAAAGAGAGAGAGAGAGAAATATATTGATGAGAGCTGTTCAATGAGACTTTGCTCAGCATACCACAAGCAATTCATATTATACACACTCGCACACATTGTTCTAATGCATCATGAGAGCGCAGTTCGTAAAAGTGCAAAGCAGCTTTATGTATGCATACTACTCATTGAAGATACACATTATTATTGATAATATTAATCATACTATGGCATACCTTTGCTTATCTTTCAATACGATTTAGCCATAGATCTTTTGGCAAATTTCGAGCTCGTATCTTTTTTTATTCATCGTCCACTTAGTGATTCGCTATAAATACTTCAAAGGTCTGAAGCGTATATAATTCATACGCTAGTTACGAGCGGGTACTAGGTTATAAACCATGCGTTGAGCTTCATCGTCTTCGATTCTACCAGTGTCTAGCAACCAAGCACTTGCACTCTGAAACATTGAGTTCGACTCATTTCATCGTTTCTGCATGTACATAATCATACGCAACGCACCCGTTAGAGAGAGAGAGAGAGAGAGAGAGAGAGAGAGAGAGAGAGGAGAGAGAGAGGAGAGAGAGAGAGAGATCTTCAACTTGCATTAGCATTTCGATTTGAAGGGAAATTGGTGCGTAGTGCTATACACCGACTTGATTCGCTACGATGTTGCTAGTCTATTAAGTTCTTGCGTATATGTATACCTATTTGTGTGAATTTACAGAGATTTACACTGGAATCATCGAGATTCATTTGTTGGAACTACGCATAATGCAGGCTTACAAATTTACTCTCTGACCATCGAACTTTTCCGTATGAAAGCTCGTCGTTTCTTTCAAGCTTAACATCAATATTATTTAGTATTTATCACAAAAAGTTCGTTGAAACAGTCCTGATTGACTTGTACTCTTTTTTAATGAACTTTTAAATAAATTAATACCATACACACATATAAAACTTATACTTTGTGTTGCAGGAAACCACTTTGCAGTGTGGGACTAGATTTTCACAATCGGCTCTTTCGTGAAAAATAAAAGGTACGATATCGTTTTTTTACTTTACTATGTTTTCAGACAAAAGTTGGTAAAAAAAAAATAGCAAAAAAATCAATGAAAAATATGCTCGCTTCAATTACGGTCGAAGAGGCAAACAATTCGCCCAAGTTTTTTTCAAATTTACACGGCCAGTGCACGTTCATATCTATATAACATTCTTATGTATTTTACCGATAACAATTCAAACGGGTAGAAAAATTTCCAAGTTATGCAACGATGAAGTGCATTAGAGCGCACTGCGTCGGGGAAATCTGAAAAAATAGCTGGTATTGGAGTTTGGTACACGCGAATAGGTGAGCACGAACAAAAAGTTCTCTGCACAACGTGGCATTACCGTAACAATGTTCTCAAACCACTCAAAATTGGCACACATTGATGTAGATTTTCGTAACATAAACTCACTCACGCGCCTCAAAACGTTAAAACAAAAATCTTCGCGCTTGGAAGAGAAAAAAAAACGTTGTACAGGTCCGTATAGAAGAGCGCTTTTCTCCGGAGTTTATATACCATTTATCTGTATCAATTGCATGCGTTTGTATATATCTGTGCTTTTGTCATTCTTCTTTATTTCCATAGCAAAAAATCGTAAAAGTAGAATTATTATCCGATATAATCAAGTGCTAGCCACGCCGTTCCGCAGCACTACCGTCTCGCTCGAACTTTTTCCAACTTTCTTCTATTTACTCGCGTTTGTTGCGAGAGCGACAAAACAATAACTGGCCTATCAATGCGCAATAAAACCCGCGCTAATGGTCGAGTTTATGCGTTTTTATCATCGTTTTTCGAGACATCGCAAATTCTTTTTTCTTGCTTTCTCACTCTCCTTTACCGCATAAGCTTTTTTTATTGGAAGTATGCACACACTGTATTTCCTTCCTGGTATTACCATGCACAGATAGCTGTTTATCAGTATTTCCAATGTTATAATAAGTCGAGCCGCACAAGCATCGCATACAGCTTTCATATGTTCGTTTAAAATTAATTTAGAAACTAATGCGAGCTCGATGAAGCATATATTTTTTCAGTTGTTTAATTCACTAACTCACCCTAACTTATTTACCTTATCATTTGAAGTTGGCTCGTTCATTGCAAAACTGAAACTGAAAAGCTCTCATTCACTATGCACGCCACACGAATTGGCACTAATTAATTCTCTTCTCATCTCTTTCACTCTCGCTACTACTCGGTAAATTTGGGATGTGTGTACGCCGGAGATATATAGACGACGCCGCAGCGACGACGCTGCGTTGCTCAATTTCAGTCGCAACACAATCATCGGAGGAGCCTCTTCTTACTAGCATCGACGGTTGCTGCTGCTGCACAAGCCACACGCGTGACACACACGCGCTGCACAAACTTCTCTACTTTATGCTATATACTCTATACCCAATTGCACACGCACACGTGTTAAACAAAGTTCGCTTAGACCAACAAATACAATAAATGCTGCTTTGAAAACAAAGTTTCGGTGCGCAACGTTTCCGTGTCGCAGCTATACAGTGCACGCACACACGCCGGCTTATTTATACGAAATATTAGGATTCGTCCATGGGCAAATTATGCATTTATATTGACTGAATGAGATGAGAAGAGAGAGAAAAAGCAAGAGACGAGAGAGGAAGGCAGTACGCATCGTTGGCTCTATGTCCATGCATATACGTGCGTGCCATTTTGCGATGCGCGAGACAGCCAATGCCAGATTCAAATGGTAATGTTGCATCCGACCGTGAAAACTAAGCGCCGCGCGGTCAATCGAGCTTATACCAATATATGTATATATACCTACTTACGTATGTAAACGAAAGTTATTGCAGCAGCTCCGCCATGTCGCGCCGAGTCGGTGTGCCCCTACATATACACAGTGTGCAGTGCTGTATTGCCCGAGTATCGATCGCGAATGCAAAATTTCCTGCTTACATCGACGATTTCGATGCAACAGCGGCGGTGGTGGCAGCTGCCTCGGGCTCTATATACCTGCCTGCTGCTGTATACGCGGAATTTTTTTTCCAACTAAAACTCTCTCGCTCTCGGTGATCGAGCAATGCGTCGTCGAAGGGATTTTTTGTCTTTCAAGGTTACCTTTTATGTGCCATTGCAGGCGATTTTTTCAATGCCTGTCGGCACGCCTGATTTTTTGTTATCATTTACATTTGAAGTTTCACGGTTTTCGAATTCGAGTTTCGCAGTCGAACACGCGTGCCCGCCTGCTGCCGAATTGTTTCATTCAGCTGCCTGGAATTTTTAAATGTTCGCATTATACGGAGAGAAGCCCGGAGAATTAATTCGTATATCGCAAGGTGCGTACAGTCAGCGATGTAGAATAGAAAATGGCATTTATAAATCATGCAAATGTGTTATCAAGTATAAGCTTGCGCTGAAATGAGGGGCTTGATTAATGCGCGTGCGAAGCTCGTCGATATGGAGTCTCGCCGATCGACACGAATGGCTAGGAAAGTAACCCCCATTTACTGGATCTCGAACAATTCAACTAAAAGCGCTGTAAATTATGTGAAAAAATCTTGAATAAAAGCACTAAAGTGTGTTATAGTGTTTGCACGTGTAAGGCTCGACGATGTAGTGGATATATACTTCGCGCGCGTTTATTCTATTTCTATCTTATAGCGGGAAACTCAAAAATAAACGCATGTGTTTCCAAGTTAGATTGATTAGATTGACAAAACTATATAATTATTACAAAAAATTTCCAAGTGTTTCGGGTCACGAGAGAGATGCAATGCAGAAAATGACGGTGATAAGTTTATGCTTAAAAATATTGTTACGCTGCGTATAATGCAATCAAGTACAAAAACTATTGATATAAATTGTGCATATCGTCGCTTGTAAAGTTCATAAGTATACATACCTATGTGCGTGCAAAACAGGTTCGGTCGCGTACCTATCCGCGCGATTGAGTTATTAAAAGTAAAATTTAATTAAGTTGTACGCGTTATATATAAACGTCACGTACAGTAGCAGATCAGCTTTTCCAAATCAATTACTTTAGGTATATAATAATAACGATGTTATATTACGTATTGACGAGTCTTGTTACGCACGGACATGCACAAACGTAGGCATAAGCGCATGCCCGTATATTATATGCATAAAGAATCGATAAAATACTCGAGCTCATTGATTTTACTAATAATAATTTACAATTCGATTAAATACAAAGTCCAAACTCGTTGTCGCGATAGATATTAATATTCATGAGTCGTGAGAGAGCAAAAGCAGAGTAGAGAGAGAACCAGTAGTCGTTAGCAGATGTGAGATGCACGCATGCTTTTTCCCGAAATAATATTATTCGATGCAGAAATTTCGGATATGCGCATATTTAAGATATTGAGATAGATACACGGACACGGTATACATACAGGCGCGCTCGCTCGTTCGGTTCGCTCGCCAGCAGAAATATACGATAAAAAAATGTACGCGTTTGTGTAACCCCGATGCGAATATCGCATACATTTATACACACATACACATATGCACGCGCACCACATATGTATCGGTCCACTTTTATTTTTATAATTATAATATAGAAAAGAAAAAAAATTATTTATCCAGCGCGAGCGAAGCAAGCTGCACAAACATATATGCGCGCGCGGGATGCACGCATGCATATGTAGCGCCAGCCAGCATGCAGGCAGTAACGAGTCTATTATATGGCCTGACAGCTGTCTTCGAAATGAGTCGAAAAATCTTTCGAGTTTTATGCACAAACATATATTTTGCGTGCGAGTTTATATCGCGTACCCAAGTCCAGCGGTGAAATTTCGCCGTCAGTAATGAGCAGTGTGTGAATGTGTGTGCTGCGCCGCGTATAGGAGATATTGAAAGCATTTCAAATAGCATTCGTATCGAGATCGATCTGCATCGATTTGATTTTAACCTCGCGAAACACTTGTAATATTGAAAAAAAAATATTATCAATTCCGGTAGCACATGCTGGGTCGCGTACATTCACACGGTCACACGCACACTTGCAGCAGTGGGTCGTTATATTATAATATGTACCCACACACATCACACAAAAAATGCCACACGTACAATTTGGCATACTTTTAAAATTCTCGCTACCGCACGGAATAATCCACGCGCGCCTGCCGAGCAACAACAATAACAACGCGATGCTGACGACGACGATGACGGCCAAGATGCAGACGAAATTTCGCCGCCTCGATTCTCTCTCGCGCTGGCTGGAAAAATATAAAGCGTTGCTATAAGGCAGAATTTCGCACGTTCTAGATAACCGTCCTGACACATACGCGCACTCGGTGGCACATACACATGCACACGCTAGTCGAGAAGCGGGGATTTATCAGTACTGCTAATCAAGCATCGGTGCATGTGTGTATGTGTATACGTATTCGTATATACGTGTAAGTTATTTGTCATTATCAAAGCTCGAGCAGAGAGAAAGCCAGAGTCATTCATATTACAAACGCACACAGACACGTGCATCATACACAAACGTGCATTGCACACACAAGCGTAATGAAACAGTTATAATATGTATTTATAATATCGCAGCTTATCATCTTTAAAAATATGCTCGTGCTCTGATTGATGATCGAATGAGCGAGCGAGAGAAACAATTTGCATTATCTCGAGAACGTAACGTTTTCCTGGGTGCTCGGGTGCTCTCTGCTCTCACTTTGCAAGAGAGCCAATATTTTGCAGCTTTGCTATATAAACTCGAGCCAGAGGGGGCAACCTCAATGAATGGGAGAGACAAATTCGACAAGCGTGGCAAGCGTGTCGGACGTTGTACTTCGCTACGCTCTCATAAACTGACGAAGTGCCAATAAACGCGACAGAAAAAGGCGAAATATTATACATTAGTACAAGTGTAAGTAAGTAAGTAAGTAAGTACAAGTAAAGGACTCACCATAGTCGGGACGCAGGACAGCTTGGATGGCTTGTTCGTTTTTCTTGCTCCTGATAACCGGCTCGCCAAGTATCGTGAAGTTTCTCGGTCCCACGCGGTTCACAAACACAAGATACACTTTACCTCGCTTGATGTTGGCACGCACCATACCGTCGTCGCCGTTGCTGCTGACGCTTCCAACAGCGGCCATCGCGTCGAGTATGTTAAGAGTACCACTATTACTAGTGCGCAAATTATGCGCCACCCCCTGGCCCATGGACGTCGTCAACGTCGTTGGCAAGGCCGTCGTCGCACTGTTTACCAATTGACACAGACCGGACTTGCCGCCGCCGCCTCCACTTTTGTCTCGAAAGTGTAGCCTCACGCTGTCATTCGTCTGCAGCGGCATGAACCCGGCCTGGCTCTTGTATACTCGCTTGACTTCGAAAGTCACGGCGTAATTAGAGCCGGGCTTGCGAAGCGACGACATGCTGCGGGCCTTGCCCTCGAACACCGTGGGGGCCAGGTAGGCTCGATTCCCCACGTCCATGTCGGGGCACCAGTTGCGCCCTCGGCACGTGCCGCGCAACCGACATCGGCGTCGCTGCTCCCTCGCCGACTCCGAGCGAGTTCGGTTGTTGTTGCGAGCTTTTGGCTGCTGTGGTGGCTGCTGCTGCTGCGGTGATGACTTTCCAGCCGAGACCTGCTGCATCGAGCGTCTGTACCGCTCCATATCCGTATTCATTTGCTGCTGTTGCTGCTTAGCTGCACGATTCAGTGGTGGTTTGGCGACGCTTCTGCGACTTCTCGACCAATCGCTGCCGACAAGGTCACGCAGACCGAAAATCATCGAGCGTCCGTAATAATCGAGGCTGGACTTGCCGTTGTCTATGGTCGTCAATGTCAAGGGTTTACTGCTGCTGCTGCTGCTGCTGCTGCTGCTGATCTTTTGAGTTGGTGAAGTAGCCTGGATCGAATCAGGCTCGATGGTAGCCGCAGCCAGTAGTGCGGCCGTTAGCAGCAGCAACAAAGACGACGACCACATGTCGTCTCGTGCGGCCAGCCGCCTAACCGCCCTACCTCGCACTGTGCCGATCCGCCCTGAGGATCGGCGATCGAATTTTTTTAAATTCACTTTTTTCACACTAAAACCGCACTAAAATTTTTATTTGAACACTGTTAAACTTTTTCACTTGTCCACACTGTGTGTACCACTCGTCACATGTATCTCGATCGTTTGAGCTTTAAAATTTTTATTCACGAGTCGCTACTTTTGACGTGTTTATGAAATGTAATGTTGCGTAATGCGCATGTCTCTCTGTGTCTAAGAATTATCGAGACGCAGCCGAGAGCGAATCGGCAGGACTCTGCGGGCTCGAGCAGCAGCCGGTCTCCGCCGCATCTTGCCTATCCGCAGCACGCGGAGGCTTCGCCGAGCCTCTCGGCCAAGCCTACAGAGAAGAATAGCTGCCGAAAGCTGCTGCGTGTGGCTTGCTCAATGGTCCGGTATTGCGGCTTTAGCCCATCTGTCGCGTAGAAGCCCGAGTCGCAAACTTGTGACGTGAAGGAGAGCAGCAGGAGTAGTGGCACGGGCCAGCCTGGAGGCCATTAATTACCGGCACGAATGCGACTCCGCTGCTGATTGCTCGCCAGTGGTATCGGCTCAAATATCTGCTGTTGATGCTGTTGCTGTTGCAGCCAGGTGACTAGTTTGTCGTCGTCGTCGTCGTCGTCGCTCTTGACACTGGCTCGAAGAAGCTCGATGATGCAGCGAGGATGGATGAACAGCTCGGGAAAACTGATCGTCGTTGTTCTCGTTGTTGTGTCGGTCCTAGCCTTGCAGTGAGCAGCAACGAGCGCTCGCTCTGCTAGCATCATGTGTCTTCTTCGTTTTGCTTCCCTCTAAAAAGTTAGAGCCTTCTCGCATAGAGCGGCCAACTCGGTTCCGGAGAGTGTTGCGAGTGTCGGCGTGTGTGTCAATGTACAAGTGTGTATGTGCGAGCGTGCGTGTGTGTGCGTGAGGTAATGTATGTGTGAGTGAGAGAAAGAGAAAGACACTGTTGTCCCCCTTTTTAAGAATGCATGCGACACAAGCAGCCGCAGCCGACCGATAACAATACTCTTTCTCGCGCGCGCACTCTCGGACTCTACGCGCTTCCTCCGCAGATTCGCTTCTCACGCAGCAGCGGCGGTGGCGGCGGTCCCTCTTTCAAGGCCTATATTATGCTCCTTGCAATAAGGCCCACCTATGACGCACATGTGCGTGTGTAAGTGAGTACGTTTGTCTGTATGGAAAGAGAGCGAGAGAGAAAAGAGAGAAAGAAGAGTACGTGCATGTACGCGTGTGTGGGATTGCAGCGACATATACACACACACACACACATATATAAGCACACTACCACCACTTGAAATACTGTTGTTGTCGTCGTTGCTTCTGCTCCTCTTGTCGGTGCACTTTAATAATCAACATTGCTCACTCTGATGTATATCTCGCGAACACTTAGCACACCGAAAGTCGCGCACAGGCTCGGATGCTCGTGTATTTCTCGCATGAGCCTTGCTCGCTTGATGTCACTCTTACTCTACTGCTACTACTAATACTACTACTGCACGTGCCCCGTCTGCTGACACTGTTACTGCAGACCACCATCACACTCCACCGTAAAGCATAACATGCTTGTAACAACTGCTGTTGCTGCCGCTATTTAAATGGCTCGTGCACTCGCTCACTTTTCCACCTTACACTTTGATAATACGGAATATATACATAACACTTATTATTACAAAAGCACACGGCAGCACACTTACACAGAGACGGGACTAGCGCACGTGTCTCAGGGCAGCACGATAGCTTTTCGCACAGCTTACGAGCCGCGTACGTATATTTACGTACAGATATACGTAATCCGTTTGATCTTCGTTCGTTGCACACTTTTTGTTATTGCTTTTTCTTTGCTGCTGCACACTTCACACTCTCTCTCTCTCTCGGCTTCTTCTTTCGGGCCTGTGTATATTTTTATACTCGAGACTCGCACACTTGTATAAATAGAGAAAAGAGACAATCGTTACGATATATACAGTATTTCAGTCAGAGCACTGGTCTCACTACTTTTCGGCAATTTTCTTCGACTTGACGAATTCGAATTTCAAGCATCATTTCCTACTATTTCGCACATGTTCCTGGCTTTCTCAGCAACTTGTGCTTTTTTAAATTCCGTTCGTGTTCTCGTTTGGTCTGAAAAAAGCTCCCTAAGTTGCTCGAAGATCGGTCGCTGCTACTGCTACTGCTGCTGATTTCTACTCTTTCTCTCCCGTCTTTGCATGAATGTCTCTCGAAACGAAATGAGCAAAAAACAAAAACGGAGCTCTCCGTAAGGGAGTAAGATTTATATATAGAGCGTAAAACACGTATGTATTCACGTACACTGGGTATGTGCACGTTATATCTATATCTATAGACACACGACGACGAGTGTGGATCTCTCGCGTGACATATATATGTATATACACGCACGGTATATAAGAGCGCGCGCGGCGGTTCAAATTAGACTGAGGCGCGAGTCTCGCGAATGGCTGAGAGCCGTGTCGTCGTGCGCCGGCCGCGCCGGCAGCGCCTCCGTCCTCGGCTGGGCGGACGCCGCGCAAAACTTATTCTGCGCACACGCAACCCGTGTGTATGGAGGCTACTACTATACTCGGCGGCGGCAGCTACATGCACATATACTGACACTCCGCGCTGCAGCCTATATAGATATACTGCCGCTGCTGCAGTACGCGCGCATGCACTCCGTATTATATAGCTCGCATGCATGCTTTATAGATGCTACTACCTCGCTGCTGTTGCCGCCGCTGCTGCGCGCGAGACTCCAGATACGCTCGCGAGCCTGTGTGCACCTATATAGCGGCTCTATACCAATATTTTGTATATCTATATGATGTACAGACGCCAGCACGATGTGTGCGCGCGAATATAGCTGCACCTAAAAACGTGTGTGTGCGTGCATGAGAGAGAGAGAGAGAGAGAGAGAGAGAAAGAGTGCACACTGCACGAAATAGTGTTGGTGCTCTCTTTCGGAAGTGCGATGGACTTGTCTTGTGGTTTCTCCATCTTTCTCTCATTCCCTCTTTCCCTTTTTCTGTATTTCTTGAGAATATACACATAAGCTCACCAACTGTAAGTGTATGTATATGTGTGCTTCACTGATGTTGCAGCGTTTATTCCGGAGTTATACGACGCTGCTGCTGCTATTAGCTAGCGCCCTTCCCTCGCCTCCTCCTTTTCCTTCCGCCTGATGGTGGACGTCTTTGCGCGTATATATTATGTATATACATCGTAGATGGTGATTCGATTGAGCTACGGCTGTATGCACGCCACGATTGTTATGTATGCACATGGGCAAAACACATCTAGAGCGTTTCGGCGCTGATGTAGATTGATAGGGACACCTCGCGAATATATATGTGTGTGTATGTGTACGCTGCAACGGACTCGAGACCATGTATTATTCGTTGAGCGCGATTATTTTTAGGCCAAATTTTGACGGCACCCGCGCAGCAATCCGGCTTGCTCGCAGCCTATTATTCTGTATTTACGCTTGATTGGGTTACGTCGTGATAAACTAGGATAAATTTTAGATGAAGCCACCGTGTGTCATTTGAAATGTTTTATTACGTTTCAATTTGAATAATTCGCAATATTTTTGCATTCTTTGAATGCTTAGAGCGATGTGTATTTCGTTGATGATTCGGATGTATCATCAAAGTTTGAGAGTGAATCATGCGAAAAAAATTCGAGCAAAAGATGTATATAAACCGCATGCACGCACATACACGTACCGTGTATGAATATTTTTTCGCCGATTCTAAAAAAATCTCTCCGTTAAAAGAAAATTTATGCAGCGAAAACAAGTTAATTTTCAGCCGTATCGCTGGCCCACGGTGGTGCTCCATTTTGACACAAAATGGAAATACATCTTGCGTTCACGTATAAATACGAGGCAGACTAGCTGAGATCTGTCACACGCGCGTGGTAGGCAAAGAATCGCTCCATAATATGACTATATATTTACTTATATAATAAATTGTAAAATGAAATTTTAACAACGGGCGACTTCTTTAGATGCGTGCTGGGCTAGGCCAAGATTCTCTCCCACGTAACACGTCTGTTGATATTTCAAAGGTGCACACACAATATAATAATAGTGAGGTAATTCGGCTGTGCAGCCGCCGCTACTGCTGCTGCTGCTGCTACTGCTGTTATTATACGCAGAATCTCACGTTTGCACGGTGTGCGCACAGTACATATGTTTATACATAGTACACCACGCTATGTGGATGCAAAATAATATCCGCTGTTGCCGTAGATTTGAAAACTGCGCGTGGTTAAAAGAGACAGTTAGGGACCATTAGAGGGGTATTTATGGATTGCCCGGTGCGTTCGTCGTACTTTCTGCGCGTGTACACACGTGCGTGTGTAAGCGTGTATTATAACGCAAGAGAGAGAAAGAGAGAGACGAGTCTGCACACGTGTGTGTTTTCGCGTCTGCTGCTGCTGTTGTAGCTATTGCAGTATAGTGCAGCTCTGCAAGTGTGAGAAAAGTGAGAGGCGAGGCTATATGGGAAATGGAGCGAATGGAGGAGGTGGAGGAGGAGGGGTCAGCCCCAGCCTAGGAGTGCGCGCTTATACATAGGGCACACACGCGAGCACATTGAACATTTCATTTGATGCGTGAATTTTGCCGTTGACCCTTTATAAATGTGTAGCACTCAGTGCTCACTGCGTATATAGTACCACCACCACCACTACCAACACTACCAACACTACTACTAATACTGCTACTACTACTTTTACCAGTGTTTGTTTCGCGCACAAGTGACACCAGCGCCAACAGCAGCTTGGCAATTTGTGGCTTTTCCCTGTTTTCAGTTATTATCGAGTGTACGCACCGATGACTTTTTTAGTGTTGATTGTTGATTTAGTGTGACACACACACTCTGTTGATAGTAAATTCATACTATGTACTCACACGTGGGCATGCATACGTTTTAAATAGGTAAAGAGCAAATTAAAATGAAAATATTTTGCAAAAATGCCATCCTTTTTCGTGTGTTAACCCCTATCCAGCCGCTCGTATCTAGATTTGCCGCTTATAGAATTTCGTTGACAACAGTGTACACAGGAATAAAAAGAAGTTGAAAAGTGCGAGCAGCGAAATAAGAAATAAAATTTGGCATGCAGGACAATGAGATATAGAAATTCATACATATATTTATGTGCATATGGCTGGATTATACGTATATGCTATATATGTGTTACAAACTACGTGTGCATCAGCAGCTTATTCCGATGTCGTCTAAGATACATTTTGCTGAAGCAAAAATTTACCTGCCCTCTCTCTCGGCACTCACTCGGCTCCATGAATTTAGGCTTTTTTCTGCTTACTACAGCAACGACGCGTTCGCTCCTTCTCTCTCTCTCTCTCTCTCTTTCTCGCTCGCGTGCGTCCGTGCGTGCCTCTCTCTATCCTATTTATGACTGCTGGCACGCGACTTACATTATGTATATGTTAGTTTAGTCTCCTTCGTATTTACTAAATAAATTCCTATCCTCGCGCGCCGCGCCGTGCACACTAAAACTCTATTTAATCCTGCCACCAACGCCACGATTGCCTGACGTCTCTGCTCTGCCTCTCACTATATAGTTCCTAGTGCTTGTATGCGCACTCCCTGGCTCTATCATCATAAATAGTATTATACATTTTTGTAACGTGTTTGAATTGTGCACCCTACTTGGGCCTATTAAATTTCATGGAATAAGTTATATTAAAAATGTATAACTAATCGACAATTCAATTTGCAAAAAATCATAAACTAGAGTTCTACAGAAACGCACGAAAAATCGGCACACCCAAAGGTCAAAGGAAAAGGAAAATTGTTTGTATTCTAATTAGCGTACACCATGGCAGAATTACTCGAGGCTAGTTTTCTACAGGAAATACGATTTTTTCAGTAGCGCAAAACTTTGCAAAAGAATTTTCACGCTCGTTTGCGGTTTTGCAAAGGCAAAAATGTATTTTACTCAGCTGTTTTGGGTGCGCGTAATAAACATACGTACGACTATCTAAGAACTACAAAGTCCAAAAAATATAATTTTGAAAAGGTGTGCGGCAAATGGGTCGCTGCTGTGTATTATACATTTATACAGCAGTCTTATATGGTACTCGAAGTTGCTCTGGGTATCCTATTCATTTAGCTCTTGCAAAATACCAGGCATATACAGGCACATATACAAGCTCTTCCGTACTATTTTTTTGAAATGAGAAGTGTGCATAAAGCCTTTTTAAAGCTAAAAGAACAAAATCTTTGTACTAAAACGACCTTTCTACATCATCTTTCCGGAAAATTTAAGCCTTTTTTTTAAGACGTGACGAATTAAACTAAGGACCCATTTGACCGGAAGTTGAGAAATAAAGGCCACGCATCAAGCGTAAAATATCTCAGCAATTGAGTTCTTTATTATGAGCTCAAAGGTATCTTCAAACTCGCTGTCAATTTATAGTAAAAGAGCTTGATCTTAATAATTGCTTAATTATATTTTTATCGGTAAATGTTACTAAAATCGATAAAACCAAATTTTTAAAAAAATTAAAAACAAAGCATCTAATTTTTAGATTTCAATTTTTAAGGTATGAAACGATTTTCCATACTTTTGGGCTCTATAAAAAATTTAATTTAAATTTAATTGAGATTTTACTCGAAAAAGTCTTTTTGAAATGAGTGTATCTCAGTGAAAAATCAAAATGTTGGCTTTTTAAAAATCCAATGAAAGAAGGGGAAAAGAAAAGCCTTTCCAAAAATGGTATAAAATATTTTTCAATTTGAAGGTAGCTTTGAGCTACCTAAATAAGGAACTCGATTGCCGAGACGCTCGACGCTTGGCTTATATTTTTCAACTTCCGGTCAAACGGGTCCTTCTCGCCTGTTCTATCTCGTTTCTTTTACAAGGCGCGCTTGTATACGAAGCGGTAATACGCGCGCACATTTTGAGCCTCGCACACGGGCGAGCGCGCGCGAGCAGAGGCAGAAGGATGCTTTTGTGCAGGAGTAACTGCGCGAAGCACCTGGCACGCGCCGCCGCCAGCTCACCGTATATATATATAGTAGTAAAGTCCTGAGACGTCTTTATGTACGCGCCAGCTATATAGAACCGCGTGTGCAGCTCGCGCGCGCCTGTCTCGCACCCACCGCACACTCTATGTGTATATGCTCAGCTCTCTCTCTCTCTCTCTCTCTCTCTCTCTCTCTCTCTCTCTCTCTCTCTCTCTCTCTCTCTCTCCTCTCTCTCTCTCTCTCTCTCTCTCTCTCTCTCTCTCTTGCTGCTTACTGCTGTTCTTCTTTTCCCCGTGTGTTTCCTTTTCTTTGCTTCCTTGCATGTTCGTCGTCGTTACTTCCTTATAATGCCTGCGAGAGTCTTACACACATGCGCATATGCGCCAAATATGTCAGAGAGAATCTCAAAATCATATCTTAAGGCTGAAATTTTAACACATTATATGCGCTTGTGTGCTGCTAGCAATATCTTGATTGTGTCCATTTAAGTTGAAATCGTTTGAATTACAATTTTTACCGCATAAAATCCACCCCCACTGCTCGTTTATCTTTTTCAATTATGTCACTGGCTAAATACAGTTGCGCCGGTGGCGACTCTCTGCTTCTCGCTGCTACGACTCTTACTCTCCGTCTCTTTCTCACTCCTCACGTATACCCGCTTGGCTCGGCGTCTATTTTTGTGGGACCTTTTGGATGTTGAGCGCTTTCTTCAGTCGGCATTTTGCTTATATATTGTCGCAGACCTTTATATGTCTCTCTCTGCGCGCACATATATAGATTATTATATTGTATTTTCGAGGCGGTCTTGCGGACCACAAAATGTACATAATAAAAACTTCGCACACGCCGTGTGTATTTATTGTGTACATCGTTATGAACTGCGGGATCAAAATGAATAACACACTGTAAATATATATAAATGCGTTTGTCTACTTGGAAGCTTTATTCTACATTTATTCACGAAGTGAAATATTAAAAAAAATGTCCTTATAATTACATCTGATTTAAGAGTAATTCTTCCTTTCCTTTTTGCCATAAATTGATTTTCTTCGTTAATATAATCTTTTAGCAATTATTTGAGAGCTAAATAAGTCATATTTAAATAATGCACACTTCGTTGATTTTTCCCGGTTCAGAAATATATTTTTATCAATCAATACAAAGTCGAGAATTTATGTTTTAATTTTAAAGTAATATTTAGTATGTCCGCATATTTCAAAATTGTCTCGATTGAACTTGCGTATAATGAATATCGTGTCTACACGTATATATACATTTTCACTGGCCTCCCTCGCGCAATTAATATTTCATTGCACTTTTGATAGAAATATTATAATAATTCTAATTAAAACGTTAATTATATCTTTCGAACCGAACGTTAAAGTTTCATTCGACGCGTAATTGTTTCAACTCGCGAGTTCAGAAATGTGCAATTGTAAAAATATTTCGTTAACTAAAGATTTATGAAAAGGTCGTATTATTATGACAAGCAGCGCAAGTGTATAGTAAACGAAAGCGGCTGCACGTATACAGATGACCACGCCGGGCAAAACTTATGGGCCGGCTAACGAAGTCAGACATCTCCGCTATTCTGAAAATAGCACCGGAAATTCTCTGATTCATCTTAGAACGTCCCTCCCTCTCTCTCTCTCTCTCCATGTATTTTTTTATTTTTTTTATTTGATATTCTAGCCAAGTGATTATTACTGTCAATGAAATAAGTGGAAATTGACACTTTCGCTGCGTACCCTGCGCACAAAAGTTTGCTCGCTTTTTTAAAAAATAAACTTATAGCATCAGTGAATGAAGGCAGCACTCAGCGCAGAGAGGCTAACTAAAATGAAAACTGGAATAATTCTACCAATTAGACTGAGGAAAAGAGACACACAGTTACATATATATTGTGTATATACACACTGCTCTCGAGTGTGTGGGTATGGAGTTCATTAAAAATAGACGGCTCGTTTTTACACCAGCAGACGCTCACAGTATACGCGCAAGGTGTATATAACGCTTGGCCTGCTCCATCGCCGCCGTGTGAGCGCAGAGCTGGAGAAGACACTTACGGTGTGGCCGTTGTTGATTCCATACTTTTATCTAAAAATGTTTCACTCGTCATCGAGGCGGGCGTCCGCGCGCGCAAGAAATCGGGAAAGATACTGAAAGTAGTCTTATTTATAAATCTTTATACAATGCTCGTGCAAAAGCAATTCGTAAATATCTATACATGTTTTTTTTCTCGTAATTGCTTTACGTGGATCAAGTCGCCATTCAATGAAAAAAGTGTCTTTCGAATGCGAGTCTTATTCTTCTCGATTCGCACGATACACGTATACACATGCATAATAACAATAAGTCAAAAACTACATCGATACATAGATGTGTATAAATTATTCAGCAATTACCGAGAAGCAACAATCGCCAGGTGAAGACCTACCAACGAGCGCCGACCCAGCTTGAACGTCGAATATTTCCTCCAAAGGACGGCGCTTCTTTTTTGTTCATTATGTTTTGTTTTATTCGCGTCCCTCATAATTTGTGTTTGCGTCGAAAATCGAGCGTAACGGGGACGAAAATGACCAGGTCTCCACGAATATTGCCCCACACGCGCGAGCGCGAGCATACGCGCACCGGGTATAGGCACATTTTGGTGCGCGCGTACCCAGAGTCTGTGTATAAAATATACATGAGCGATCTTTTTTTGCACTTGCGCCTCTTGGTAGTGATATAAAAAAATGGAACGAAACGACGAGCGAATATTAGCTCTTTCGCTCGCTCTCTTTCTCTCGTTCGTTAGTTCGTTCGTTCACTAATGCTCACACTTATATTGGCGCGCATACGTACGCAAGCAGCACAGGCGCGTGCAAAAGCGAGCTTCAATAAATAAAGAAGCCATTTATATATCAAAGTAACCGGCGCGCGGCAGCAGCGGTCATTGTACGCGCGCGTGCGATGCGGGCGCCAAAATTGTAACGTGCATAACGAGCGCACTCTTGCGCGCACCTACGCATTTCTTTTTTTCTATACACATTTTACACTCACTGCTTGTGTATACAAGAAAATCTCCAGAACATGACTGTAATTACAATATCTTGATGTTTCATAATCTTGAAGTAAGCACTATTTTGAAATTTGATATCAAGCTATATAAAGCCATTACATATTTCTGAAGTTGCAGTACATTTATCATCGAAAAAGACGAAAGTTTTAATTTCTTCACAATCATAATTTGATGATATAAAAAGTTTAAATATGCACTTCTACAAAGAAATAAAAAAAATGAATGATTCTAATTTTATCCTTCGATCTATCCGTTTCATGAATCGGTTACCACTATTCATAACGGATAATTTGCTTTTTAGTAGGACTCGTTTTTCTTCTTTCATATATAGTTTACTATAAATTATAATTTGTATAAATTTTGTATAAATGTTGAAGCATCAGCTATTTTGTAAAAAGTTTTTACGATAAATAAACATCTTTTTAAAAATGAAATGAAATAAAATGCTACAGTTCTCGTACAATCACCAAATATAAGCAAAGTTAAGCGCGGTTAGTACGTGGATGGATAACCGCCTGGTAACCCCAATAACGTTGATACTTCTTCTTTTGACTTTTTAGAGTAATATTTTTCATTTTCGTCAATTTTTCAAGTTATTGATTGTATATTTTCTCTTCCAAAATGTATGCGTCAACCTTGGTGGGGAAGCGTGAATCGACCGAAGCTCCTCCCAGCATCCATCATCGTTTTCGAACATATCTATTAATATGCAAAATATCGGAAAAATAATTACACCAATGTATTCCTCGTCAAATTTTACATCGATTGTAATTGTCAACTCAAAAAGTATAAGTGTAAAATTATTTACAATATCGATTTGAAAACAAAAATCATGTTGTAGTAGAGAAGCTGAGACCTGTTTCATAATCGACACGCTACGGTTAAATTTGATTTTGTCCATATCCTTGGAAAAATTTTCTAGTTTGAAAGCTGCTGTGGTGAAAAAAAGTCCACCATCAAGCCTAGATGCATTTCATTCCGGGCTTCCCCACTAGACTCATCAGTTAGGCAATTGCCCTGTCTCAGGCACTTGAGAATAAAAGATCGAAGCTGGTTTATGTAGCAACTTTCTCATATTCCTCGTTGATTGAGAAAAAAGTCTCTGTTTAAGGGACAACCAGTGCCGAATGAGATCGTCAAAAATAAAATTTAGTTAAAAGATTATCTGACACAAATCTAACGTATTGGATAAAAAATACCCCTCGACGGCTTATTACGGGGATGATACTACCGTCGCTACTACATGATATGATCATTGCTTATTTTTTACTTTTATACATAGTCACTCAAATCACCTTTCAGTGCAACGTATAGAACTTTATATATGTATGTGAGATGTGAGGCGCGTACAGGCGCATATCCGTGGGAGCCGAAATGCATGCGTTGAAAATGAAGAAGCTTTCGACAACCGTCGCTGCCGTCACTACCGCTACCACTGCAGACTGCAACTCTTATGTTGTATATAATACTATATAAAGAGAGATCTACATTAGTAGCAAGTCGCATCAACAGTTCCACTTTTTTTCACGTCGCGAAGCGTCTCGGCTTCTTTGGCTACCGTCGTCGTCTCATGATTTGTCACGTGGTGGGTGGCGGAAGATTACTTTGCATTTGCAATTCCACGCGTGACCTCTTCCTCCTCCTCCTTCTGCCTACCATTGCTCGGCGCGTCGTCGTCGTCGCGCGCGCGAGAATCGAGTCTCTTTTCTCTGAGCGCAGAATTTTTTTCTCACTAGCTCTGATGCAGTTATTCGAAGTAATCTTTTTCTCACTCATTTGTGCGATCCTGGCGGTGATCCTCGCGTAGGCTTTTCGGCCTCGCTTTCTCCGTATACATGCTCTGGATTTCCTTAGCTGGCTCGTGCGCAAACTAACCGAACTAACGTGCTAAACGGTATAATACTTTGTAGTTTTTCATTCGCGAGAAGTTCTAGTGTATGAACGTTATAGCCCCCCCCCAACGGCTTGCAGTTTACTTGTATTTCAAATGGAAAAATCTTAGAAATTGAATTCTTAGTGCTGAAATAGTAATTTACGATACTAGTACCATAAGTAACACTTTTTGGCATGGCATAGTTTAGCAGGGCAGGGACGAGTAACGTAAGTTACTATTTTCCACTTTATTTCTACTCTAACTTAATTCCGCCAATTTCAGGCTTTCGTGGGAAAAAATTATCATCAACTGGTGTGGCGTGGAATGAGGAATGGTATGGTTTTTTAACAAAACTCGCCATCATTTCGTGCTATAATCCCTCATTTTGTTAAAAAACTATAACTGCATACTTTGAGAAATATACTATTTTATTTGCTAGCGTTAAATTCATGGTCGGCATTGGTTTTCCCGTCAAAAAGTACGTCGGTTATATGGATAGGTGAATTTTTTCAGATTTTTACATCATTTTAAGCGTTAAGAATCAAATTTTTAAGTTTTACCCATTTAAAAGACATGTTAACTTTAAGCCATTAGAGGGTCACCTAAATCGATTTTTTCGACTTTTTATACCTGCTTTTTCATTTGTAAGTAGAATAAAAGACATCTAGGTGAAAGAAGGGAAGGGACGGGAGAAGGCAATACTAACAAGGATAATGAACACCCTAAAGAGTATATACCACCTAATATATTATTTACTGTTCCCATTATATTGAAGTAATCAATTAGGCAAATTCAAAATCAAAATTTTCAATTCTGTTTTTTGAAACTTTTATTGAATATTTCCCTAAACATTTCTTTGACATCCAGACAACATCAAAATTATAAGGTTCTTAAATACTGATGTTAAAATTTGATTTTAGGGTTGACTTCGGCTTATTCTTTTTTGGTATTTAGTTCAATTGATTCACTAAGTATTAATTTTGGTGGAATATTTTTTTAAATTTGAATCACGAAAAGCGATTAAAAAGTTAGTTATTATAAATAGCCAAGCACGTCAGCTAAGTGCCTGGCTCTCGAGTTATATCGTAGAAGGAAAATTAATCTATGAACGCGAATTTGTTGAATTACTTTACTTGCAAAAAAAAAAAGTCTCAATGAAATGAATAAAGGTAATTTGTTTCCGAAATCGTAATCTCTTATACCTCAAATTTTCATTCGCTGGCTTGAGAATTAACAGTTCCTAGCTCTCGCCGTAAGCTACGTAGCTGCCGACAACGACGATGTAGCATATGTGTATGTGTGTATCTTTCCTTCGGGTTTACACGTATAACAAGTAGCAGTAGTAGGTACAGTGCACAGACACACTCATATGCACATACTGACATTCAGCTATTTCAGAAAATAACAATCCACTTGTTCGTAAATAGAGACAGCGGGTTAATTTGCCGCTCTTATCTGTATAAACGTGTATGTATGCGCCCTTCTTACACGCGGCACAATGTGTACATGTGTGCTCCGGAGCAGCACAAGGGAACGTGTAGATTTTCTCTCTTACTCTCTCTATATATATATATACGAAAGCAGAGCAATGACATAACTGTGTAACAAGGTTTCATCTATTCGTCTCAACCTCCTCATCTCTTTATACATCCTTCCTCCTAATACGAAAACTCACGTGCTGTATATAGTATATAGCTCGGAACTGTAACAGAATGTCGTAGCATGGCAAGATGTATGTGTGTTTCTCCTTATACAGTATGTACCTGCTGCTGCTACTGTTACTACCCAAACATAAAGACACTCTTTACTTATTAAAATTAAAACCTAATAGCATGTTCCATAGTTGTGTTGACTTTTGTACATATGTGATTCTTACGCTATCTTTCTCAATTTTTGAGTCCAAGCATTTTCGAATTATATGCAACATTGAATTTTTCTACATTTTTTCACTTTGTTCTTATGATATACTTACAGGCAAGATATGTCTCACCTTATTACTTGCACCCTTATGACGCCAATTTCAAAAATCACGAACTTCGGAATCCATCGAATGCTTACTTTTGGCATCTAAATTAGTTTAATTGTTCGCCTTCGTGTGATGTATTACGTGTTTCAAGGTCTTTTATAAGCACCTGCGCAAGCTCAAAGCTCTACGAGATTTGAATCAATGTTACCTCGCGCGCCCTTACGTAATTGCTTTGACAGCTTATACATAATAAATCGATGCTCTAGTGGAAGGGGTGGCATGCGCGCATTAATATCACTATGATTTATTAATTTGGCAGCTCGACTGTTGAGCTTGATAAGATATACATAGAGGTATTCGGAACTTTCGCGATGTATATTCAAGCGTACCCTATCCGCCTTTGTGCAGCACGCGCAATTGTGAGTTCTATAAATAGCGTAATTACATACCTGCGTTTGTTCGATACTAGCTCGCTACGCTCAATAGTAAATTAATTTCCATGCAGGCGATGACGATGATATGATAATGCGCCGCGGTTACTCAAATATTCACTATTTGTATACAATATATGTGCGCGTCTACTATATACAACGTACGGTCGTTTGTTTATACGGACGTTTAACAAATGACTTTTGAGATTTAAATCAAGTTGTAACTAGCCGGCGTTCGGAGAATCATCGATAAACTAAGTTAGCTTGTGAACGAATATCTTATTATTAATTTTAATAAGCTCACGCATATTATTTGCATTATTACAATCGCAGATTACACCAAGGATTCAGAATTCGTATTTTTAAGTATTTCCAAACTCTTGCAGCGCACTTGGGAATAAAAACTATTGAGTAGTTGTGAAATGAAATACAGTCACGTACTTATACACTTCCATGCAAAACATTATTGAACGTACGCAGCGCCACTGCACTCGCATTTCGGTCGTGCACAATAATTTTCGAACGTAAATCGTGAGACTAATTGTATGTCCGATAATCTGTACGTATAGCGCACTTATGATTTCCATTAGCGGACATATAATTGCGCATAAAAACGTATGTTAAAGTACCAATGCGAAATTGGCGTAAAATACCCATGTAGTGGTTACAATAATTTTTCATTTGTCTTGCGAAAAGTAATTTTAGTAATGTAGTTATGACAAAGCCAGCCCAAAAATCAAATTAGCAACCCAGCTTTTGAAATTTCTACTGGATATTTCTTCAAAAAGCTCTATGGTGTCTTATAAAAACAGTAAAATAAAAGTCGACATAAAGCCTTTTAGAGAAATATTCATTACAAGTTTCTGAAAACTGATTTGAAAATTATATTTTTGAGCTGTCTTTGAAATCTCCTTAACGCAATTTTTTAAAAAAGATTATTTCGTTTGAGAGTATATCGAACATACGAAACGAACAGCTCGTATAAAGAGCGAAGAAAAAAGAGACAAGTATCGTCTACGAAAGGTAGAAGCATGAGCAGCAGGTCCCAGGCACGTGCCACAACGCATATACACCTTATGTATACAAACAGCACTGGCGCTAGCATAGTGGCTGCATTGCAGCAGGTGGAATAAAGTGATAATTACCGGGTTGTTACTTACTAAGTATGTACGGCGTGGGGTGTCATCTGTGTATTTTGTGCTCTATGTGTATGTAGCGTACGTGAGCAAATATTGCACGAGAACATCTTTCTCTTTTTTCTCAACGTGATTCCAAGCATCCACATCGATATTGCAAGATAACGACACCATTTGAAGAGGGAATATGTCCCAGACTCGCAGGAAGAGCTGCCTCGTGCACTGAGAGAACATATTGAGTGAAGCAGCAGCAACAGCAGCGTAGCAGTAGAAGAGGCTAATAATGGCACACGTATAATATAGGGACGCGTACACACGCCGTTCTCTCGGCAGGACGGAGTGGCTTTGTACCTGATATAATCCTTTTTTTTAAGCTGTCACTTCTGTCGCTTATGCGGCACGACATAATATTTCCTCATTTTTTGTTGTTTCTTTCTCTTTCCCTCTTTCTGCGCCTTTCTGTATGTCTAATACTAGATTAATCTGTTGTATAGCATTGTGCACGACATAGTTCGAGTGAGCCGAGAGAGTCGCTTGAAAATTGTTACTATGACACTATAATCGATAATTTTCTGCTAAGCGGTTATTTTTTTTTATAAAATTAGAATTGAGAGTAATTATTATTGGTGTAGCGAATGAATTGTATTTAAACTAAACCTCATTCAAAATGATTACCACTAAGTGTTCGTTGTCATATAAACTTTAAGTGTGCAAATAAATAAAGGCGGTTGAAGAACAAAAACGTTTGCTACTTATACGCTATATAAGTATGAGGAGCAATAAGAACAGAAAAGCATAAGAAAACGATCACTCGGAAGTAGCAGGTAGGTAGGTTGGTAGGTAGATAGTAAGCATTGGGTTATGATAATATAATTGGTTTAGAGAGTAGGGTACTTCTCGGTCGCGCGCGCTATCCCCTCAGAGAGTGCCGCACGCGCGCTTCTTGCCTGCAGTATACCCTTGCTGCATGGATATATATATATATGTTGAGTGAGAGAGAAAAAAGATCCATTTATCCGCGAAAACAAACTGTAACTCTTCGGTCGAAAGCAAATGCTGGCTTGACAGCAAGAAGTAAAGAGAGAGAGAGAGAGAGAGAGAGGGAGAAAGAGAGAAAGAGAGCGCGAGAAGGAACGTGGTGAATATAAAGAGATACAGAGCACGAGTGAAGAAGAACAGGCTTTGCAGCAGCAGTGGCAGTAGCAGTAGTATGCAGTGTGCAGAAGCAGCGACGCAGGAGCTTCTCGGTCAAGGAAGCGATCTCACGTCATTCTTAACAAGAGAGAATGAGAGAGAGAGAGAGAGAGGGAGCGAGACAGCAGCAGCCGCTTTATGTGCGTAGCCTTCTCCTCTACCACCTCCTCCTCCTCCTCCTCCTACTCCTTTTCCTCCTTCACTACTCCTCTTTCTTTCTCTCGCGATTCTTTGTTTATCTTTATCTCTTTTCGTTTGGTTTGTCGGCTTGGGCTGTGTGATTACAGGGTACCTGGCACTCATCTCGGTGCTCGGGTGGTCCACTACCTTCGTCTTCGCTTCTCCTCCTTGCAACTTCTTCTTTCCAGTCCTGTGCTGCTGCTTCTTCTTTCACATCTTGTACATACGGGTATATACCTATACATTCAATCACTCTTGATCATTTCACTGCTGCTGCTGCTGATATTCCTTGCTACATACACGCGTCTTCGTGGTCGCATCGGTCCCCACACCTATATGAATATATATCTTTTTACAAAAAAGTGATGGGTTGTTTTGCGTAGACGCCTTAGTTAGCTTTTGATTGTCTGTTGTTTCAAGTCGTAAAGTTGATTGTAGAATGAGTGGGAAAATTAAAAATTGATTGTTAAATTTTTAAATCACATTAAAAATTCAATCCTACTTAATTTTTTATATCCATTATTAGAAAAATCGTTATGAACTTTCTAACTACGAGTCATTTTTAGTGTCGCGAAGCGCGTTGGATGGGTCCAATGTAGATTTTAACCATATCGCGTCAACTGGTATGTTTAAAATAAATAAATTTTATAATTGTAATATGAATTACAAAAAAAAAAAATTTCCAAAACCACCTAGGTCAGTTCACTGTAGATCTACCGAGACTGAAAGTTGAATTTTCAGTTTCTAAATAATGTCCTGCTTTTATGGGGTAAAAATCCAAAATATTTGAATAATAAATTTTTTGAAATGAAATTTGACGAAATTTTAAATTAATTGTCGAAAATCATGAATTTAGAAACTCATTAAATATAAATAATACCGATAAAGGAAAAAAATTAACGTGTTTTTATACTTCGAATAGGCCAGTATTGAAATATGTTTTTTTAAAGACCAAAATGAAATTTTTTATAATAGACAAGTAAAAATAATTCCAAAAATACGTGTGAATTATATTATAATATTTAGGATTATTAATGATCTGCACTCTTATTAATGATCTTATTAATAATCACACTTACAGTTTGAATGAATTGAAACCCTTTCTTGATATTCGATGTTCCAAAGCCAAAAAGAGAGTTAGAAAAAGTTCCGAATGATCTAGGTAATTTCAAATACTGAATAAGTAGCTATATTTTTCGTCCTCAGGAGCTCATAATATAATCTAACTATCTAAATTCTCATTTTATACGCATCTTTTTATGTTTCTGGGGTTCAATGAAAAATTATCAAGTCTTCTACAAGTGTTAAGTAACGAAAACGATAATCACGATTTTAGCCTTGAGTTTTAAAGATTTTTTTATATAATTGACATACTTCGTATGCGTATAGAGCGTCAAGAAAATGAGTCAAGTATGTGGTACTGGACCATGCCATGCTGACCGAAAAATTAAATCTGGTACATGAAGATATTCAGCTAGGCGTTTGTGTGTGCAGATTCATCTTCAACTCTTTGCAACCATGAGTTTGCGCGCGCCTTTTGTACTAACTACCTAGCGTCTTATCAGCAAGAAAGTCCGTCGATAGCAAGGATGTTCGACTCATGTGCGAAATACATGCATGTGATAGCGGCACGCGCAGGAGAAAATAAAAAAAATAACATGGAGTTAATACCTGAATGAGAGTTTTGATAGGAAATGTCCTCAGCTTTTTCAAAATGCATTCGGATTTTCCAAAATTGTTAATTGTTATCAGGAAAATGACTTTTTTGCTTTTTTATCGTTTCAATCGAAAAATAAGGACTTTTAGGGAATGTGTTTTTGATGAAAAGTGTAGGAAAGAAGACTAAAGCCACCTAATTGAGGGATTTGGTCAAATATTGCCGTTTGGCAGATCTCTAGAATAGTTAAGAATATTTGCCCCATATGAATAACGAGAGACAGTTTAGAGAGAGAGAGAGAGAGAGAGAGAGAGAGAGAGAGACAAACAAACACACGCACACACACAAAGCAAAAGAGACTAATGTGTTAATCTATACTAGTGGACACCCATTGCCGCTCGCCAACCGTTTATGTAAACTTATTTGGGCTTTATACGTCAATGCTACAACTGACAGACTTGTGACGATGAGAATTTGAGATATCTCTGACGTTCTTCATCTTTTCATCGCCCTTATTATAACGCGTCAATTTTGACACTTTACACGAGGATAAGAGGTTATTTCGATTTTTTCCGATTTATTGAAACTGGCAATAGTGTTTTCAGCCCTTAAATTATTCAAGAAATTTATTAATAATATTCATTATTTAACTCTTTCATGCATTTATCATTGAATCAAGATCAGAATTTGTGGTAACATTTCTGAATGTTTGGTGTACTCATAATATTTTTTGTTATCTGCACGTATTTTTGAGATTATAAAATAGCTACATTCATTTATAGAATACGTTTGTTCGCACTATGGTAGATCGCTTTGAAGATGAAACGAATGATTACATTAATTTAGAAAAACAGCTTAATTAAGAATTTTGTTCACCTGATTAATCGATTCATCTTTTTATTCGTCGTTCTCGCTCATTTTCATCTAAACTCAAGCATTTGAATCCTACAATTTTCGCTGGCCCCATCCCTTGAGTGGGCTAAAGCCTAACTATATAATGTTTGATGATTCACATAGTTCTGCCACGGCATCGTCTTAATCACTGCACGATATGCGGCACGCTGTATCCCGCCACAACTTTTATTAAAATGTATAAGGGCATGAGACAGAGACGTTTGGCTTATAAGCGATGTCTTGTTAAAGATACGGATTTTTGTGTGTGCATGAGAGACAAAAAGAATTGAGCTGCTACTGCAGATGGTATGCGAATATAAGGCTCCTTGCGACTTGGTTTATATGTACCATGCACTCGCGTACACATACTAATTCACAAGCACACGCATACGCACAGTCGAATGAAAGGTGGACTTTTAACTTGATGTATAGAAGCACATGCATGAATACGCGCATCGTCCTGTAAAGTACGTTCATTCTTCCTCCATGTTTCGCTCCTATATCTGTATCTTATGAGATATATTCACTTGATTATGCTTAGAGACTTTTAATAAAACAATTTACTCAATATTTTTTTGGTGTGATTTAAAATGTGCATAAATTCAAGGCTTTTTCGATTTTAAGTATTTACCACTGAGAAATTGGCATCGAAGCAAAACTGACGTCTGCATGATTTCTGTCACATCCAAACGAAATTGAGATGTAGAATTTTGTCTTTCTGAGTTTTACCAACATTTATATGCACCAAAGGAATTTGTAGAGTTATTTTGTAATTACAAAATTCAATAAAGATAAGCAGCAAATCAAATATTTGTGAGATAGCCGCATACAGTCATCTATTAGATTACTAATTCAATGATTAAATAACTTTTGATATGCTCTAAACAATCTGTCTAGATGTCCCTTGAGAACTGAGAAGGGTATATGTGTTTAGTGCAAAGTTAGCTCTAACGTATTATACGTGCAACATAACATGTACGCCCAACAATGTGAGTTAATGCATGGAAGCTCCTCGCTCGCTCTCAACTGTTGACGCTATACACCGAGGCGAATTGCTGGTTACGTTTCTCTGTCTCTCACAAGACTCCTTAATTTTACTTAGTATTAAGAGAAAGAGACACACACCTTATAGAGAAACAGCAGTTGAGATACTTACTGAAAGAGAGAGAGGGAGAAAGATAAAGAGAGGAGAGAAGAGAGTTGATATCTTGCATCCTGGGCTTTTCACTTGTAAACGGAAAACTCGCCTATATTCCAGTTGATGTTCAATCTTGTATTCTACCTTTGCTGTCGTTTCCTATGTATCATTGTGGTATAGTTTATTTTCAAAGATAAGAAAATATTTCAACATTAGAAAGACCAGACGCGTAAGCTTATACAGTATAAAATATGCAAAAAATGCACAGTGTCTTTTTATTGCATCGCGCGTAAGTGTTGAGAATAATTTATTAATGACGACGTTTAGAAAATAATTTAAAGTGAACATTTTTGAGAATTACCGGTTTCCAAAGTGGCCGAGCGAATCTTATCTTCTCTTTGCAATCTCATTCTTTCGGTTTATATGTATAAAAGATGACCAATAATGTGAATGAGTATTTGACGCGCTTATAAAGATATACAATAAGCGAGAGAGAACGAGAAATGCGAATCAGGCAGAGCAGAAGCCGAAAAGCAGCAGATCCTCGCGCTACATATTTTGACCAATTAAGTGTGCTTAGCATGAAAATTAAACGAGCCTCGTATAACATTATAATTAATTGGGTATTATACAATCCTTCTCGGATCAAATCAGCATATTTTGTTGTCGTGACTTGGCCATGCCACGCATGTATGTGCGCAAATGTGAGTGTGTATATATATGTGGGTCCTTTTTGATTTTTTTCTTCAAGCAGTGGGTGCGAATCAAAGCGAAGAAGCACGACATTACTTTAAACGGCGCCAGGTCTCACTTCTCGCTTCTCTATCTTTTTACCACCATGCACGATTGTTCCTCACGGTGTGCGTGCGCGTGTGCGAGTGAAATGAGAATATGTATACTTTGCTATATATATATGGATAATTCTCTGCAAAATTAAAATGTCAAAAAGAAATTTTTTCTGCTGCCGTGAAAAATGTAAGGTTTGCGATGTTATAGGTGTATTTTTCTGTATTTCTGTAAAAAAATTATAATAATTCATGTTTTTTGTCTTATGTTAAAGCTTGAAAGCTTCACTTTTGTAATCACACATACACGCAAATGTTTCAAAAATCTCCTGAACATTGAGAAAAAATTGAAAAATTAGTTAAACAAAATTTTTTTGTCAGTACGTTTATTTTAATATATTCTTGAAATTATAAAGTCTTTATCCTAAAAGGACTACTTACACATACAAGTGAAGTAGTTTAAGTTCATCTGACGCTTAGCTTGAGGTTGTGTTTGTGCCCGAAGGTGCATTGAAAAAAATGAGACCACGTAGAACTAAATTGAGTCATGCGATGACTTAGAATTCTGCAAAATATACCTTAAATATGTCAATGTGTACTATAATTATGTAGTTCTGTTTTTATGAATTTTACTGGCCTAATAACATCCTAATAGGGTATTGAAAATGGCGGTTATGTCTGATTTTCAAAAAAAAGTTTTGAGCTTTTGCATCCAAATGATTAAAATATAAAAAATTTTAAAATTCAAGCCCTGTTAAATCCCTCAAGGCCCAGACATCCAGGATCATATGTATTTCTGATCCAGTTAGATGCACTAGTACTATCTTGTACCCGTCATTGCGACACTAGTATCTATAGGGCTTAATCTTTCTCCCGTTCCCGATCCATCCACATACCAATTCAAGCCTGTCCCTTTATTCTTCCCTTCCTCATTTTGGGATAACTATCCTCTTTGGTTCAATAGAAGAAGCGTGGGATCATTCAGCCACCCCACATAACAAGTATGGGATCTCCCAACAACTTAAGGAGGTTCTTTCAGTTCAAGTTTTTCTATAGTGAACTCTTGCCTAGAGCTGTACATTTTGTATGCGCAATACGCATTGCGCAGCCTGGCATCAGCTGATTCATAACAAAAACATTGTTTTTTTCACTTTGACGTGAAAAATCTTGATTTTTTGCAGCGTAAGCCCTGTTTTACGATGTACAGGCTGAAAGATGAGGGTTTTTTCTATAAACCCTGTACACTCCGATACCCTAACAAATTAATGTTTGTTTATAAATAATTTATGAATGTGGCCGTTCCAAAAGGCTGATGTTACAAATGTCATACTTTGAGATGAAATATCTTGAGATTTTGAAGCGTAAGCCACATAAATAATTATACCATTGAATTCAGCGTGATTTAATCTATCAAATAGGGTAGGTCTCATTTCTCAACATACGTTGAAAGAACCTCCTTATTGAGTGTGCCGATAACACCTCTAGCGGTCCAGTCCTAAATAATCAAGTGTAGAATAGATCTGATCAGCGTAGAATGGGTCCTAAGGCACATAGAGGTGCTGTGCTTGCTAACCCGGTAGCCCCTCCTGAGAATTAGGTTTCTTAGCTATTTACATCTGAGGGATTAAAGATTACCACGTAGGACATAGGGTTTTCATTCTGAATGATCACCATATGAGAGCGAGCTTTTCACGACGAACAAATGTATACAGCTCTCTGGAGGGATCCCGGTAGGCATCACGCATGCGACGAATTCGTCTTATGGTCCTTTGACAGGAAATCATCGATAAACAAAGATTATCGTTAAACGAATGTTGTGCTTGAATGAGCAATCGTTGTTCGATACTGGCTGGGTATGGCTTCATGTCTTGTGGACATAGGGAGAAGAAGATTGTGCAGGTCATCTCAACTCACAACCTTAGATTGCCTTCTCGCTCAGGACCTTCCGTCAGATCATAAGGTTTGACGCAGAATTCCCAGAGAACCGCTGATGAATTTACTTCAAACTAGTATTTTTTAAACGCGCTCCACGGGCGTCAATTTTTTTATTCGTGTTTCCAGATTAGTTTAAGATTCAGAAATAGTACGTTTCAAACGCCCATAATTATAAGTAAATAGAAAAAAAACAATAAGTAGATCAGTAGATTTTATAAACTTCTTCAGTACATGTGAGAGCATCGTCACAACCCCTATCTAAGTGATTGGAGCAATATAAATAAGTGTTACTTCATTATTTTAGTACAAAGAACCATATAAGTAATTATATAATCTATGTAGAATCAACAGGAGTGTATGTACCGTTCTCGAAAGATATGAAAGACCACCAGTATTATTGCTGTGAGCCCAAGTTTACAAAATTTCATGTGTCTTCATAATCCTTAGCTTTGATTTTAAATAAAATATATTGTATTTGTAAACATATTTAAAAAGTTACACAAAAGCAAAGTTTATTCTATCAGAATTCACATAAAAGTACGTGTATTCACGTTTTTTGGGAGGAAGTTTTTGACATTGTATGGCAAACATTCTTTTAAATTTTATAACATGAATTTTGTAAAAACGTTGATTTCAGCGCTCTGAAAACGGATGATACCGGTCCTTAAAATAAAATTTCAATACCTGTGATCAATGACATCAAAAGTTTTCCATATTATTAGAAAAAAATTTTTGGCTGTTCAATTTCACAAAAAATCGACCATATATAATATATATAAGTGCAGTATATATAAGTACATAAGAAAGGAAATAAAAATAAAAAATGAAGACCGAGAGAGAGAAAGAGAGAGCAAACATCGTCGTCGTCGACTGTGCGGTCAGCTGCACTGATTCACTGCTGATCAGTCGCCGTCGATAATTGCGTTTCCACGTATAAGGTGGCTCTAAAAGTGAGAAAAAAGAAGCAGCGTCGCCGTCGGCAGGAGAAACATCAGCAGCAGCAGCAGCAGCAGCAGCAGTGGTGCGCATATTGTGATTGGGCCTATACGCGCAGGGCCTAGAGAGAGAAAGAGAGAGTGCCAAATTCCCGTGTGTGGTCGCGCGCCGCTGAATATATATATAGGAGCCCCCGCTGACGATTTAAATATCAAAGGCGGTCTAGACCTCGCTTTATTTCTTTCTACTGCTGCTGCTTTTGCTGGCGTTACTGACGTTGCGTGACCCAATACACACATCGCTGAATCGTCTTACCTGCGCATTATATTATGATGAAGCTTCTTCATCTTTCGCATCTTTATTATACTGGAGATATAAGAGATGACTTTGCTACCTCTTGACGATGCGGTGCATGCGCATCTGGAAGTGCGCGTGGAGGTCTGGAGTGAAGAGAAGGAGGAGGAAGAGGAGTTAACTATATATGCGTTCAAGGTGCAGTCAGTATAACTCAGCGAAAAGGCTGTAGATTGATTTTGCGGTGGCTCTAAATGTAATTTCACTTATAACTTATCGACTTATGTACGTGTATATTACGCGTGTGTACGCTGGATACGCGCAAGCATGACGTCGTCGTTGTGCACTGTTGACCGAGTTACTTGCTTCGCATCGGTATCTTGACAAAAGAGGATATCAACTCTCGCTATGTTTGGATATGCACAACCACCCGCGTTGCATTACATAAGGACAAGGATGTTGTTAGCGTCTTAGTGCAAGCACTTGAGCCGTGTCGCGCATTTTCATCCCGCAGACTGATGAATACTATTGACAATTCAATTTTCAAAGTGATGTGCCCCCCTATTTTAATTACGCAACTTTTCGACAAATGATTAATTTAGTTTATTGTTAGTGGTTGTTTCTAATCTCGAAATAATTAGTCTTGTCTCGCTGCACTTCGAGACATAGCCAAGTTTAGGGATAAAGGATGACTTGGAATAAAGCTCTGTATAGTCCCTACAGTGTTTGGTGCTGATAAATTGTTGGCTGTTATTTTACAATAAGTCGAGTATCAGGATCACTGTTAAATGATAGTCAAACGAAGTTTCATTTTTGTTAGTTTATTTATTTCATTGGATTTATTTACAATTGATATTCGGCAAATTGTAAAAACAAAGTTCGATAAAACTGAGGTAAAAAAAGTATCAATCAATCTAACGAACACAAAGAAATATTCAACTCCAATTACAATCATAATTATCGCGAAATCCAAGGTTCATAATAGATCTATACATAAAATAATCAATACCAAGTCACGAGTCAGAAAAAAGGAAAGAGAAAAAAAAGAAGGAAAGAGATGTAAAAAAAACTATCAAAATAATTGGATGGGCAAACGTTTTTTCAGCTAGTGTGTACCTTATTTGCTGATAATGACGAGTCGATTGGTTCGAAGGCATGTTCAGCCGACAGCCGGAGATGGCTATTTTAGCGGGTGGAAAATTATACGGCGGCATCTACAAATTCTAAGATGAGCAGTTCTCTCTCGTTCGTTGCTCGAGCTGCTATATAATAATCATTTCGACAGCGGAACAGGGTCTCCTTTAAAAACACACACACGAGCTCTTGGCACATCTATATATAGGTATATATATCTGCCTGCATACACGGTCGGCCATGCACAAGAGAAAGACCACATGTGAGAGGTGTATGCCAAGTGGCCCCTTCTCATCTCAATCGATCTTCGTGTGTGCGTATATGTGCTGTTCGCACACACGCACACGCCTGTGTTTGCTATATTTCTATAATAAAGCCAACAGAGAGAGAGAGAGAGAGAGAGAGTGAGAGAGAGAGAGAGAGAGAGAGAGAGAGAGAGAGCTATACACGCGCGCACACTTATGCGAACGCGGCGCTTGTCGACATATTTACCAGCTCGTTAACGCCCGCCGGTGTATATGTGTGTGTATAACACGGGGATGCTCGGGCCTGTGCTCGCTCGAAATCTCTCTCACTCGCTCTCTCGCTCGATCTTCGAGACGCATCACACACAACCTGTCCTCCTTTTATCTCTTTCTCACTACTTTGTGCATCGGAGCACAAGAGTCCATGTACTCGTTAGCTTCAAAAGAATCGTGTTCCGTCGATGCAGCGTGATGCAGGATTTGCAATATCTATTTTGGAGAGCCGGCGCCCACTGCTTGCTTAAGAGCTCCATATAGCAGCAGCAAACCAGTGCTGGATTCGAGCAAGTGAGACACGCTAGCGCACTCTGGAGCAGTAAAACAGAGAGAGAGAGAGAGAGAGAGAGAGAGAAACTGCGAGCGTTACCGTCCCGAAGATATTCCCCGTCCTAATATATATTCCACGCCTCGCTAGGGTGGTCCCACGGGTGGCGAAAATCACGGCTCTCCCTCTGCTCGCTCTTCGCTTCTCTCTCTGCAGCTTTCTGCTCCCACACACACACACACACACACACACACACACACACACACACACACACACACACACACACACACACACAAAGAAAGGACTCACGCATATACTCACACATAGGTACGCACACGTCTTTATACAAGCCTCGTTTTTCGCTTTCTTCCTTTTTTCTCTCGCTCGCTCTTTCATACAAAACACAAGCGAATATACATCCGCGGCAGCCTCGATTAACGAGGTGGCGAGAGTAGGCGCCTCGAGTCCCCTCCCCCGCACACATAAACACACAACGGATTCGACGATTAAAGCCATGAGCGAAAGAGCTACGAGTTAACGCCGGCGATAGCGAGAATGCGAATTCAAATACATTTATAGTAATCTAACCTAAAAATCGCTACTTTGCCGCAAGTTTTAGGCTCTTGTGCTCAAAAGTTCTCTTATACAAGATAAGACTGATAGAGTGTAGTAACAACTTTGTGAGAAAGATTCGTAGAGCAAATTGGAAATCCTTCATGAACGATGATGATACTCACATTAAATCGTAATCAATATTTTCTTATTCAAAAGATAAACTATAATATCTGAGTAAAGATTTAAAAGAATTTTCACTATGATTAGTTTGAGTTAGAACGGCGCTCCTTCAAGCGCATTTGGAGACAGCATCATGAATAAAAAACAATGCCGCGCGGTGAGTTGACTCGATGCAAGCAATACTTTATCGACCTCCAAATGAGACCCTCCTCAAGAGACTCGTTCGGTGATTTTTTATGTTTTACTTGCTTTTGATTGGAACGCACGAAAGGGAACGAGGGCCTAGTAGCAGCAGGAGCAGTAGCAGCAGTAGAGCGAGAGTCAGTAGAAGCCATATACGGCTGTAGCACGAAGAAACTTAAAAAAAGATCTTGAGCCAGTCAGCACAGAGAGGTATATAAAGGACTGCCGAAAAATAAGACCCTGTACGTAAGAGGACTTCCTTAAACTCCTCCGGGTTTCCTTGGGCATCAGCATTGCGAGAAAGTATCATCATCATTATCATGAGAGTTCAAAATGAAAACAAGGCTATGGAGATCGTGCAAGTATAACACTCGCATTCGAGCAATGAGAAAAGAAAAGTTGAACATACGACTGATAAAGTTTGCCTCTTTGCCTCCTCGGTTTTCTGTATATATGTGCCCGTGTACGTATGTATGAGCGAGTGTAAACGAAACAACAAGACTTAAGAGCCAAGAGATGAGCAATAAAAAAAGAAACGAGCTCTGCGAGAGAAAGAGGGGCAGGGTGGCATGAAAAAGCCCTCGGTAAATATAGGAGGAGAACATGTGCGGAGGACTATACACAAATGCGTGTAAGGTGCATGCGTGTGTACGTGTGCGTGCGTACGATATATTATATATATATATATATATATATATACGGCAGAGGAGCCGAACGAGCCGAAGAAGGAGAAAAGTAAGAGGAGAGAGGGACACCAGCGAGAGAATCTGCCGAAGCAGTCCAGTGTGTAATTTTGCGCTGACTTAGGAAAACACGGTGCGGCCACCCGCGTGCCCATGCGAATGTGCATCAAAAAATACAAAAAAAAAGGAACGAGCTGTGCGCACACACACGCAGCCGAGAGAAACATCTCAACCCCTCTTCTCTCTTTCTCTCTCTGGGAGCGTATATGGTTGTATGTAGTGGGCTTATACAGGTAGTATATGGGCTTATGCTTTCGCATCTCACTCTCTTACTCTCTCGCGGCTGGCTGGCCGCGCACGGATCGTTATTCTTTATCCCATCTTCTCTCCTCTCATGTCTTCATTTTGCCGATGACTTATGTAGAAGTTAGAAAGGCTCCCAATGCTTGATTCTGCTCGCGCTTCTCCTTCTATACTTTTTTGTTGCTTGGCGACTATACACTCGCCTCATCTTGTTCTTGTTGCTGTGCTTTGCTCTTTTCTTCCATGCGGTATATGTATATTTGCTTGGCTGGGTCTTATTATACATGGATACGCATTTGCCAAATAATAGAGACGAATTAATTTGACGCATCTGATACTGATAAGACTGCAAGCACAGAATGTCATTAATCAAGAAGCGGAAAGTATGCCGAAAAGTAAAAATTTCGTCGAGATTACATCTGCCCTGCAACGCTGAGCCAACGATATGAGCAATTGTTTAAATAAAACGCATTTTTGGAGGTAGAATCACGGCAAAATTTTTTTTCAACCTACGTGGACACGGACCCCTGGGAAATGTTTTTGGGGGTCCTAGGAACATGTAACAACGTAGGAACCATTGAAATTTCAATAGTGCTTATTTTTATAGCTACTTGTGTGATTTAGAGGACGAGAAATCATGTTTTCTCGTAAATACGGCTAATTACTCAAATTTTGAGTCGCTAAAAAAGTATCAAAACTCATTTCAAAAATATAACTGACTACTGTGTTCGATAGAAAATTTTCTCAGCTTTTTTATGGTGGTGTCAAATTTTTCGATGCGTCGTATATTCACCTAGAAAATCGCCATGAAACACGGAGAGCTATATATCTCGAAAAACTCGGTACGGAAAAAGTGATCTTTGAGGTTTATTTTTGATTTTTTTAAAATTGAATATTTCGGAAAATTTGATATCACCATCGGAAAGCTGAGAAAATTTCCTATCAAAATCACATCTTCATTTATTTTTTCAGTCGAATTAAAATGATATTCAAGCGAATTTCTATTACTCTGTTCACTGTTTTCTGATCTCGAGTCGTTTTTAGCGCGGTCTCGCGGTTCTCAGCGTTAAGCGTCTCGAAACTTACTCGTATAACATTTTAATTCGACTGAAACAATTAATGAATATGTGATTTCGATAGAAAATTTTCTTAGCTTTCACATGGTGCACATTCACATGGTCACATAAATTTCATTTTCACAAGTAAAAATCAAAAATAAACCTCAAAGATCACTTTTTCCGTACCGAGTTTTTCGAGATATATAGCTCTCCGTGTTTCATGGCGATTTTCTAGGTGAATGTACGACGCATCGAAAAATTTGACACCACCATAAAAAAGCTGAGAAAATTTTCTATCGAACACAGTAGTCAGTTATATTTTTGAAATGAGTTTTGATACTTTTTTAGCGACTCAAAATTTGAGTAATTAGCCGTATTTACGAGAAAACATGATTTCTCGTCCTCTAAATCACACAAGTAGCTATAAAAATAAGCACTATTGAAATTTCAATGGTTCCTACGTTGTTACGTGTTCCTAGGACCCCCAAAAACATTTCCCGGGGGTCCGTGTCCACGTAGGTTGAAAAAAAATTTTGCCGTGATTCTACCTCCAAAAATGCGTTTTATTTAGAGAATTGCTCATGTAGATATGTCAAATAACTTCATTTAATGTCAAAATGTTTAAATTTTACAGCAAAATGGTTCACAAAATAAATTAGAACTTCATTTCTTCAGTGAACAAATTTAAATTACCGCAAAACTGTATAGACAAGTATAGTCGGCGAACAATTGTTGTAACTTCTTCTACAGCCAGCAGCAAAAAAAATTTAAATTTCATCAGAGACAACGTGTTAATTCATCAATAGTTTCTAACAAAATTATCATAACTTGAGGCTTCATCGGAACACTCAAGATGTAGTGAAAGAAGAGGATACGGGAGGGGCACAATGATGAAGTATATTTCCCTTGCGGCTATATCTCTGCTAAACAGCTGCTGCTGCCTTTGCCCGGTATTTAACTTTTCACGCTAGCAGAGTTAACTATTTTATCGGTGCTAATCAATTTTGCTGAACCTTTAACTCATTCTCTCGAAGCGAAGAAAAGTTCTCTCTTTTTCTCCATTTCTATAACTTACTTGCCATCCTTCCATATACACACGAGCAGTAACTTCTTTTTGCCATTCTGGCACGAGAACAAGGTGAAGATAACTTATTAATAAGTGAAGACGCGCTTGCTCTGAGGCATTCTGCGAGCATAGCGAAGAAAGAGTTTATTTTTCATCCTGGAGCAGCAGTAGCCCGTTCCGCTGACCACCTTGATGGACTAGAAATATTATACGATGCTTTTGCATTATTCGCTCCCGCTCTATTTCGATAACTCGCTCATTTTTCTCTCGTTTTCCTGGCACAAAATCCAATTCTTCATCTTCGATGTGATTTTCTACACGTTGAAAAACCAAATATAATAACCAATCCATCGATTGAACCATCATCTTCGAGATTGACAAGAGTTGCTGAAATCATGGCACAAAAAATTAATACAATGAATTTTTGGATAAAAAAATCCCTTTCTCGTGCTTGTATGTATTAATTAATTTCATTAAAAAGCTTCAAATTATGAAGGAAACATCAACGTGGATTATTCAAAGGCTCAAAGGTACCTTAATATTGAAAAATTTCATTCAATTTTTAAGAGGGATTTTTCCCCTCTCCGCATTATATGTTATAAAATTAAATGAACATTTTTGGAATATTATACTTCGTAAATTTTTTTTCTTCATATTATGTAACAAGTCATGTTTTAGTTCATTTGTAATATTAAGAACGCGTTATTTGAGCTTTACAGTTTAGCAGGTTTAAACTAGACTTACTTCAATTACGTATAATTTTTCAGGTGAAACCTTGATTGAAACGTATGAACATATAGAATTTCACATTTGACCAAATAGAATTAATGTAGGTCTAGTTTAAACTTTTCTGAAACATTATTCGAACGCAAAAACATGATTCGCCACAAAACGCAAAAGAAAATGTAATTTGATACGCAAAGTAATACGAAAAAGGCTCACTATAGGTATATGTCGGAAAAAACTTTCCTTGAACCAATTCACTCCTCTTTGGCATTTTTATGAAATAAATAACAGTTTAATGTAAATCTACATTTTCAACATAAAATTGACATCTTTGAGCCCTAAAAAATGTGGAAAAAGTTGCAGAATAGGCCTTTGCATCTAAAAATAGCTTATTTTTGCTATTTTAGCAGTTTGGCACTGTGCATAAGGTTCAGATCAGAGTTTTTGAGATAGGAAGTTTTGGTATGGCCCAAAATCTTCAGAAAAATCCCCTTTATGGGCTGGGGTTTCTGGAATTTTGATTAGAGTTATAATAAATGTTGTATACCAACAGGTGTGAAAAAAAGCAAAAAATAAGAAAATTTACTGATGTTTTTAAGCATATATTGAATAATTAAACCTGATATGAAGATCCAAATCAACATTCCGGAAAACTCAGCCCATTAAGGGTACTTCTCTGAAGATTTTGGGCCATTCCAAAACTTCCTACCTTCCTAAAAATTTAGATTTACATTAAACTGTTATTTATATCACAAAAATGTCAAAGAGGAGTGAATTGGTGCATGACTCCCCTTAATAGCTTTATATGCATAAAAACGCTATCGTCATTGCAGAAGAATATCATTGTTGATTTCTCGTGCACATTCTTTGAAATAACCATAATACATCCACTTGCGAACAATAAGAATCGTTTGCTAGCTCTTTTCTCTCGCAGTTCTACTTGACCAGCTCTTTATTTCTTTAGCCCTAAAAGTTTCTACCTTGAGTCCATGGGCAGCGATACACGTACGTGCAGTATTGCAAATACATTTATTTATTTATATTATATATCAGGGGATGTGCGCGAGTCCCCAGATTTGCAGTTACATTCGTAAAAGCTTTCGCGCAAAATTTTGAAAGTTGTGTGAAAGCGGTATACTCACCGCGCGTAAGTGTTTACAGAAATTGTTGAAAAGTTATGCCAAGGCAAAGAAAGTTTGTTTCTGCCGTTCAAGTTTGTGCACGTTTGTTCAGTTCTCGCGATCTCTCGACAGATAAGCTCAGCAATTTTTTTTCCAAAAAAAGTTTTACATTTATTTATTTCGATAATTTATCTCATCAGGAATTAAAATAGTTAAAAATATTTATAGTTGATCAGAAAATTGCAAAGAAAGTTCACGTTTCAATTAATTGATCTTTACATTCGTAAAGGTAATATAAATATGTTTTTTCCTTTTTTTACGTATAAATGAAAATTAATATCAAAATTCCATATTATAAGTGCACCTGGTAATAGAGTACATTATATCTCTCAGACATGAAGACGTGAAGACAATAAAAATAAAAAATCCACATAACACGAGCAGTGAAAATGGTAGCTTGTCTGTACACAAGTTTGAGATAAACGTTTATCGCCCCTTCGTCCAGCTATAGCAGCAGCTTGAGGGAGCACGCGCTAAGCTAAGTTCCAAGAGAGTGAGCGTCACTATTTTCTTCGAGCCTCTGTTCTTCTTTTTCGTCTCCTTCTTGTGCTGCAGCTTTCGCTTTTGCTTCTTCTGCACTCTCATACGATGCTGGGACTTGGCAACGTTTGTATATCATTTATCTATATACTAGCACGGTGTGCTCTACAAGCTGCATACGCGAAGAAAAATTTTATCACTTCCCACTATACATGGGTACGCGTGCCAAACGACATGCGTCTGGTTGCCCCCACCGCTGCAGATTTTGCAATTGATGAAAACGTTATATTGATACGTTTGGTGGTGACTCCGACCGTAACTTGCGACGTATAACCTGTCGCGGGCTGGTAGCGTTTTGTGTTATCCCTGAAAAGAGCCGATTGCGTCTCCGACTCGAGTCTCGGATTTCTCCGAGTTAACGACTTGTCCAGCTTCCCAATGATGGAAGCGGGGTCGGTAACCGGTTCACTCTCAAAATTCAAGCGAGCTGGTTTATTTCTCTCGAGTGAGAGAGTTGAAATGCGCAGAACGAGTCTCCCCTTCTTAAGCTCTGGGAGCGTCACGTCACTTGAGAACTAAACGATACCCATGCACCCCCTGGTGGATTAGTATGGAAATGAGGCAGATGAGTAAATTTTAAAAAATAACATGTAAAAATGGGAAAAACTGTAAATAAAAAATGCTCGCGATGACAATGATGATGTTTATTATTTTTAAAACGAAGACCACACCCTCACATAATTTTAGAAACAATATAATTCTTGAAAAGTTTGATCTGCGTATCTTAAATAGTAAAATGAATGTAGCGAAATTTCGCGGGAGCTGCAGCCGCCGCAAGTTGATTGATATTTGCGATTCTTTTGTTTTTTATTTATCCTTTATTCTGCTACGTTATGTTAATGCTCATCATATCATAAATATATTATCGAGTTATAAGCTAAAAATGAGTAATATAAAATTAGAAATAAGCTTTGAAAATCTTTAAAAACATGTAAAAGATTCAACATCTGTGAATTCAACATCTTTTATATACCGAGAGTGTCGCACTGCTCCGGAGGTCCGGGAGATGTGCTCGGCTCAAGAGCCCACGAGAGGATCCGCGCAGCATCCCGGCGCGCCGGTTTATATAGGGCGTCGGGGACCGCGCGCGACGCCGGCAGTGGCGGGGGCCGATGCTGCAAGGCGGCCGAGAAGTGGCACCGAATCGCAACGTGGCTGAGAAACGGCGCTGATCCGCAAAGCTGGGCGTGATCTGCAGTGCGCGTCTATAGTGGTATGCGATTTGCGTATATCAATATGACTCCTATTTTATTTTTCTATTTATTGACTTCTATGAATTATGTAATGAGCAGTCCACTTGTAATATTGGAATGATATTATTGGATACATGATTATACCGCAGACAAAAAAGGTAAATCGAGTTTTCGTGTGTTACTAGGCCGAATTAGTAGCTGAATTATTTTATCAATACATCCATAATTATATTCGAAATTTAATTGCATGAAATACGAATCCGCGTGATTACTGTACATCATTCGAATAACCGAATAAAATTCGGTCAAGTATACTAACTCTGTTAACCCACTACGGTCGAAATTCGTTAGCAATAATAATAACGTCATTGATGATTTCAATAATAATAGTTATAATTTCAAGGTAATAAGCAAATTTTATAATACTCTATGAGGGCACTTCAGTTTTACGAGCCAACGTGCGCAAATATAATGACGAGCTTTATAACTGATGACTGTCTAACATAAGTTTAAATGAGAAATTAATATGGCAATTTATTAGCTTGCTTAGGCTTTTGAGCTGCAATACAAGAAATAAACAGAAAAAAGACATCAAATTTTATGAGAAAAAGATGTATAGTAAAAAGTTATAGTTCATATTGAAGTGAGCAATAACGATGACGAGAAAGTCACATGGAAAGCAGCAGCAATGTCAGTCTCGTTCACTTTTTTGATTCTCAAAGTATCTAAATTTGCAAATACTGTTTCTTTTCCCAAGTTTCCTCACCTTATTCTCTCTTTTTCTCTCTTTCTCTCTCTATTTCGCCCTGACAAATGAATTATTTCGCGCTGAGGGTTACTAAAGCCGCATGAGATAAAGCCTCTCAAGCACTCCCAGCCGCTGCACTGCATATGCATCCTTGTGCTAGTCTTTCTGCCTGCCTGTACATGCGACCACATTATAGAGACATAAGTGCGCGTAGTTCAATCCACATCAATATCCTCTTCAACGTAGTTGTCTATATATTTATAGGCACACACGCTGTGCTCTTGTGAATCGTTATCTCTGTGTTGCCTCAGTTTCAATGTTTTGCTCCGTGTAATAAATGCATCGTTGGTATTAGTGGACAAAGAGGTTGGATATTATGACATTTAATTTACCTAGTTGATGCTCAATTGATCACGCAGACCTGTATGTAAAGCGTCGGTCAATGTCTCGCAATCCCGTGAACATTTACGTATGTATAACGAACAGATGTGCATACATGAGTGCGAGAGATGGAGAATAACAATAAGGCATTAATTTGTAGCTATGCCCTCTCTCCCTCGTATTTAGGTGCCAAACGTGGCCGATAAGTAAATATTAAATACTCGATGAAGTTCTGCTTAATGCTTGGTCCATGGCATATATATAGTGCGTTGTGTGCATAAGCGATCGATTTATCCATGGTCTCTTCTCTGCAAGCGCTTTCTACTATTGGTCTGTATAGGTGTACGCGTACGTAAAGGTATGCATATATGTGCGCATGCATATACGGTCATTCGTTCACACTGCATGACTATTCGACAAACCCGCCTTCCCTTTCCAACTCACCCTCCACTGTATTTCAATTGCTCTCTAGAACACTGTGTGTGCGTGCAATTCTCTTTGGGCTGAGTATGTGTATTTGTGGATAGTGTATGCGTGTATGTATGCTACACGAGCGATATATATTAATCTTCAGAGACTGTCGAGTGGTACCGTTGTTGTTTCAACCTGTAAACTTTATTGTTGTTTTTGTTGTTGTTGTTGTTGTTGTTGTTGTTGTTCAACCGTTGTTGTTTTCAGCGAACGTGTAAGTTATTATAGTCATCTCGAGGTGTTGCGGTCGTGATTGTCCGCGGGAAATTTTTACGTGCGGCAATCTCGTGCAAACGTATTCAGACCCGGGGAGTAGTAGAAGAAAGTTTGTAATTATTGTTGGTCGGGTGAAGCTTATACATTCAACGCAATTTATGATTGGCTTACCTCTAAAACATAATTTGATTGGGATGTTTGCTAAGTAATATTACACTTTTTGTCTTGATTTCATCTTTTCGCGCTTACTTTTTTTATTTAACGAACGGAGACTTAATGCCTGTTAAGAAAAGTTTGTTGAGTGACGGAAAATGAATTATAAGAGTCTGTTGCTGCTGCTTCTTTGACGCTTTCTGTCCGCACTTTTATTCTTGGAACCATTTAACCTCTGCTGAAAAATGGAGAAATAATTTTAAAGTGCAGGTTATATGCGAATTCTTTTGTCAAACAAAAGATTCCTCAATTTGGAATTGCACTTGAAGACGTATAATGACGAATCTATTAACATTTTTTCTCTACAGACTGATTTGTTCATTTGTAAGTAAAGAAATATTTAAGAACATTTTATTGACAATTATCAGAATTACATACATTTTTTAATCAGAGTGAGTTTTGAAATTTGAACATCTCAAAAAAAGGCGAGCCTAATTATTGGCTTAAAACATTCATGGGAGCAAGAACTTTTTTTAATGTATGTACATAATAAAGTAATATTTCACTTTTAAATCAGTAATTAAAAGGGATTCCGGAGACTAGCAGTAAGTTTTCATTCCTCCGGAGGTACGTGGGAAAAATTAATTGCGGTATCATTATGAATGCCGTAACGTGAACTTTAGGTAAAAGGTTAGTTAGCAAAAAATCATTGTGCCTCAGCGAGTGCACTACTTTTCCTTGCGTTTATAAGGAGAGATAAAGAGAGACAGAGAGAGAGAGAGAGAAAGGACAGGCGCACGCGAGGGAAAAGAAGATAAGGCCAGCAACTTGGTTATTCAAACGCATGCGATCCTTTAATAAGTGACGAACTCGAATTTGTGACGTTCGTTTCTTGAAAACTTTCTCATTTATCAAATACATAATATGAGCAATAATTAAGGGGACATTCCCATTGCAAATTTTGAAAAAATCGTTTTTTTTTCCATAAAAGTGTTCTTTAACATCATAAAAATACTCTGTTAAAATTTTATAACGAAATTTATAAAGGAAAAAAAGTTATGGCCAATGACGCGAAGAGACTCGTGCACTTTACGTGTAGAGAGCGGCGCGCGTGGCCCGATCGGTTTACTTTAATTGTATACGTCATTTGTTTGTATTTATATCCTATCTATGAAAGTTTTTGATTTATTTACATAATTACGAAGAATTCGTTAGTGTCTTAGTAGCTTTATTCTCGAAATCGTGCCCAACTTTTAACAGAGACAGAAGGATTGCAATATGGCCCAGGAATTGCAGAATAAAGTTTATAAATATTTTTTTTCCAATTTTTTTATAATTTTTTTAAACTGATACTAGATTCTGAAAGAACACATTTAAAATCCTCTAGGTATGAATTTTCAAGAAACTTTATCTATGACTTTTTTACGATGTAAAATCCATGCCGAAATTGTACTCTTGAACCTTGATTTATTTAAAAAACTTTAAACGCGTTTTTCTCGAAATCACTTTTTTTCAGCTCTTGCCAGCGATTGAGAAAAAACTACTAGTACGATCTTTACGTTTAACGTCTCATTTTAATCGTTACAACTTTCTCTAAAAAACAAACCTCTAAAAAGTTGAAAAAATCATCCCCAATTTTTTTATGGGGGTGAATTCACCCCGAAAAGAGCATTTCTTCAGAAAAACTCGTGCCAAAATCGTAAAAATTGAAAATATCAATTTTTTAGAGGTTTGTCTTCTAGAGAAAGTTGTAACGATTAAAATGAGACGTTAAAAATGAAGATCAGACTTATAGTTTTCTCTCAATCGCTGGCAAGAGCCGAAACACGGATTTCAACAAATTCTGTCTACAGTCAACAAAATGGGTCTTAAGTCCCATAAAAATTTTTTTTTGTAGTTAAATATATAAGGAACAATACCCAAAAGGTCCGGAATGAATAAAATTAATAGTTTTCAAAAAAAAAAAAAAATTTAAAAAGTGAATTTTTTTACAATTTGCAATGGGAATGTCCCCTTAAACATCTTTTTCTCTGTGAAAAGAGATTCACGGAGCCAGCTCATGAAGTCATTTGGTCTACAAAAATTAGAGTAAGCGGCTGCGTATATTCCCGAAGCTTGAAGCTCATGAACGGCGACAAATTTTTTGTGTACGTCCTGCAGTAAGACAAAGAATGATGTTATGAATAAGTGAACGAAAAGGAAAGTGGCGGTACAGAAGATGAATGCTGAAGTTCACAAAGATAATAGCGCGCCAGGGCAGATGCAGTGCCGGGGCGACGAAAGAGAGGAGCATGATAATACATGCCCAAAGAGTACATGCGAAGGAGTGAGAGCGAAAGAGAGAGAAAAAGAAAGAGAGACCTAAGCGTAAAATCACAGTACGGAATGACTACTGCGCCGCTGCCGTCGCTGCTGCTGCAACGAGGCGGACGAAGAGAGCTGCGAATGAGAGAACTTTAACGTCGAAGAAAGCCAAGTGGCCCTCGACTAATTAACATAATTGAAATCACTTTTACCCATAAATGAGAGTTGCAACTGCTACCACTATCACTATTACTACCACCACAACTACTACAACTTTTGTTGGTACAATGCGAGACGATGACGACAAGAGAAAATGTCCTTCTTTCAACCGCACAGTATGCGCGCGCGACCGCTCAGTGGAAAACTTTTTTAGTAAGTACTTTCATTGGCTAATTTTTCCGCGGACTCAGAGAGCCGCACGAAAACTTCGGGAAGCCAGTGAAAACCCCAGTTACACGCAATCTCAAAAGTCGTATGTGCCACTTTACGACGAGCAAACCAAAGCCAGGCGACGCGCCAAGCACAGGACTCTTTCAACTTATATAAAACTTGCGCTGTGGATACTGAAAAAAGGTTCCTTTAATGCCGCTACCTGCCCTCCGAATGGAACGATCGTGCAGAGATTTATATTTTAAGAGAAACTTGGCTCTTACATATGAATCTCTGCTCTTATATACGAATGTGAGATATGAATCACTCCAGTAATTACGAATTCGTGAGAAAAATTTTTCTCATCTCTGAAGCACCTGAGTGATTTTATAATTACCCAAATTGTTGATGTTGAAAGTGATGCACACATTTTGATTGCCATCTTCACTTGAGCGTGTATATTAATGGATCGTTATGGCTTGTACATAATGTATGTATGCCTATCGCAAAGATAATCTCAATATGGTTTGCTTGGGACATGTTGGTCGATTGGTATTGATTGGAGCATACGTGATCACTAGGATATGTATGTTCCGGATACATCATCATGAGCTTCGATCTGCATATGCTCGCACGTACGATTGTGTATTGATACAGATGTTTGCTGATAATTAGCAGGTCGCGGTTGCACTACCCGCATTAAAGGTGTGTTTGAAACGATAGCAAGTTAGTAAAAAAAACATAGGAGGATACAAATGTCGAAGAAAAAAGAAAAAATCATTAAAGCCACTTGAATCAATCAGAGAACAAGCTTTGGTATGGAAGTTCAAGCCTGCAGTATTGACCATCGAAAGAGATCCAATAAAGAGCAATTAAGCGAGCTCAAGTGAGCCAATAGGTCATCCATTACACAGTCAAGACTGCAAAGCCTCGAAAACTCATAAACTCGATTAGCTTTTGCTGTAGCCAAGTGCTTAAGGCTAAAGCGCAAGACCTATGAGGAATCGCCTCTCCGTGTAAAACTATATCGCGTTTGCTTGTAGCTCAAACCAACCAGAGATTCGACCCCACTGAGCTTTACGATATATTCCGTGTACTACCATTCGTTGAGAGTATACATACACGTACATACTCTGCGATGTGTGTCGCTAGGTGCTTAACTTTTGTCTTCCTAGACCTGTTGAGTGTGCGCTAGTGCTGCAGCTTCGGGATCACTAATATCCGGTACACTGCAAAACCAACTTGCAACATTTACATTTTTTCCGAAGTGCTTGTATATCTCTCCCTATCGTGTGTTTAACACCCCTCGTGTGTCTATGTATTCATGCGTATGCATAGGTTTATATTATGTATAGGCCAGGAAACATTTAAAACGATGTTACTAAGTCGTCTGCATCAAGAGTAAGATGTAAACATAAAATCAATTTCGTCAAAAATTTCTACATAAATTTTTTTTTCTTCAAATTCTGCATCAAATAATTTTGCTAACCACAATAAATTTTTAGAAAAACCTGACATCGATTTTATTTCACACCCCATCGGTATGAAATTTCAAACGCATTCGGCATTCGGTATTTTTTGTGGGATTTCGTGTGCTTGGCCGAAAACAAAAGCTTTCGCATGGAACGAAATATCCAAACAGAAGTCGCCGACACCGTATAATTAACCAAAAAACGAGTCGATACGTCTCAGTGTATATGTGTGCATGCTTGAATCGGTTACGGGTAATATACGCTCTCAAGAGTTCGAGGAGATCGAACGCAAGTGCGTAAACGAATGAACGCATATAATAGGGTTTAGTGCAATGATCGGAATTTCATCACGAGAAAGCGCAATACACATACTGCACCGTGCATGTGCGCCGCTGGAGCAGTCGCCGCCGCCACCGCTACTGCCGTCGTTATGGTCGTTGTCTCGCCGCAAAGGTGGAAAAGGAGTCTGCCTGAAGATATTATTCCTGGCCAAAGGAGCAGCAGCAACAGCAGACTTGCTCCCGAAGACAATCGCAACTAGTCTCTCTCGCTCTCTGTCTCGCTTTCGATCGTGACAATGCAAGTCGGCATCGTTTGATCGGCAAAAAACGTTAGAATTTCGCAAAAATCGGCACTGTTCTGAGGTGGAGGTCGATATCAGGGGCGGGTTCTTATGCGTGCGTATAAGTGTGTGTGAGTGTCTGTCTGTTTGTGTGCGCGCGTGTGAGCCTGCTATACCTCCCTCATTTCTGGATATATCGTCTCGCGCTTCCCAGAGTCTCTTCGTCGTTTGGGCGGTCATCGTGTTTGTTTTCTCTCTTTTCTGTCGCGTACTCTTTCTCGTCGTTCGTAACTGCATCGGTAGCAGCAGCAGTAGCCACCGCAGAGAGACAGAGAGCAGCTTCTACTATCCTCTCCGAAGAGCTATATAAGCTCGCTTCATTCGAAACGTGGCAGTGACTAATTATTTAGGGTGCAGCTCACAAGATCGTGCATTTCTTTTGCGCTGGCTGCCTCCGTCTGTCTGTCTCTCTCGGTCTTTCTCTCTCGTTGTCAGTCGCCACTATATGTAGTGCAGCAACGATAGTTTTTTATTCCCGATCTTACTTTTCCCCGTTTCTTTTTTTACCTTTTGCGTTCGCATAGAGAGAGCCGAATGAGAAACACTTATATGGACTTCGTCACTGCGAACTCACGCACACACTCACATACACAGGCGCTCGCTCGTTACGTGGTTTTATAAGACATACACACATACATTCGCATAGCTATAAGCGAACGCGGCCATTGTTTTACACTGAGAACTGCTATTGCAACGAAGCAATTCACAGAGTAAAGAAGAAGAAGGAGGAGGAGGAGGTGCACGCGAGCCGCGGGCTATTAGCAATTCAAATTGGCCGCAATTTTTTGAGCACATTTTTGACCTCCTGTATCGGCCGTTGTCGTCGCCGCCGCTGCAGTCGCTTTGCGCCCGTTCTTATATTCTTTGCCGAAACCTTCAATCCTTATTAAGACTACCCTCTCTCTTTTTTCCTCTCTCGCTCTCATTCTCTCTGCTTGCTTTGTTATCTGTGTATGTGCGTGTATGAGCGCGCGAAATGCTCGCCACCTGTGTATTTTTGTTTACCTATAAGTTTACAGTTCTTCTCTTCGCGCAAATGTAGTTTAATCATAATAATTCGTCATTGCTTATCCAGACGCTCGGGAAGATTGGACTTATTATGCGCGGGCACAGTTCGCAAGTACGCATATACAACTTCCTTGTGCTCCTCTTTGTGCATACACACACATTCGTCCTCGTGGAATTTTCTATCCAACGCGAAAGAAAAACTCTCTTTCGCGCACTGGCTTCTTCTTGCATCTGTGCCGCGCGTGCTCTCTATGGGAGGTGAGCGCCTTTAAACGAGCTCTCGGTTGCCGAGACGCTCCTTGCGTGTGTGGGTACATTTTTTGTTCTCCTTGCTCTCCCTCTACATACGCCAAGCGCTCAACTGCTTGCTGCTCGTGTGCATGTGCGTACGTGTGCTTATGTGTGTGTGCAAGTACAGAAGGAGCTGCTCCAGCGGCAGAGTGGGTGCATCGAAATTCCGTTAAGACGCGAGACGAAAATTGATAGCTGCCGAACCTCGTGGAATTTCACGAATTTTTTTCCCTCCGAGTGAAGCGCGCTCATGAAACTCTTTACAGTGTGTTACGGTATTTATACTTTTGTTAAATTAAATGCGATTCTTTCTTTCTCAAGGTTTGCGACTTGCATCTCTCCTGCGTTTGCTGATCAGTTTTTTGTTGCTTTTTAGCTGCGCTCATTTTGCGCAGTCTTCTTGTCTTTCATTTGTATAGCGCGTGTATGCAACAAAAGCGAATGCTATTTTTTGCGAAGCTTACTTCTACGATCGAAATGTCACTGCGTGAAAACGAAGCGAATTTAAATGAATTTTAATGGCTCTTGAAACATTGCTTGTTATATATGCTGACACGATCGAAAGTCTACTGTAGCTCAGCTTTTAATTCCAATAGATATTCGAACTTGGACGCGTTATTAATTATACGAATTTATAATTCGCGGCTGGACCAATCCGCTTAAAGCTCATCGTCAACCCCATATTTTCGTATTATACAGAAGGCACCATTGCTTCATTTACATATTATATATTCACTGTATACCTTGTTTTAAATGGTTTGAGAGTTGCAGCTAGAAAACAACGATTATAATATTTATTCTTTTAAGTACGATCGGTGGTCGACGAAAATAAATCTCTTCGGGCTAATATCATCATAATTTAATTTGAAACTGATTTAGCATTTACTCATGGCTCTACTGACCATTTATTAATGTCACTTCAATCGATCAAGCGACTAGACTCTATTTAACTCAGTCTAATTATAATATTATTTTTATTTAAAAAATATATAATTTTTAATTAACGAAAAAAATGATTCTCAATAAATTGGAAAATTAACTTCTACAAATGCAAATTATTGATTTTCTCCGTGATTCAACCGCAAAATCAAGTGAATTTTGATTTATCGAAATGATTTTCAATGCAAAAATATCATTATTTATACAGATGTCCGTCACAAATATGATCCATATCGCATAAACTGTCCACAATTGAAAAAAATTTATTAAAACTAATGATGTACTCTTAAAAAACACAATGAAAAATGAAAATTCTTTACATACTTCATACTTCATATTCTTTTATCGAGGGGTACATTCATTCCCTTTTAATATCATCACATCATATGAGCATTTTTAAATTATATGCTTTTATTTTTTTGTTGCTTATTCTTTTGATATTTTCGGTGACATATGACACAGCCTTGCCAAATAAAACACAACGATAGCAATTACGGTGTACAATAATTTCATGGAAATAAAATAAAGATGCGATAAAGAATGAAGTAAACCAAGCACAAAAGTTTGCTTTACTTGTAAATGCAATAAATAAGTCTTTTATTTATATTAATTCTTAACACATGCTATTTGCAGCTCTAGTACAACTATTAATTTTGTCAACTTCGGCAGTCGTATGTACAATGTACATATGCAGACCAGAAACTGTGCTTGATAATTGCCTTGTTAATCTTCAAGTTACCTAACTAGTACATAATCGATCGAGAGGGAGAGACAGAGCGGATTCGATAAGGGTTTCCGAGCACTGATTGTCGCGCTACCCCATGAAAACTCGCTGAGTTTTGCGAACGATCGAAACATTGATCTAAAAAACTGAACTTTGTATCTTAGATAAAATATTTACGGTTAAGTATTTTTAAGTAGTTGTTTCTGCTACAATTTAAGAACACAAAACGTAATTTCAACAGTAGTTTGGATTTAAAATTAAAATCCTATCAAGCCCATTCGACACAGTTGAAGATGTGTAGGTACTTATTTGCATAGGAAAAGTTGGAAAGTAAATTTGAAAAAAGTATCTTTGCCTTGAACATTTTGAACTTCACTGAGATCGTTATATTATTACGAATACATTAGAATTCCAGATTTCACTTATGGCTCAGTTCCTCGTTGGCCAAGCCATCGTGCGCAGCTGTGCTTTTTTCTTTTCTTTTTATTTTGTAACTCAAACGCGCAACTTCGATAACTCAAAGAGCTTTAAAGAATATGAAAACGGTTATGTTATCTAGAAAAAAACTTGTAAAACTTTTATAACTAGATTGAAATTATATTTTATTTATAACATAGAAAAGTGTATTTTTTATGCCGATAAGTAGCAACTTAAATAAGTATTTCAACGAGTGTATTTTGTTTAAATTTTCAATAACGCAATTGATCTATCTCTCAATCCTTCGTTGGCTTTAAAAAGTTTAGAATCAAAATAGGGAGTTATCGGAGCTTGTCTAAAACAAACGAGAAGTGCCCCCTTCGTCGTTACTTAACAACTTATGCACACTGTCGAGTGAAAATGGAACTTTTCGCAAAGCACATCGCGTGAGCCATTGTAAGAGTTTGTGAAAAAGCCGCGCTGTTTTATGTATGCCGTACGCCGAACGGGTTTGCACGATTTACGCCTTTTATTTGTAAATAAATAAGATGTGCATGTAAATTCTTATAGGTACAAGCAGTTTCAACTCTCTTTTACAAGTTAGCTTGGCAAGCGGGGCTCATCCGTTATACAATTCAATCGAAATAACAGTTTGTATACTTTCAAATTCTCTTCCTCTGGCAAAGGTTATAAACGACTAAGGCAGGCTAGACTGGACAAAAGGGGGTGAAGAAGTAAACGTGCAGACGGATGTCTTCCTCGGCTCTCTATAATAACAAACTGAAAAAAAGAATCTTTGCTGAATGTGTCTATATATCTAACGGCTGCATAATGCAATCCAGGGTAACAACTTTTTGAAATGAAAAATAGAGTAGCAAAGAGCTACTACTGCGCGTACGAGAGTCACTCACCTCTATAAGTTTCGACATGGATATAGCAAAGAAGAGACTGTGTTACTTATTTAACTTTCAGCTATAGCTAGGGTGAAATATCTATACTACTCTTTCATCTTCTTTTTCTTTCTTCCTCTCTGGAGAAAAAGGACATAGCATTTTCTCATACAAAGAGACCATGTAAATAGAATTATTTCTTGCTTATTTTTAAATTCAAACTCTATAGAAGATGACGCATAGACCATTTTCGTGATTTTCTACGTGCAAATTTTTCCTTGAAACTATTCTACTAGGCACAATATTACATAAGCTTCTTGTTTGTTAAGTCTTCGCCTTATGGTTTTAACAGAATGAAGTACTTACAAGTTTAACTTACTTGAAGGCGAACATCTACCCATACACAGAATTTTTCCGATAACACAAAAATGTATGCAGATTAAAAAGCAATTTTTATGTGATATTTCATGAAAGCAGTATCTTAGTGAGAAATGCATGCACTAACTCATCTATAATAATTCAGCTAAGAATGAGTTATTTTTTATGGATTTAAAAGAGAAGTTTCTAGAACAAGCACTCTATACGTTTTCAATCTGGCAAGTGGCATGCCCTGCTGGCACAGACGGATGTCCTTGGAGACCATATTTTCTATGTACTCTCAGAATTTTCTATTTGATCCTGCGTCTTGGGAATAAGATGACCACTCCATTTTTCTGTACTCTGACTTTAGTAGCGCGAGTGGTTTCACTAGTGTCAACTCTCAATTGAAGTAATTTGGCAATTTTACAAAAATTTTAAAATATTTTACATGGAATAATTAATCATTCAAACTTTATGTCACATGTTTTTTTTTAAAAAGTAGCTTTTTAGTATTTTATTTGTTAAACTTAGGAAATGTACATATTAGAACAAAAATAATGTCCTGAAGTATTCAAGTTATTGCAAAAAATAGACATCATTTCCTTTTATTTGATGAGATTCCGTTTTGCCAAGAAAGTGAGAAATTTAACATCAATATCAAAGTGCACCGCAAGTTTTTCAAGGAAAGAAAGGTTAAAGTGAGATCGATTTCAAATCCTCCCCAGTTTATACAACGTTTTAGCGTAAAAAGCAACATGCTTCTACCCGTAGAATTTTTCTGTCTCAGTTTTTTGTGCACTCTCTTATTCTTATTTTCTGTAGACGATGGAAAAACGCTGTATTTCGTGATGTAGTAGTTGCTTTCTTGTGGAAGGCTTGTTCCAAAAGATAGAGTACACACGTAGACAAGACAAGCGTTTACCTTAATAAGAGTAAATGAACTATATATTGATTCTAGGGTATTGTATGAAAAAAAAGAGACAGTCGAATGGTAACGGACTTTGGTGCACGAAGGGAGAAAATTCGAGGAAAAAAATCAGGTAAAAGATGAATTATTTATCTCGTGGGATGTATAAAGTCGTATACTAGTATCGGTCCTGGATGGAGTAGAACGTAGCAAGTGAAGTAAAAAATGTAGAGGAAAGCTGCGTACAGCATCGACCATTCTCTTTTGCCAAAACGAACTTTTGATGCAGCTTTAGTGGTTATTAATGCCTCGTAACGGCAACGTTTTTATATTTAAATCTCTCGAATGTAATATGCAAATTAATATACTGAATAAAAAAAATTTAGCAGTACCTAATACTTGTTCATTCGAACTTGAGCAATACTTTCTTTAAACGACAAAATATTTTTTTCAATAAATTTTTTAAACTATACCAAACGTATGAAGTCGATTTGAATGTAGTTTATAGGTATATGAGTAGGCTTGGCATTAATTCTGATAAATTTGAAATTTATAATTGTTAACTATTCATTTAGACGATTTTAAATACCACCAAAAAAAACAACACCCTCAAAAACATAAGTTGTAGTAGTTTTCATCATTTTTCTCGTGTCGATTGAAACTTGGCAAGAGTAAAAAGTTGAAAATCAAAATCGTGTCCTCTCGGCGTTAATGGGTCAATATAGATTATTAGTGAACACATTTTAAATATTTCTGCAAAAATTCATATGATCTTTACAACCAAAATATTTCGACAAATAAATAAGCGTGTTGCAGATACTCGTCGTCTAATCAGATGAAGAGTAAAACGATTTCATATGATTTTTTTTAAAAGAGAAAAATAATAAACAAATTTTTATTCAAACTAACTATTTGATCCTTTTGACACAAATGCAGCATCATCTCTGCTTTGGGTCCTTGCAAAAAGTTGAAGAGCGTGTGCTTACACAAGGTTTTGGCACCATATAATTAGATACAGTTCCAGAAACTTGTTCAGTTCCCAGTGAATAATAAGAAAATTTCTGAGTCTCATTATTCTGAATATTCTGAAAAAAAAAACAAAAATAGATCAAAATTAGTGAACATTGAGTGGAATCTTTATTCATTACTTGAATAATTTTCTACATAATCTTATTCAGCTGAGCGAAGCGAAGTCCTACTATTGTTAAAACAGAACGGCCTTCTAAACACGATATCTCAATAACAGTTCAACCGATTGCGTCCAAATTTGCATGATTCCTTTCTAGCGAGCCGAAGATGTGCTGTTTAAATTTTGGAATCGATACGATCATTTTTCGATCAATAATAAAAAGTAATAATCAATAATAAATCAATAATAAAGTATTTCAAACTGTTATTAATTTCTTCGCTATTGTGAAAATCCCTGGGTTATTTGGAGAATGAGAAACGCTTTGGGTTACTTGGAAAATAATAATCATCCATGTATCAAGTGTATTCAATATTTAACACGTGCTAAATATTGAATTCAATCGTAAACACTTATATTTAAATTGTATGAAATCTTTCGCGATAAACAATTAAAAATGATAATACTGAAAAATTCGTAGAATAATTATTTGTATAGTTATTACTTACCGATTGAAATATTAATTTATTTAAATTAATTAATAACATTATAATTCATAAAACAATTATTTGAAATTATTATATTCTAACAAATTTGATTATAAAAATGTTCGGTTAGATAAGAAAATTTTGTTTTTCTATATCTATATTTAAATAATATACGTAAGTTGATTAAATTAATTTATCGTTTGATACATAAGTATAGTATTTAATCACAAATATTAAAATAAATTGTTCGCTCAGCTTTAGCAACAATTGTTGCCTCTAGTTTATAGTATACAAATCAGGTTAAGAACGTGTGCCATCATATAGGTAATTTTTTATTTAAGTTACCTTTTTCTCTACATCGAGCTCATTTCTTACGCTACTTTCGATATTCTTCTTTTAGTTTATAACGGGGAATTTGATCCTAAGAATCCGTGGGACGGATGAGCAGTGTAAGGTCTGGCTGAGGAAATAGTCGTGCTTTACGTTTTAAATAAATCGATTTATTAAATAATAAAAGAACTAAAACTAAAGAAACACAAAAACAGTGTAAATTAAATTAGGCAATGGCCTGTGATGTGAATAAAACAATAAATAAAGTCGGCTTCTGCCGAAGATGAGATCCGCGCGCACGACTATGATCTCCGCGAGCCGCTGCCCCGCTCGGTGTACGAAGAGAGAGAGAGAGAGAGAGAGATTACTTTTAAGTCGAACAAGTACTTACAATTGGCTGTCAGCCTATCTGGATGGCTCGCTTGTCACCCTCGTAACGAAAGGCACTTGCACCCGCGTACTGCAGTTGTACAAATTAACGTGTCTTGACTTATCAACTTTAATTCATAATTGCGAAATTACTATACAATATTAAGGCAAGCGTATGCCAGGCAACGTGACGCAATAGGCAGCAAAGGTGGTAATAGTCTCGGCTCGCGGGCCTGTTCATCCTAGGCACGAGCCCCGAAATTATCTCTCTCTCCTCCCCTCATCGCACACCAGCGACGCCGCGACCCAACGGCCGACGATCTGTCGTGCTGAAATAGAAGTACATATTATTTATGATTAGTTAAAATTCATATCAATTGCTGGGAGAGAGCATAACGAATAATATATTCGTTACAAGTTCTAGAATCATAAATACATTTAATTTAACGACAAATATTATTTATTGATGGATACGTCTGTTTTTAAAGATGTTGCTCGTGCCGTCCAAGTTGAAGGTTCATAAGACATGCAAGATCAAATTTATCATAGATGCGTATACTTTAAGTATCACACATTGTTATCAGGTCTTCCGTTTATGAACATAAGATGTCGATTTCTACCGTCGAAACGCTTGATGAAATGTTCACACATTCGATAAACACCATTGTAAAGAAACTCGCTAATTTTAAAACTTTTCCACGAATACAGTGCACGCAGAAACCTTTATGTATTAGGCATTTTTTCCGTACAAGTTTGACCGCGAGGGGACAGACGTGTTTTGGGTATTCCTGTGTATTTAATATATCTATGTATATCTATAGACATATGTACAGTGTACACAAATGTATATAGATATATTAAATACACAGGAATACCCGAAACACGTCTGCCCCCTCGCGGTCAAATTTGTACGGAAAAAATGCCTGATACGCACACATACCTGATTAGCATCGTGGTAGGCCTCCGTTAAACAGAGTACATTGGTTGTGCGAGCTGTATAGTTATTTTGCCACATTTTTGGGACCTGTACCAAACCGAGCCACATTGATTCGGAAAAACCGGCGTGGATTGGTACTGGTGTTTCTCTCTCTCTCTCTCTCTTCGTTTCGTGCTGGTGTCTTCTCGAGACTTTGGAAGGAGGCATTGGTGCGCTCGCTGTCCAAGCGCTACCCACAGCGCGATGCGAGCCACCTGCGTCCAATAAGTATACTCTGCTCTCTCTCGAAGATCTTCGAGTATGTGGCCCTCAAGCGGATGAGCAACTTCGTGGAGGAGCGGGACTTCCTTGACATTTTCCAGTCCGGCTTACGGAGATGCCATAGCACCCAGACTGCGCTCATATGCATCGTTGACTGCTTAAGGGAATCGGTGGAGCGAGGAGAAGTCACCCTCATGGTGGCTATAGACTTCTTTCGAGCGTTTGACATGGTGGACATCGACTTGCTGCTCCGGAAGCTGTGCGCGCTGAACTTCTTGGACGCTGCCTGAGCCTGGCTGCGCTCGTACTTGTCTGGACGACCTCAATGCGTGGTGGGACCTCAGGGTGAGCGATGACGAGGGGGGTTCCGCAGGGTAGTCTGTGTGGCCCTTTCCTGTTTTCGCTCTTCATCGATGATCTATCCTCAGCCTGCCGACATAGCAAATACCATCTTTATGCCGACGACTTCACCCTCTTCTCGAGCGGCCCGGCTTCGGAGGCTGAGGCAATCATCTCGAGAGTCAACGAGGAGGACCTTGCGCGCATATCGGCCTGGGCAGCGGACAACGGCTTATCAATCAACGTGAAGAAAACCCAGGCTGCTTGGATTGGTAGCCGTGGATTTATTGCACGCATGCGTTCAGTGCCGACCTCGCTGCTGATTCTTGATGGAAAGCCGATCAACCTGCGGGACAACATAAGGTTGCTTGGGGTCGTCCTGGACGAGACCCGGTTGTGGAGAGCACAAGTGCGTCTGCGTCGCCACCGTGACTGTCTGCCGCGGGAGGCTAGACTGATGCTGGTGAGGTCGCTGGTTTTTCCGCACCTGGATTATGGTGCCGGACTCTTGGCCGATCTATCGAAGGAGCTTACTACTAAGATGGAGAGATGCATGAATGCAGCGCTGCGATTCGTCACCGGAGTGTCCAGGTTCGACCACATCACGCTGTCTTATGTCACGTGCAGGCTCCTCAAGTATAGGAGGCGCCGCGACTACCTCGCTTAGTGCTTGCTGGCGTCGACACTTCGGCGGGGAGGTCCCGCTTACCTGGCCAGCCGCTTGAGCTGCGTGCGTCATGATGCCCCTAGATCGCTCCGTCGGTCTTGGCTGGAGCTGAAGATCCCATTGGCTGACACCAACAGCCTGCAGAACGCGTTCTTCGTGCATACATCCAGGCTGTGGAATGATCTGCCTCGGGACTTGCAGGCTCGGCACCGCAGAGATGACTTCAGGACGTACCTTTTTGCTCACATGCTCGAATGACCTGTGTTGACTACCATTGTAAAGTTTTATTTTATCTTCCTTTGTTCTTTGTTTTATTTTACTTTCTTGACATGAGTTCAGTTTTGTATACATATTTTTTTTTGGTTTTTTGTTGTTGTATGTTAGATATGTATATACTTGTTAATGTAATTCTTTGAGCCAGGCTACAGAGGGCCAGTCTGAGCCCTTAGCCGAATAAACTCTACTCTTCTCTACTCTACTCTACTCTACTCTACTCTACTCTACTCTACTCTACTCCTACTCTCTCTCTCCCTCTGTACTTACAACGTTTCTGTTTTCATTATTATTTGTAATTGTACTTCTACTGTCTGTTTGAACTGCCGTTGGGCCTCATGTGGTTATACTTCAAGGCCCCAATAAATCTTTAATCAATCAATCAATCTCTCTCTCTCTCTCTCTCGTGATAAGGTTGCCTCTCCGGCTAGCTCCGCAGATACTAGACCTATAGTCAATCTTGCCAAGATCTTTGACCATCTATTTATGTGCCAGATGCTTGATTATATGGAGAGCAACGAGCTTCTCTTACCGAATCAGTTCGGCTTTCGCTCGAATCATAGTACGCAGCATGCGTTGCTTCATCTTACGGATGTTATCCGACTTGGAATTGAGAGGGGACTTGTGACGTTACTTATGTTGTTTGATCTGCGTAAGGCATTTAATACGGTTGATCATGTGGCACTTCTGAGGTCGCTTCGATCGTTGGGTTTTTCTGACTCGGCTCTGATTTTTGTACATTCATACATAACGCGAAGATCGCAGGCAGTCATTGGTGGTGATGGTTGCTCTTCTGAATTTGCCAATGTGGCATCTGGTGTAACGTAGGACTCCTCGCCTGGACCAGTGTTGTTTCTCGTAGTCGTGAACACTCTACTTGGATCTCTTACCTACTGCAAGAATAATTACATCTTGTTTGCCGATGATATGCAATTACACATTCAGTGTCGCCCGGAGCTTATACCCTATGCAATAACTCGAATGAATGCGGATGCCGCGTCTCTCTCACGACACGTTGCATCACTGGGCCTTAGTCTGAATGCCGCGAAAACAAAGACAATCATTTTTGGCAGTAAACCGTACATGAAGTACATTCGTAGCTTGGCCTTGCCGCCCATTGTCGTGAATGGTCAGGTGATTCAGATAATGGATCGGGTGCGTAGTCTTGGGGTGGTACTGTCAATTATCTGTCTTGGGATGCGCATCTATCGCAAATCTCTTCTAGGGTGCACGGTACCTTGCATAGGTTGCGATCTTGTGCTTGGCTGCTGCCGCCCAGTATTAAGAGACTACTGCTGCAGGCCTTGGTATTGCCTCATCTGGATTATGCCTGTCTCGTTTTTAATCACCTACCACTAATGTTGAATCTCAAACTCCAGCGCATGGCCAATGCCGGTGTTCGTTTCATTTTTAATATGAGAGCCTCTGACCATTCATCGGTCACTCTTCGGAGAGAGCAGCTAGGTTGGAGTAGAGTTGAGGACAGGCGTTTCTTCTTGCTCTGCTGTACTGCTTATTAATGCTGAGCGAAGCGAAGTCGTTTATCCTTTCAGCTCAATTGATTTCGACATATTTTGTGTCAACGGTTTCTAGAGAACGACGTCACGGAATGTTATGAAAGTTTTAGGGGTTGTTGAAGGCGGTCAGCTGAAGGTCTGATTGTCACATTCTGTCGACCTGGTGCACCAGGTCGCCGATCTGGCCCCTGTGAAGACTTCTTCGAAAATTTTCGTTATTTTCAGGTTGTGCTGACTGGGTAAAAAGCGTCAAACCCCATTCCGTCGACCTGGTGCACCGATTCTGCTACTTCGATATTAGTCGTTTCCATATATCCCCCATCCGTCGCATAGTGATATGCGACGATTAGGGGTTTAGGGACTCATCTTCTTTTCTTTGGTGAATCTCCGTACCCTGCGCGATGCCATCTCTCGATTGTCGTAACCCACTTCCGGAGCTGTAGTTTCCCACTGCGTGGTCACACATTGCTGTCGTCTCGCCCTGAGTTAAGCATTAGAACTCGCTGCCCAGTACCATCTTGTAAGTGTGATTCTCGCTTCAGGCGCCATCATGCGTTACACCAACGAGCCTTGCGTCCATGCGTCCACGAACGGGGCCCCCGCATCCGGTGCCATCTTGTGAATGTGGTTCTCGCTTCTGACTTCATCATGGGAGTGTCGTGCTCCCCGTCTATCGCCAGATTTGTGAGTCCTCACCTCGGGCTCCTACTAATGGATATCCTCTTCGCTTCCAGCTCGCACAGTAATCGGGGTTTTTTATCGCTTCGGAGGCTGATGACATAGCCCGGATCTTCTTTTTGTGTGGTACCCGCTCCACTTCGGGCCCGGGCTCGACCACACCAGGCGAAAAAACGCGCCTCGAAAATTCGCTCAGTGGGAATCGAACCCACGCCCTACGGCACATCCTTGTATTATTAACTATTGCTCTGTGTTGATAGCAGCCATATAATTGGTATATTTTCTAAGTTCTTATCGCAAACTTAACGCTTTTAAAAATACTCGAAATGGCTTTACTCACGAGTTAAACATATGGTTATAATCATATTGCGAACGAGCTGTATGCACCTGAATCAAAGAAACAGTCGTGTCGGTAACTGGGTTGTTATAATAGGGTTGTATTTCTGATTTGTTCAGCATTCTGCAACTGGAGTTGCCACTAGTGTATTTGTCTTGGAGGCATACAGCATTGCCTTGCCTAATAAACTCGATTCTATTCTATTCTATTCGTCGAAAAAGAAAGAAAAATACTTTGTGCGTGTAATTTATGATGTATAGATTTGCATAACAATGTGAATGATTAGGAATAACGAATAAAAATAATGGATAAATCAACAATATTATTAATTAATGAAGATAACATTGGGGTCGAAAAAACATCTCTGTCACACGTTGTGATATACTCATTGCATTCTTGGGTTTTCTTATCCCAAACTTAAAAGGCATCTAAAAACTCTAATTGAAAAAATTTCATTATTTTTATTTAACTCACAATTCGGAATCAATATCTTTGTACAGAAAATATGATTTTGATATACTCTAAAAAAGCGACTTTGTTTCTATTTTCGAATTAAAATCAGTAATCAATATAGTTTACGTGTTTATTCAAGTTGTGCATTGTCTGTTAATTATACATAATTCCATTTTCAGTAATGGAACATCACCATTTTATCGGCTTGTTGTTGTTTATATTTATTTTTATAACGCAATAAGTAAATGTAAATTATCAGATCAAAAATCAAACTTTTGATAGGTCGGAATTCCCAGGAGTCTTCTATTCTCCAACGGGCTAAATGAAGTTTGTTTCAAAATATTTATCTTATACACAATATACATCAAACATATAAGTGCAACGCGTGAGAAAAGAATAGCACAGAAGCCGATCAAGATGAGAGACCGGGACAGAAAAAGAGAAGAAGAGAAATACGGAGGACGATGACGAGGAGCAGGAGGACACACGCAGCTTCCAAAGGAAAAGGAGATGGAGACTACCAGGATGATGCGAAGCACGCGGTTCACGGTATATATCTTCGGGAACTTGACCACCGGTAAGACAGAAGAAGAGAGAAGAGAGAGAGAGAGAGAGAGAGAGAGAGAGAGAAAACGAGACGGTGAGCCTGTTTGAGCGTACGAGTATTCGCCGAGGAATTTGCCGTGGCATTTCATTGCTTTATTATCGGTTATAGGGATTTTAAATTGGCGAATTAAAGCTCGCTCTCTCACTCGAACCTCGTGCATATATATATATATATATATATATATATATATAATATATATTGTTGCCGATGTTGCGCTCCTGTCGCTTATATGTATATATCATACGCACGTGTGCCACGGAAATTTCATGTTAAAACCATCCGTTGCATGTGCATGTATAATCATGAGATTTTTTCATAATTGTCTCCGCGTTGCTCTGCCGTACCTACTGCATGTGTGTATACTCAACAGCCATAATTAGGGATTAAACATTGTTCAGTACTCAAAAGTTTTTATACGTACCCACATTATGAACATCTTTATACGAACAGTATAATTTACGATTGATCGATATTATCATTTTTGTCGCAAAGTTACGAAGTCTACTGATTAGTTCATGTTGTGTTCATAACGCACGCACACGTTGTATCTCTTATTTAAAAATCGATCTGTTAAAGAAAGAGCTTTGATTCATTTGATACGTCATTCAATTTTACTAAGTACATCCTTTGCAAAATCAGATCGAGCAGTCACAAAACAGATAAATTAATTTTTAGTATTTACGGTGTACATGTTTTTACAGTCATTTCATGGATTACAGAAAATCAATTTCTTTCACCTAAATGAATTCATGCGTTTTTATAAAAAGTTATTTATGTATTAAAGGTTATTAAAGAAAAGCGTAATATAACCGGAGAGTTGTCGCAACATTGATTGATCAGATAAGATTGCTTATGTGTTGATTCGAATATAAGCACACAACCGATAAGCTTAACTACGTGCGAGGCGGCAACTATACGGCATATTCATCTCAGTGTAGTAAACGGAGTAGAGAAGATTGTGCACATGTCAGTCGATCTAAGGAGCAATCGATAGATAAATAGATAGATAGATATATTACAGATTGTTCGGTTCCTCAGCAATATTAGCGACTTCGTCGATGCGCATACCCATGCAGCCAGGTTTGCCTTATAGTCTCACGAGTCAAATTCTCAGATTAACGTAAACGCATCAATTATAACGGGAGCAGCTCGAGTGCAAGCTCCAAAGCTTAGAATATAGTACTTTGTCGTCTCGTTTCTGTTTCACCCTCTTGATAGCAGCGCATCGGCGACGGCGGCAGCGGCAGCAAAGCAGCAGCAACGCTCTACTCAAGCTCAAATTTACGAATCTTGCGAGTGTGTGAACACACTCGCGCTCGTAGTCAAAGAAGAGACTTGCGAGACGTGAGACATTGCTTTCGACTCCACCTCTCATCTTCGCATTGCTAGAAAGAGAGTGAGAGAGATAGAGGATACGTAGAGGCGGAGAGAGCTTTCCCTCGGCTCGCATTACCCTAACAGCGACGTTGTACTGGCTGCGACATTACTCTGCACTGCGCGCGTCTGCGAGCTTTTATATCTATACATAGAAAACATTCTCTCTCGCTCTCTCTCTCATTCTCTCTGTAGCTAGCTCGACGGTGATGATCATGATTTTTGAGACAAGTCTCTGTAGAACGAGCTCGCGAATATTAAATTACGAGACTGAGAGAGAGGGAGAGAGGGAAAACGAAAGAAGTCTCTCGTTAGTGCATTATTAGTAGCCGTTGAAAGAGAGCTCCAAATGATATCGTTCTATCGCTCGAGCACTCTCCATTTGCATTTATTATATCGGGAAACGTGCGCATCCGACGATGCTTTTGCGAGAATCGATTTAACGACTTAATACGCATATATTCAAGTGCGCACATGTGCCCTCAATGGTTTATATTATGTCCATTGAAAAGTGGTTTTCTGTTGTCCTTCATTTGTTTATTAATGATAGATACCCGTTCTATTTCGTTACTGCTGCTGTAACTGCCCTTTTGAGGACAAGTACGTTGTGTCTATGTGATATTAACATGAGCCAAAGCATTAATGGCATGAAATAACTCATTATCGAAGCTATGGGTCATGTGTGCGTTAGCCGTAGTCATACGTTATTATCATTAGTACCTTTGCCTGAGCACGTCCATGTGCATGAATTTCGAATACGTGTTTGCGTGTCAATAGCCTCACAAATGCACTTTAATGTATATAGGATTCACATTAACAACTAAATTATTCACCCAACTCACTTCGGACAATTTTATGTATTTTAGTGTCGAAAATAATTACATGAACATTTTTACTTGGTATAAATAGTCACTTTGCATAATTATTCAGGTGTCGAATGTTTATTTACAGAACGTACAGAAATATTTAAAGCTGCGGGATGATTGTTTAAATAGATAATTATCTTATGCATGTTAGTTACTACCCAATCGGGATAATTTATTTTGTTGATATTTAACTAAAATTACTTTTTTTTTTTGACATCATGATGTCAAAATATGAAAATTTTTCTTGAAAATATTGAAATCTTTGAATAGAAAATGATGCTATAGATAATGTAAATTTATTTATATTTGAAATAAAAAATGATGATTAACACAAAATCAAATATTGTTCATTAATTTTTAATATGGAATATTATTATAAATAATTTCAGATATTTAAACAAAAACGAATTACGGAATGCCCTTATGCAGTTATTGATGATATTAATGTTCGCTACCCTGCCGTGATATGGCATAGTATCGCATGGTATAGCTGCTCCGATGGTAACTTATCATCTGATGCTTCGATACAGTTATTCTACACATGGTATGAAATTCTTCCAAGTAATTTTTCTAACTATGATAACCGGTTTAACTATCCTACAGTAAAAAATATGTACCATACGACATGCGATATAGTATTTTTCACGCACACTTAAGGAGGTTCCCTCGGGTTACACGCTAGTCAATTAAGTGTTCGCGCAGTAACATGGGTTAAGTTAGCTGGCTTGTCGTCTGCTAGCCTTAAAATGAGCCGAAAAAGTCTTGGTTTCGCGTCTTTTGTTAAAAAAATATTGAAAAAACGGCTGGCTACCTCTATGTTGAGACACGGTTTTGGAAAGATGAGAACTTTCTCTACAATTTGTATATAAACATTCCCCTGAGAAATTTGATTTCTTTTCATAAATTGTAAATACAGCTCAAATTTTCATGCGTTTCTATGTTGCCCATGTTAATTTTCGAAACTTTGATCGAGTTTTTCTCGAGATTTTGCCTGGCTTGGGCATATAAGAGTTATACCATTGGATTTGGGAGGTCAAAATCTATCGATATTGATATATGTACTTCTTGCAAAGTTCGCAAGGGAACCTCCTTAAGGGGCTATTTTAGTTTATCGGATAAAAAAAAGTATTTTTCGCGAATTTTTTTCCAGCAAACTATGACAGATATCGTTTAAAATATTTTTGGGCTTAATAAAGGCACTATTCAAGTTCACAAAAAATTTTTTTATTGCATTTACTGTACACATATTTGTGTGTGATGCAGCTATGTATGCATGTAAGAAAAAAAACAGGTCCACATTGTCCCAGTGATTTAGCTAGAACGAAAAACCCGACACACAAAATAAGATATGCTTTTTATTCAGTGGATGGTTAGTTATAGGTGGAACTAGGATTTTGGTTTTTCGGTCAAAAATAATAGAATGGGGGCCGTTTGAAAAAAAAAGTATCGAAAAATACTTTTTTTCTCGGTTTTTTCTTGTAAAAAATTTTTGATATAATCCTAGTTTCACTTATACCTATGCATGTAAAGAATATGTGGTTAAAATTTCAGCCCGATCGATCGAGTGATTTTCACGTGTTTTTAGGTATCGTTTCAAAGTAATTTTGATAATTTAAAAATATACAAAAATTCATCGAAACACCTCTAAGCCATGGGTAACAAATGGTCCCTTCAGAGTATTCGAGTAGCGGATTGGCTCGCGAAAAGGCATATTTAATGCATAAATCAAAGCTCAGGAAGTACACGACGCCGCTGGCCACGAACACACCGGCACTATACACTATATATGCAAATATTGTATGGTATATATAAACGTGCGCGCTAAAGGCTTATGTAAGGATCGAATCGCTGAGCATGCAGTAAAGTATGTATATATCTATGGGAACGCCATCTTGACCAGCGGCAGTGAGAGGGTAGCTTTCAAAAGATGGTAGCGACTTTTCGTGGGGCTGTATACGATCGGCTATTTACGCATGAATCTTTTATATCAATTTCAATAGGGCGTATATGGACATAACCAAAGATTATTCTTGCACTGATATTCGCATAAGTTATTTTATTGCGAGAAAAAATCCGTGTAGAATTCTCATAACGCCACGAGATGATAAGAATAATCAGTAAGAAAACACAAGTAGGAAAACTACTCACAGTAATATCGTTAGTAAAATTTCTGCATGGAATTATACGCGTCTAATTAGGCATATAGAGCAGCCTCCCTTGCGAGCATCTCATCAGCTTTATGCGTGCGCGCAACGCTCGAGTCTGAGATCGAAGGATGCTCGGCTCCGTCTTTCTCTCTCCGTCTCTATCTCGCGGAGTCCTTCGCGGTGAGCAGCTGACACGTTCGCCAGGAGTGCGCTGATAAGAGATAATGTGCCTGTACTGCTGCTGCTTCTACGATGAGCCCATAACACGCCCGCGCGAAGATGCCGGCATTGTAACGAACTCTAAGACGACACCGAGAGAGGCAATCGTCTTTATGACTACAGCTGCAAGTGATATGGTCTACGTTGTTATATACATGTATATAAAGACACGCAGAGCACCTTGGGCATACACACTTACAAAACATAACAAGCGCAGTACAAACCAACCCCTTTTAAGAGCAGGGCGTAACAACTTTGATTCAATGTTGCTTCCGTGCGCGACGGAGGAGCTCCCTCAGCGAATCAGCAGTGAGCGCGAAAGAGCTCGCAGTTGCATTTTTTTCTTTATGTGTCTGCTGCCGCTGCTGTTGTCGATGATGCTCGTCGTAGATTTTTCAGGCTCCTTGGGAACTGACTCTCGAGTTTTCTGCAAGAGTTGCGTAGAAAAAATTATGTTTTTTAAAAATGCTGCGCTATGCAATCAATCAACATTCCATCAAAACTTGTACCTTTTTTGTGTAATTTTACTTGAAAATTTTCATTTTGAGGTAGGAAAAAAATACAATGAAAAATTTAAATTAAAAAAAAAAAGATCACTTTCCTCGCATATACAGATTTATGCAAGCGGATAAAATATTCTGTAAGCGAAGGCCATGCGCGACCTGAAGTTACTCGGGCTAAATAAAATTTTCACTTGTGAAATGAACAAGATGCAAATTTGTTTCAGTATAGCTTCACGTTGCAATCCAATATCCCAAGCGCAATAGCATTACGTTGCTATACGCGCGTTTTAAAAGCCGCATAATTATTTTAACAACCACAACGACACTCATAATCGCTGCTAGCAGCAGCCCCACACAGCTCGTGCATACGAAGATTTTCCCATGTCAAACAATGGGAAAACAACGCAGCGGCCAAATCTTTTAGGAGAGAGAAAGTGAGAGAGGGATGATGGCACAGAAGTGAGAGCAAAACAAATAGCTATTTCCATTTTTCATCATGGCAGGCAGGTCCGCGAACACGTAAACGCTTGCGAGTAGCCGCAGGCATGCGGGTGAGCTTATAAAGTGGCAGCTCTCGCGCGTACCGTGGGGTATGCCGTTGGTGTGTGAAAAGAGAGCTAAAACTACTCTCGCGACATTAGCTCCAATATTCGCAAAACGGATTCTCTCGGCTGCTGCTGCTGCTGCTGCTACTGCTGCGCACCTAGAACAGGAGCCCCTTGCTGTAATGAGGTGGTTTCGATTCTGCGCCCGAGGCAACGTGTTTCCTATATCATCCTGTATCTATATATTTTGAAGTAGCTGCTTCTATTACATTGCTCCCGCGTGTATGTAGTGTGCTAAGGTAGGCTTTTCTGCATTTTGACCTCAAAATGCAAGTAGGTATATCGATGTCTCTCAAACAATTTCGGCAAAAGTTTTAAGTAGAATGACAGTTGTGAATTTAGAAAAGAATTCTGAACTTCAACTATTATTATTTGCGTGGATGAATAATATTTTATTTTTAAAATTGAACAACGTTACTTAAACTCGTCAAATTATGAATGTGTCTTGCGGGATTTGCAGTCATCATTAAACTACACATAAGCATTATTTGAGTGGTTGGATTTTGCTCTATAGCTCGATATACCCAGAACTCGGGGTGATAACAAAATCTTCGTTGTAAAACCATTAACAGTTAATCGTGAAATGGCTTTATTGCTTGCTTGTTGACTATGTCCTGAGTATAATATTCATCCTTGGGTAAATGTATGGTTTTTTATTATGCACAATCTAGCCATTGCTTGGGCTAAGCTGATGCCGTGTGTTATGATCAATATGTGAGAAAGAAAGCCGTGGGTGAATCAGCGTATGCGTGTGTGTACATGAAACTTATTTTGGCACTTCTGTACACCATTAAATCCTTCGTTTTTGCATTATCTTATAGGTCGTTTTTTCAGAAATTTTGATGAATGGTCAAGCATGTGTCGAGGGGCCAAGTGTCAAAACGTTTTATTTTTTCCTAATAATTCTTGCAATGAGATGATTTAATGGTGTGCTTTTGTAACGTAAATCCAGGGGAACCTCTTATAACGATTAGAGTCATGAATCTACTGGAAGAGAGTTATGTGATAGTATGATTTGTCATAAAAAAATTATTGCTTAAATTTTTTCCGGAATAGCGTTTTGAGTGGAAAAAAATCTAGATTTTCTCTAAGATTAAGTTCCATCTATTTTACGTACTTCATTGAACAATTTGATAAAAACGAAATCGATAGAGATGAATAGTTCTTATTAAGATTACTTGCTCAATGACAGTTTTATAATTGGTTGGTTGCACTCGGCGGTGCCATGATCCTCTACATAATACCACCCTCTGCATTAATTGAATTTTACTTATTATCGAGAATTTCCGGTCGATGGCCTTTAGCAAACCCCGAAAGTAACATCAAAAGTTTGAGTCCTTTTAACTGAGTTCTAAATCACCCTAATTTCAGATATTTGCTATTATAACTTGATTTTAACCTTTGGAAGAGCAGGATTTGAGAAACCACAAAAATCAGTTTTGGTATTGCAAAATGATATAGTAAAAAACATTAAACTTAAGTCAAGTCTTTGGAGCTTGTAACTCTTTAAAAGTTAAATAGTAAAGTGTCAAAAAATGCAGCATCGAAGCTGTGCGCACTCATGGAATCATCATTTTTTGTCATGTTAGTACATTTTTTGAAAAAAGAAGAGAAAAAAAAAGTAATTCAAGCCTTAAAATTTAAGTGCGAACGAATTCTCATTGTGAAAGTGCGGATATTTCTCTTGTCTGTTCTTTTTCCTTCTGGTTATATATATGACAAGACGCGTATAAAGTTATTCGCTTCTTTTACACATTGTCGTTTCTTTTTCTCTCTTTTCAAACATATATAAAGAGCATTGTCACACACATACATGCACAGAGTAGAGCTAAGATGTGGGTGGTAGCGGTAAAGGCGCAAGTAGTATTTTCTCAGATTGAAAAGCTTTTGAAATGAATTACGAGCGCACCATAGGCGTTTCCATGTACTACAAAACCCCTTCTGTATACTACGTGCACTGCTACTTTAATGGAATTAGTATTTGATAGTTTGAAGCGGAGAGTACGAAGGCCGAAGAAAAAAGGAGAAACTAACAAAGTGTCGGGCATATCGGGCACGCTGCTAAATGCTCTGGCAATGTATCACTTAATAGCATTCTCGTTCGTCATAAATAGCAGTACACATCCTTCAGCATGAGCTAATACAAAAGAGAGAAAGAGAGCCAAAATTATTAATATCGTGTGCTTTGAAATTTCACCATTGTCGCACAAAATGGTTCGATGGGGGGAAAGTTACATTTTTCCTTTTCTGCAGTCGAACAGCCTAAGTAATTGAAGGTTAAGAATGTGAGATTACTAAAATGGTTCACGCGGCGATATTCGTCGCACAAACTGTTTCGTTAACCTATAGCTTATATATTATGCTAACTAAAAAGACCAATGCGAAGAATCTGTCCACTCGATAGTCGGAGCGATGCATCATTTTCTAGACATGTGACGGTAGAGCAGCGCGCGCATTTGCACCCCAGTGCTTCGCTACACTGGAAGCAAACGACTCAATTAAATGTATACAAGTCGAAAGAGAGAGAGAGAGAGAGAGAGAGCGAGAGAGAGAGAGAGAGAGAGAGAGAGAGAGAGAGCGCAGCGAGAAAAAGAGTGTGGGGTTGATAGAGCAGTCGTCATAAATATTATGAATTATCCGTGGTAAACGCTCCCTCGAGAGCTCGTAGCTGCGAGCTAACCCGCGCTGGATGCACGTCCTAAAAGAGCTTTGAGCTGCGTGCTGCCGAGAAATATTTATTTCTCTTTCATCTTTTACTGATTTTCTTTTCTTTTTTACTCGCGCCGCGTACGCTTTTCATATATGATTTATTCGAAAATTTCTTCAGGCTCAAACACTGAATTCGGACTTACTATTATAGATTAACAACATGTGCAATCGATGCGCTTGAGATTCATTACCAAAATTACATTCTCTAACGCGAGAGTTCAATTTTTCGAATGTATAGTACAACGGTCATGTGACGGCACAGATGTATTAGCGTTTTATCGTGCTCTTTCGATCATTAGACTGCGGGTTTCCGGCTGGTACATGCGCTCACAACTCATTCTCATTTAGCCTGGTAATGGACACTTATTAAAATTAAGTACTTTGTTGAGTTCAGCAGATTGCTGCGTGGTGACAAAGGAACTGCAGATGCTTCTGTGCCGTGACCAATGATATATCGTCAATTTTTTGGAAAATACTTCAGCTAGCGGATAATTATATAAGTTTTATTGCCAAAGTTTCGTGCGTGCACAATCGTCTGCAAATTCAAGCCAAGTATAACATTATGAATTACCATAAACACAGAAAACGAGGTTTTCGAAGTGCGCATGAACCGCAAGAAGTCGTAACAATTACACTAGCACAGGTCCACAAAGCTGTGTAGTAAAACTAGCGCGATTATTTATCCGTCGAGAATTATCCCCAAACCTACTCTTAATGCTCTCGAAAGCCCGAAACAATCCAGTAGTCTGACGTCGCTCCTATTAAAGAAGAAGCGCTCGGTACGGCCTAAAACACCTCGGCACCTCTTAGCTTTTCCTATATTATATTATCGCGGTGTAATGTCGCGCTCTGCTTCCTTCCTCCTTGAGGAGAGCAGTATATATAAGAGACAAAAACATTTCGCCATGTATGTGCGCGTTCGTCCGCGCGGATCTCCGATTATATGTGCTCTCTTCTGTTCTGCTCGTGTATATATGTGTGCAGGAGCGCACTGCGCGTTGCAGGAAGCGCGTGCTTTGCTAACGATGACAAACGAGTCGAGTGCAGCTCTAAGACGCCATATTTATGCTAATCTAGCTCCTCCCTTATGCCTACGGTACCCTCACACACGAGCGAGCTTTCGTACGCGTTCACTCTCTCTCTCTCTTTTCTCTCTCTCTCTCTCTCTCTTTAGCGAGCGATCCTATATCACTTACAATGAATTCCCTTTTGAGACTCCGCGCGCTACGCCGCACACGCACGAATACAAGCAAATGCTCGCGATATATATTTTGCAAGCACACGCAGAAAAGCTCGCGCACGAGCTCACGTATACGCGCGTACCCATACTGAGAGCTACTACTGCCGCTGTACGTAGCTGTTGGAGAATATGCGTGTACACATCCGGCTCGTATATGAGTATTTCTGCCGATAAGCGAGTGCGCGCGTGCGGTAACGCGACACTAGCTATTGCGGCAAATAGAAAGCCGTGGCGCGCGGGTTGGTATTGTGAGTTTAATTTAGAGCTTCAACTTGTGTCCAATTGTATTTATCGTATTCCTTTGTTTTAACTGACCCGCGAGCTTCTCTTCCTCTCCCTCTGTCTCTCTCTTTCTCTATGTATACATCACGCATCAAGTAAAAGTGTGTATATTTCTTTCACGTGCAATTTTTCCCAGATGAGAGACAATGTCCGTTAATCTTTATTATTTATGGGTAAAATGTGCAATTTTTTCTGCACTCCATGACTAATTGTATATAGGCTGAAAATAACAAGTTTAAGGGAGAAGGAAAAATGAAAAAAGATAGCTTTTTATTTCGAGGGAATATTTCGTTACACGTTAAAGTATATGATAATGAGTTGCATATATTTTTTATTACGTAGAGTAATTAAAACAAATAAAGAACATTACAATACGGATAACGGATACCTATACAATATCCGTGCCGAGCATACGTACGAATGTCATCTAAAAGCAGAGCTCCACATTTTCAGAAATATGTAATACGCAAGGGTACAGTCAGCTTCTATATAATATTTAAAAGTCATTGGATATTGAACGGATGATGTCTCGCATAATCCGACAGTAAGTAGTATGACCAATACGAAGGAAGAAAACCGGCAATCCGTGCGTTCAATTTTCTTCTCCTTTCTCATCCTCTTGCTTCGTGCGCGTGGGTACATGTGCGCGAGAAAACAAAAAATATCTTACACACAGCAGCACATGCAGGCAAGCGCGAGCAATATTCTTTTCTAGCTCTCGAGGAAAAGTTGAATTGTACCGCATATAGATATGCGCTGAAATTGGCCGAGCTGCCATATGCGCGCACGCGAGAGCCGTGTGCGTGTGTGAGACGGGCGAAGCTTTTCGGGAACACGCGTGCACGGCCTCGTGCATTACAAATTTAATCTTACAAATGGATCCGAAAACTTGGAAACAATGGAGAATATATGAATTGCGGTCGCATATATCAGCAGTGGCGGCTATATAAGCAGACGTTCGCTCAGACGTTCTCTCCTCGCGCTTATGCACCGTCACTTTTATATCTAGCTTCGTGTGTGCGGCTACAATATTGTCAAGGACGAATTTGCACGAGAGAGGGAAAGTATAGAGCGACACACACACATATACATACACAGAGAAAATCGCTTGTGCGCTTATTCGCCCTCTGAGTTTTATGAAAAATGGTGGTCCCACTTTTATGGTAGCGAGAAAGAGAGAAATGAGGAACGAGAGTGCGTAAGCGCGCTAAAGAACACAAACAGAGAGAACTTGGAGAATAAGACTTTCAGAGAGGACGACGTAATGTATGTATGGTTACTGTCTTATTTTTTTTAAGCATCACGCTCGTATATTGTTTTTCGGATCATACGATATCTGCCTTTGACTTGAAGGGAAAAAACATCGATCAGAGTTGCATCAAACTTTTTTCATCTATCATTCCGTAAAATTGACGCTAAATAGGGGTTTTATTATTATTTACGCGAAACAAAGTACCAATTTTATTTCTTCCTTAATTAATGATTCGTACTTATAAATTATTTATTTCAAATTTTTCTTATTGATTATAATTGATCTCATAAATTTTGACACGTGAAATATCATTGTCGGTCCATCATTGATGAAGAAGTTATTAATATAAGACGTCAAAGGGTCTACTGAATTCATTGTTCCCGCTTGCTCAAACCGTGTGTATGGTCCAAGTATCAAGATTACATTTTGAACAAACGAAAACCTTGGAGACACTGTTCGGCTCGATTCAATGAATTCTCAATAATTATAATATCGTATACACTACGTTGGTTGAAAAGTTTCATAAATTTTGTCACGGTGCTCAAGCAAATGGCTTCCGGTCCAACGGTCGGACAATGTCGATAACGCTCTCTCTCTCTCTTTCTCGTTCTATATCTCTTTTTCGACGGCTCTCTCTCTCTCTTGCTTCTAACAAGGGGAGAGGGCAAATTCAATATCGCATTTGTTAGCGGCAATGTGACTCGTTTCGGCATTGTCCCATCGTATTGTTACAAAACTTTTCAACTGAGACGTGCAAATTACCATATGAATTAAAGTTATATCGCTGAAAACGCATCATTCATTGATACGAGCTTGGGTGGCGTTTCAAGATGCGATTTTGTTATGAAAATAATGATCAACTATAAAATTATCGAACAAAATACTATCGAATATACAATATGAGTAGATTGTAATTCGTTTCTATCACAATTTTGCTGTAAGGGTAAATTTTTATTATACAAATGTTATGTATACATAACAAATATTAAACTATGCTGTGAATGTATTTTTTCACACTCGGTTTTTTTTTCGTAAAAATGCATTAAAAGCGGGTTTTTAGCTTGTTTTGATTGATAAAAAAGTGGAAAGCGCATGTACATTGTATTTTTTCCACTGTGCTGTGAATTTAATAACTTATGTACGTGATAATAACGAACCGATATGGTACAACAGCCAATGGTCGCATTTCATATATCGAAAGAATATGCCGAACGAAGCTTTTTAGCAATATGACGAACGAGAAGTTTGCTTTGCGCTTTATCATGCGCGCGCCGCATTGTTGTATTCCCCGTATACTCCTGCCTCTTCCTCTCACTCTTTCTCGCGCGGCATGTTGCACCGCGCGGTGAAAAAATCCATTTTGTTCGTGCCGAGTGGAAGCATACTCCGAATTGTGCAGTTATCCACTGCACCGCAGCAAACTGTGCACCCATATATATATATACGTTTTCAATTTTTTATACATAATATATAGCAGTAAGCGAGAACCGCAATATCAGTTGTATGCCACACGCTTCGCTTTAGACATGCGCTTCTCTGCACTCTCTCTGACTATCCAATCTAGATGACCATAAATTCACATTAAACTATCTACTCGAAGTGAGAGAAAGTGTGTGTGTATGTGTGCGCCCGCTTGTGTAAAGGGGGATGTGCGCGTGACATACCCTCGCCTCTAAAAACTTCTTTTGCTGAATGCCGCGTTGACTTTGATCAAGTTTTAATTATTCAAATTTTTTATTCATTCAATTATTTATCAAATCATGTGAAAGTTGGTCGATCAACTAAGTCTTGCTAAATATTTTTAACATATCGTTAGAGATTCACGCAACGATTCGACCAAAAAGATTCACATTAATATGTGTAACAAATAATTCAATCAACTAATAGAGTTTATTCAAAGATAATCAGACGTTGCAACGTACCAGTTTCATCAACTAATGTTTCAACATATCGCTGGGTTATGATATGACTCAGACGCTTACGTCCCCCAAATCTCTATTTGCAGAGGGGAAAATAACATTGAGTCAATCGCTTAAATATTGTTATAATTAAATTGATAAACGAATTCAGGACAACTAAGCCTTTTATCTCAGTCGTAACATTTTACAATAATTATTTGGCGAATAATATTTAAAAAAGTATTGTACACATTGAAATAATTACGGCTACATATCACTATTTTACAAAATCCTACCTCCTGAAGTCATAACGTAAGGCTCAATACGTTAAATAGCTTCTGATTTATGTTACATTTACATGTACATTGTGGCTCGAAAATAAATTCCTTGGAGCTAGTCCAGCTTCTCACTTTATATTTTCGTTTTCCCGCGATTTTTTTTGCCATCAATTTTACCGAAGCTTGCATTGGTTTTTATTGTTTTTGACCGCGAGTAAGCTGCGAATGGCTGTTTTTTTTATACCCTAGATATGAACTTTTATGGACTAGATTTTGTGTTTGCATGTTTTTGATAAAATATATTTTATTTTATATAATAATGCATTGAAGCGCGATTTAAATTTTTTTATTAAGTGTACAAGTGAGAAATCGGGCCTATAGTTCATCGTCAAAAGTTAACAAGTTTCTATCTCGTTGCATTCAAGAAATAATTCAATCTATTTGCTTCGTAACCGAATCAAATTCAGCAATGTAAAATATAAAATACGGCTGTCGGTAATCATATTAGAACCACATCCTTTTGAAAGTCTCTTGTGCACCCTTAAAATCCTACCCATAGACTGGGAGCTGCGATCACACGCTCACACACACACATACACACACATACATGTGACCATATCGTTTGGTACAGATCATCTATCGCTCTTGGTTAGAAATAAATATATATAAATACGGTACGCGCGTAATTAGTCTGCTGTTGCCGGGTTGTAATGGTAAAGCAGCAGCGACGATAGATTAGAAAGTCGTCGGGCCGCGTGTCTTGCATACTGAGAGCAATGAAATGGGCGCAGCGGGAGAGCTTTATACTGCAAGCACGCGCGACGAATCTCTTCGACCGCGAGAATTGATAAAACGTTATTTAATCCAGAGGCAGTAGCGAGTAGCTTGTGCGCGGGCGCAAGCAAGCAGTCACAAAGCGCAAGTACAAGTAGATAAGAATTACTAATTCATTTAAATGTACTTATCTTTTTCAAAACTTCCGATAAACATGTAAATTGTTAAACCCACCCTTCTATGTAATATACTTATTCTTACGCACTACCGCCACACCAGTGCTAGCGTTCGAATCAACCATTGGTTGACGAGATAAAAGAATATTTTATTGCTCTACGTTAGTTGGACATATTTAAGTAGGGTCACCACTACACAGACAAGGGGTGTAAAAAAAGAGAGACGATATAAGCTTTAAAAATATTTTTTGCCTTTTCGAACCGATAGCCATCTCTCACACTCGCCCATCTCATCGAAAGAACCTACTCTGCAAAGCTTGAACGCTTTTTTCGCGTATGCTACGCTGCGGTTTGCGCAACTTTTCATATTCATGATTTATTACTTACGTGTGCCCGTCAATTTTTGAGAAAATTTATTCTTTTGCTATTCAAATTATGTAAGTTTTGGTACGGGCACTGATAATAAATTGAGCTCATTTTTCATGCTATTTTAATCGAAACATCTTTAACTTTTATGATCAAATTTTTTACGAAACTTGAGCATTTTTCTCGGGTTCCAACAAAAATGATACTCACTTAAAAACTATCTAAATTGAAACATCACGCTTCCCATCACAAACCTTGCAGCATAAAATGATATCATCGATACTACGAATCACAGCGTTATGAGATTGATGAAAGCTTAAAAAAAAGTCTCGCAGAGAAAAAAAGTATACAGAGAGACCCACAGGTGTGTAGTATGGGCCAGAACTATACGTAAGCTGTGGCAGTGGCTGCGTAGCAGCTTGATTTACTGGGTGATATTTCGTCGCTTGCAGCTAGCCGAGTCTGTGTAGTGCCTGACAATGGCCCTGTCACTTGCGTGCGCGTCGCGGTCTAGCTTTTACATTGTCATACGAAAATCCTTTCCATATATGTGCTACTATATGTACACCGTTTTGTCCGTTGGTACATTTTTTCATCATTCTAAACTTCCCGAAAAGTTTGCGCTAGCTGCTGTATATAGCTCGCTATTATTATTCGCAACACCTATTTTCACGGCACTTTTGTTCCGCGCTGTGCTATGCTTATTTCGTGCGCGTTGCACATACCCGTACACGCTCGACGGCGCGACTTCCATACATATATCTGCTTGCGATATAGTTTTTTTAACGCTTTTGCGTATCGCGGAAGTCGAGTATACGGCAAGGTGCTTTGAATGCACCGCAGCGAAATACTCGTAATATTTGGACAAAATAGATTAAATGGGCTTGTTGGAAAAAAATCTTTTCATCGAATACGTAGGTGATACTAAGATTCTTTGCATGCTCTTTTGACAGATCAATGGTTCATTACAAGTGAAGATGTAGTAAGAGATCTGAACAAAATGATATAAATCTTGAAACAATTCAGTTGGGGACACTTTGTTACAATAATATCAATGCCTTAATAAATATGTTATGTAAGAACGTAATATCTCAATGCGGCCGTGATCGAGTTATAACAGGCGACGGACACGAAAGAACGATATCCGCAAAAATTCGTCACGTCGTCGAAGTCGTTGGTCTGCGTAGACGATATACGTATATCTATACAGCATGTGCGAGCATTAGCGACGCCTCGTTGTCAGTAAAATTTAAACATCGAGGGATTATCGTGAGACCGTTGTTAGCCGCTTGTTCGCAGTCGCGTAGTAGTCACTTCGTCCGCCTGAGCCACTGTTCTTTCTATATAGACCCCGAAGACCGAGGCGAATCGCGCGCCGATTCGGGGTTATTCTCAGTCAAGGCGACTCTCTACGTACACTACCACCATATAGTTCTCCCGTTGCCGCTTGAATATTCGACTTTATTTTTTCATTTCAACTATTATACGTATATTTGTAGCAATCAATTGATACGCAAAAAAGCTCAATTGCGTTATATTCAAGTTTAAGAATTGTCAAATATATCTTCTAGAATCGAGGAAGCGATTTTAAATTAGCTCCAAAATATCGAGGAATTCGTCATTATTCGGAGAATAATTTTTCGCAAAGAACTTTTTTAACCACGAAATCCGGTATAAGCTATAAAATCGCGCAGAGTTCGTAACTCTGGCAATATATATTGCATCCGGGAATACGCTAACTATAAATTCTTAGGCTTACGATTATCTATATGTATACGTATATAAAGAAATGTGATACCTACAAAACAAATCGAATCTGCATATAAGAAACATTTCTTCTTAAATCACGAAAACTCGCGTTTGGGTATGTTTGTTAGACTCGCTCGGATTCATCCGGTCTTAAAATTTTTTTATTTTTACAAATCCGTTCGGATAATATGTGTCTTGCATAAGTAGTCGTATTATACATGATGATTTGGTGAGTTGAGGTACACAAATACAGTAACACAAATACGTCACCATCATTAGACCGTGATCGACGAGTATTACAATATAAGGATATAAGAATAAGGATGAAGAATAAGGATGGGAACGAGCTCCCGTTGACTCAATGTCTCTTTCCAAGGGACGCGCCATATTAGCATGTCCGCGTCCAATCGAAGTCCACGTGCAAGCGCACCGAATCCGCGCGCACGACATGGCACTTGTGTCATTATTATAACGCATGTATAGTCTTCTATGCTTTTGATACTGCTGCTGCACGGGCATGCGCCCTATCACTGCGTTTGTAATACACGAGAATCCCCTACAAACATATTTATAGGTGACTCTTTAGGTTCAGCGTTCAGTACACTACACTGCTGTTAACGAGGGTGGAAAAATACGATTCAAGAAGATCATCAGTTGTCCTGTACGTTTAACACTTATGTACGGGCGTTGTCTACAAATTACTGAACAGGGAGTCGTTCTTTTTCTGGGAACGAATATCATCCATTTTGTACTCGTCACTGATTTTGTAATTGAATGACTGACAATTCATTCTATTAATAAAGGTACTGCAAATGATAAAAGTAGGTACATAGCTTCTTTTCCTTTTTTGAGAATTTCGATAAAAATTCTTGGTTATAAAATTGCAGAAAATTGAAGTAATCACAAGTATCATGGCCATCGAAAAACGGTAGGAAAATCTTCTCGGCAGAAGATAATGTTGAGGTATATTATCTTTATCTTCAAGTGAGGCGGGCGTCGAAGCGCAATCTTATAAGTTGAGCATATACCATGCGCATATAGGGATGACGACAACGAAGAGTCTACACTGTTATGTAGGGAGATTGTTTGTCGTATTGGCTGTGGTTACCGAGGCTTAAGTTTTATCCGTTTAAGAACTATATCGAGAGAAGGAGAGAGAAAAAAAGCGGGAGAGGTATACTCGAGCTGCTGTGGCAGGCTCGTAAGCTATGATTTCAGTTAAGTGGTGGTCGATAGCATCGCTGGAAAGCGCGTCGTACTGACACTCGTTGATCTGGCTTAATAAATAGCTCTCTCGTTCGCAGATCCTCCCCAACTTCAGTGTGTTTATATTTCTTTTTGTTTCTTTCTATTCTGATAATTGTAATTTCTTCATTGTTCATCTGTGATCTTTCGAACTGAATTTATTCATTGCTTGGTCGAATAATATTTATTACATATACTTGTCTATACAATAAATTGGGGGATTCTATAAGGAATAAGATTTTATTTAAAAAAAAAATATATCTATCAAAAAGAAAAAACAAAACCATCTACTTAAATTTGTTCTAAGTTTAACGTCCATACGTTGTTTGGTACTAAAGTACATCTGTTTTACTTGAATAAAATAGCAAAATAAAAAATTATACGGATATTTGGTGACACAAGCAAGTAGGACCTCATTTATATTATATTTAGTCCGTGATAATATTCTTAATAATATATAAAATAACCTATCTTGCTTCGAACCGCACGTGCAAAAGGGCGAAACGTTGTCGAGTTGACTCGGTTGAAATTAATCTCCGTTGCCTCGGTAATCGGCTTACGAATGATACAGCCACCCCCAAAAAGCGGAAAAAGTAGTATCGAACAGGTCTGTTTTATATATATGGTACTTAGAAGGATGAATCAATCCTGCCGAGAGCTCGAAGTTTTATCGGCCTCCGACCATACTGCCAGGTCAACGAATTAGACATGTGCCCCAGCTTTGAACGCAACAGCAGCAGTTTCTTCGCAGAAAGAACTTTATATACTTCTTGTTTTGCCTGTGCATTAATGCTTTTACTTGTGGTAGACGCATAGCTTGCAAAAGAAAGTTTCAGAAGCGTCGTACTTGTGCATATAAGTTCAACTTCGCTGTGTCTCAAATATTTGAGTAAGAAGAAAGTCAAGAGTTTATCTGTGACCGAGTTATTTTGTTCGATTGTTGCATGAAAGAATTTTACCTAACGTTATTGGTAAATATATTTTAGGTTCATTCAATTAGGAAGTGAGTCACTTTTTAGATTTCGAATCGTATTTTTATTCATTAAATAACAGCATATTAGATAAATCGATAGGTGACAATATTAAATATGTACAAAGGTACTATTTACATTGATATAATTTAACATTACTTAGAGATATATTCAACAATATAATGTTTTAATTTATGTTTTTCAACAAAACAGAAATAAAAAAATTTTTTAATCATATAGCTAGCGTAGTAATATTTGGATATTAGGTCTTACTATGATACATAATTGTTTCGTGATACGGCCCACTTGATACATTTTTCACAATTTACTAGTTTCTAAGTTTATTATATTTTTGATTAAAGATGTTCTCTTGATCTTAAATTTTTTAAACGGTTCTAGCTAAAATATATTTATAGCTTATAATTACACATTTATGATAGACAAGAGACCTTTCAAATACAAATATATAGAGATATAAGTTTTATAACTTTGTTAAGCCAGGAGCAAGCTTTGATAAGCAAAAAAAAATTACATCAAATTCGGGTGAAAGTTGGGGTCGTTTCAATTCACAAAAAAATGTGGTTCGTTCTCTTCATCTTTTTTTGTAAATAAAAAAATCCGGAGGCTATTATAATCGCGGGGACATAATTTGCAGAAGAAGCACAGACGTAACCAGCAGCAGCTGATACCAGCAAATAATAAACCTTATTGCGCAAAGCAAAGCACCGAGGCACATTAGCAGCCGTACGTAACAGCATCCGTAGTGGCGTAAGCAAACTGCGTTATGTCCTTGCGTGTATCAGTTATTTAAAACTCGCAGTCCAGATCTCAACTTATACAGTCTCGGGGATTCGAGTGCGGGTGCGCGAGAGAGACGGAGAATTTGAAGTTAAATGGAGTGTGAATAGCAGATAACAAACCAGTACTGTTTCCGATTGTGGCATTTCATTGTTTCCCACCATTATGCGCGCTTCACCGACGGTCTCTCTGTCTCTCTCTTTCTCCCTCTCCCGACCAGTATACACCTCCATGCGCGCATACACTCGCTTTACGATCTATTTATTGCTGTGCATTCTTGGTCGATCCGACGCTTCACTATTCATGCGTTTGTGTTTCCCGAATTTCACTCCCTCATCGAGCTTCGCTACTCTCTACGCACACCTCTCCGTTGCAAAATGCACCTAATGTGAATCCAAGTGTCGCTACTATTGCCGACTCGCATGTGCAATCGTTTGCCACGTTTGGAATTTCGGCGATGATCAGTGTTCACATGATGGTCAATTTAAGATGAATGAGTCACGAGGTTACAATATTTCATTTCTGAATGGATATTATCGGTATTTTTATAAATTGTGATTAATTAATAATTTGAGTAATCATTCTTTGATGGTGCATTTAAAAGTTTTTTTGATTAGAATTAAGTGCGCTTTTTTCTAACATCGAATATCTTATATTCTATATCACTTTTTAGTAACCATTTTCTATAAAAGTTAGTTACATTTTAGAGTGACGCTTAAAATTTTACTGATAATTTAGTTACTATTTACAATTTGGTAACTTGGACTTAGAACTAATATTGACTAGATGGGACCAGACCCTTTTTAAAATGGGCATTCATCTATTGAACATTATATGTGTGATAATACATGTTCATGTATTACTTAACTTATTTATAAACGATGTACTCATTCAGCTTTTACTTCATCATCGTAGATTTTAGTACTGCCAGGTACTTCAAAACTACGAAGTTTTACCTTCAACCGCGATAAACATGCTCTCCTAAATTGACGAAGTTGCTCAAATTAGCAAATTCTAAAGTTGCCTTGCGTCGTCACTTCCCTTGGAGCATCGTGGCAGTTGCCGCAGCAGCCGCTCTTCTCTTGATTTCCACTTGATCCACAACAGCGTCGCTCTCTTTGTCTTGATGTGCTGTCATGTGTCTAGTTAGATGATGTCTCTCGCGGAAGCTTTCGTCGCAGACCGGACATCTCAGTTTTTCTTCCCGTCTACGCCTGGCAGATTCGCCGGCGTGTTCGCTTTTGTGATGACTCCTCATATGGTACACCAGATCGGAAGTCATGCGGAACGACAAGTTACACTTAGCACAAATGTTTTGCGCTGGTAGAGCTAGAGCAGCGAGAGACGAAGGTATTAAACTCGCAGCAGCTAGAAATCTTGGTCGAGTCAGGGTCTCAGCGCCGATTGGGGGAAACACCGCGCTTAATGGATTGTAAGGTAAAGGTGGATAAGAATTGTTAACGCCATTAACAGATGGTGTTTCTGGTCGGAAATTGACGGATGAACTTTTGGGACTAGGAGTTTTGGGTGCCTGTTGGGCGCCAATTTTCAAATTGTCAAGTACTGCACTTGGCTGAACTGAATCAGTAGATAGGAGAAATGGATATGATAATGGAGGAGTTTTTGTTGGAAAAGATGTTGTAGCACTAGGGTATTTAGGGCTAAAAGCTCCCGCCGGGACTGGCGGGCTTAAACTATTTTGATAAGCAATGACATCAGGTGAGACCGAAGATCTTGGCGAAGCAGTACCATCATCGAAAACGAGATTTGAATTTACCTCGACTAAGTCATTGCGTTGATTAGAAATTGCTACTTTAGTAAATGCACTGCGAGTGTCCGAACAGGACAAACTATCGCAATCAGAAGTACTCTTTGATACACTTTCATCAGAAAATAATTTTCGAACTTGAGTACGTTGAAATAAACTATTTGGACTAGGACTCTTGAGTAACCCAGCGTACAAAGGGTGAATGAGCGATGATTCCGGTGACAAATCTGCAGACGATGTCAATCTTCTTTTTTGAGATGGATAAGTTGGCGATTGGCGTTCCTCAGCCCTTCGTATTTTGATGGCCTCGAAATGTTTGATGGTCAGATTTTGTGGTATTCGATCACTGTGATGCTCGTATTCGTGAGAATCTTCGCTGTCGATAGACACGACCTGCTGTTGCAGCTGTTGCTGCTGCTGCTGTCGAATGGCATCATTCATCAACCGATTTGTACATAATTGTAAATTCGCCAACTTCTCGCTTTGTCGTTTAATCAATTTTTCGTCTGGCGCTACCAAAAACGCAACATCGAATGATCGCTTGCTTGGAGTAGTTCGTTGCAGTGGATAAGCTGCATCGCCGGGGGTCAACTCGTATAATTTGTTTTTGATACTGTTAGGACTAGAAGAATTAATTGTAGCACCGGTCGAAATAGTTCGAGCGCCATCCTCGATACTGCTGGTACGTTCTTCCATGGTCATGGTGCTGGTTGTTCACGAGTTATGGTTTTTTTACATCTACGAGTGCCACTAAAAAAAGTAACGGAAATATTCTTTTTATTATATGGTAATTTGAGAAATATTAAAATATTTCATGTACTACACTCGATAATGATGTATTAAAACTAGATACTAAACGCTCATAAGTTGGAAATCTGTACTCACCACTAATATAAATTTGTAAATCTTGTATATTAATAAAATAATGGCTCCAAATTTATTTCAACAAAAACACACAGTTCGATAGATGCTTTTATTCACACATCCTTTGAAAACTCCTTATCACATGTTACACTAAAACGTGTCCACCGATCGACAGATTTTCACTACAAGTATAAACTGAATATTATGCTAGAGTAGCAGACAGACAGTACACCAGTGAGCGTCGCGCTCGACGCTTCGAGACCGAATGAGTCGCCAGGCCTGCGTATCCTTGTATTTAGGGGTTGAAATTGTTAGCAGAAAACGGGTGAGCAGAGCAGGTGGAGAGGATGCGCACAGAGGCTAAGAGCCAATCATACGAATCAAGGGGTGGAGCTATATAACCTGAGGGGGTTACACGGCACGCGAACATATTCGCTACCGGCTGGCCACGCCTACATATTTCAAGCTTCGACACATGTGCGCGCGCGCAAAACCCTATGGCTTACCTCTGAGAACCTACCTATCCTATCCTCCGAGCGTGCTTGATGCCAACAGGCTGACTCTTGTGCCCCGTTTCAAGGATCATTTTTGACAGGACTCTGTTTTATTTTTATTGCATGTTATCACCACGCCTTTATTCTAATAACTTTGCGTATTATTGTATAAAATCATTCAATTTAATCGTTATTATTATTATTATTATTACTAGATAAAAGAAAATATTTGGTTGAGATAAATCTTTTATCTTATACTTTATTATTTTTTGCTTAGGGCGTCTTTATGATTATAAGATACTTTGGATATTTTCGGGTTACAATTGTGAAGAATAAATAAAATAAAATATCTTAACTATTAAAAGAATAATTTAGAACTTAACTAACACTTGTAATACATCGATTTTTCCTAACTGGCCAACAACTAAACTCGAAATAAATATTATGATTTTCTATCTGTGAACAAAGTTAAAAAATGAAAAGTGAAATAATCAATATTGAATAAGCAAAGCCGTTTTTTAAAAAATTAAAGTAGATTTTCACCTATCGTTATCGTAATTCAAAGCTTATCAATAATAAAATTCATTGATTGTTGCACATGCATAGTTTTAATGATCGAATCAATATACATAAAGAATAAACTTGCAAACAATCCCTCTTTTATTCTCTTCATAATATCCAACGTTCCATTTTCTAATGAATAAAAAAAATCTGGCAACACATTTGATTATTCGAAAGAAATAAGGCAGCGGTCCGTGAGAAATTGATGGTTCTTCTCGTATTCCTGGAGCCGTAAGTCGGTGCTCGCTCCGCGCGCGCGCAAAGGATCATTAATCAAGAAAGCGTTAATGCATATTTGATAAACGGCCCTCCATCGTTCTAATACTTTACATACGTACCGTCGTCTCTTCATCTTACGTTCTTTTAATTTAAAAAATTCATATCGCGTTCGGCGCGCGTCTTTTTACGTAAAACGCGCAGCAGTATCTGTTCGTGAACGAGGAATAAAAATCTCGCTCCCAACAAATTATTATCTCGACTCATGCAGATGACATGTTCTGGGATCAAAAATATTGCTCTAGGAAAAATATTGCACTCGCGCGTGCCACCGGTAAGCTTCGGCCCTGCAAGCAAAAAACGAAGCAGAATGCCCCGTGCGCTTAAGTCTGATAAATTGCCATCTTGGAGAACAGCCCTGCACTCACTTTGCTCGTGTATTGCAGCCTTGAAATAAAGGAGTATAACTCAGAAAAAACATATTATACAAAAATTTCAGTTTGTAGTACACATTGCGCACAAGGGAGTTTTGCGCTTAATGAGATATTATTATTCAAATGTACAGGTGCGTGATCGCGGGTAACAATTTCTGAATCAAACTTTCTCGGTGTATTCTGTAAGTTCAACCAGAGCACCACCGCGATAGGTACACCGGGCTTTTAAATAGAGCACGCGTATGCACACCTATACGTTTACGAGAATGTTCTCCACTACACGTACAAGACATATAAGCGAATCTTGTTGCTCCTCATATATATGATGTAGCTCGCTAGCAAGGAGCAGTAGTAGGCAAAACGCGCTGCTACTGCGAGCACAAAAGATAACGAGGAGCGTGCGGCGTACGCGATTCAAGAGCCCACAGCATCTTAGCTGTCGCTGCTGCCTGCCTGCGCGCATAGTGCGCGAAATATAATTTCCATGTACATCATAACTCCTAGATAAGCATCGTGCGCGCATCGGCAAATGAGCCAAATCGACCTTATCGTGCGCCACTGTTATGTTCATATACATCAATTCTTTAAATTCGTTTTGCCAGTTGTAGTATCGTATATGATATTGGTATGCAAACGATGTAGCGTGTACTTTGGAGAAAGATTTACTCGAACAAGTAAATCACGGGAGAAGCTGTGTAATGCAAATTTTATTACAAGTTCTGCTTCACGTACGAGATAAAATATAATCATTGGGGTACCTGTCTTTGTATTAATATGACGATTTTATACATCACCGCAGTATTTCAGAGAGCAATTCTTTGTTCATTGTCTTCTGCGTTGCCAATAAAAGCTTTACAATTCGTATGGTTACATGTAAATATAAAATCCTGCATGTACCATTTGCTTTTATGGTATAGATTCTAATGAATTTATAAGAACTACAATTATGTACTGATACACGTTATTAAACACGTGAGTGAATTTATTTGATGACGCAATCTGCACCAGCATATCCCTTGGCCTCGCGAGCTGTCGCATCGTGTCGTTCGGATCGTTGACCAACGGAATTCCGTGTTGCTAAGTAGAAGTCACGTGCTTTCCTCGAATATAATTACAACGCAATGCAGTACAGCGCAGCAGGCATCAGAGAACTGACCCTTCCGCAGACAACTACAACCGTACGCGCTTATACATACTCATACACGCTTGAGTCGCTGTTACGCCGGAATGACAAATACGCGCGTTCGCACGCGAGTTAACGACGCGTCTAAATAGCCGCATACTCCATCCATCACGAGGATGACTTGCTCGTTACGCGTATACCAAACTTGCGTCTGCTTCGCGAGCAAGATCGACGATTTCGGAAACTATTAATACTCTTCTTTTCTTTCCACAGTCGCAATTGTTTTTATTCGAAAATTTGCATTATTTCCATTCTTAAAAAAAAAAACATGCTTTTCATTCTATACATTCAGCTAACTTCCATGAACTATTTTCCGTTTTCCCGATAATTATTCTTCTTTACAGTAACGCAATATTTTTCGATCCCTTTCGGTGTTGAAAAATATTTTCTACGACCGCTCTCACTTTTGATTCAGCAGCTAACAGTAACAAGCAGAGCCAGATTTCGGTTCACGCCACCGTAGTATATATATACGTCATGGCATTTATATTTCACGGGCGCACATTCGCATTTTAACCGGCAGTGGTGGCGCGTATTCTGGTATTCGGCATATAGAGTATTACACGCGGGTCGCGCGACGACGAGCAAGAGATCGGCGGAATGGGAGACTGAAAAAGGAGAGGGAGACTGGCAAGAGGGAATAAAGAGGAAGTGGCAAAGTTATTAGAATGGTCCGGAAAAGATGGCGTGGAGACGCTCCGTATTTTTCTACTGTACGGCCACTGCTTTGCATAATCCCGCACTTAGAGCGAACTGGCGTTTCTTGCTTTTTCTGAGATGTCCTCTGTTCTCACTCGCAGTCCCTTCGTCGAATCCTCGCTCTTCTTTTCGCGCTTTTATACACACGTGTGTGTGCAACGAGGCTTCGACGACTCGAGTATTCAGCCAAAAGCCAAAACTATTCTCATATCGCGCGTACGAGTAGGAAAAGACGAGCAATGATCCAAGCTTTATCTGCTATCCAGTAAATTTTGTGAGCTGCTGGTAGTTTGATACCTTGGCTTTTTTATTTTTTAGTTCTTTGGAAATAATATAATAATTGAAAAGGATACTTTGATTAGTTATACGTATATATTGGGACTAAATAAATTGTCGAATGAAAGAGAAAAATCGTTTTCAAGTGGTATTATGTCTAGCCCTCGATAAATAACATCTGAAAATAAGTTGACTGTAGATAAAGAATCGGAAAAAGTCTTGCGACAACACCTCATCGATCTTACGCTTCGAAGACAACTGGACGCGAGCGAGTCGCGAAATTGCAGGCGCGCAAGAAATCACAGATGTGACTTTGATTTCTTTCTTACGGGATTCCCATGAGAAACTGATGTGTACATCAGACTAGTGATTTGTTGCGGGAATTCGATCTCTCCCCCTTTCCTTTCGAGACGCCTTGTCTCTCGTCGTTACTCGATTATATTTCAAAATTGGATTACACCTGAGCTTACAAATGAGCTTGCGCTTTATTTTATCGTCATCTAGCAGTAATGTTAATATTTTTACGTTGCGATCGCATGATTACGGATAATAAAAAAGGCAACTTTTTTACTACAATTTGAAACTAGAAAGCCAAGCAATATGTAGTATTGATACATTATGGGCACCCGTAACGCCGTGCATAAGCTTTCAACGAAAGATTTTATGAATTCGACATTTAATGTATGCACCGTAAAAGGAAAATAAGGTTCATCCGCTCTTTCTGTATGCGCCTCTCCTCCCTTTTTCTCTCGTGGTTGTGCACTTGCTATTTCACTCTCTTACTGGCTTGAAGAAACTTTCGTTATGCGATATAATACAGGGTGGTAACATCCTGACTCCATGTACACGTACATAGCAGCTATACACTGCCCTCTTTCCACTTTCTCAACTCTAAAGCCGGAACGTATAAAATCTCTGAGCCGTTGCGAAAATGAGCATACAGTACAGACGCTTGCCCAACAGTGGTATAAGCATACGTAAAACTTGCTCTCTCTTTCTCTCTCATTTTAGCTCTGAGTTGAGTAAAAACAAGTGAACATCACAGAGAAAGAATATAAGCCGTGGCGAGAAGGAAAGCTGCAGAAAGAGAGAGAGAGAGAAGAGAGAGAAGAGAGAGAGAGAGAGAGAAGAGAGAGAGAGAGAGAGAGAGAGAGAGAGAGAGAGAGAGAGAGAGAGAGAGAGAGTGAGAGAGAGAGAGAGTGAGCAACGGAGGAGAGAACACAAATGGTGGGGTTTGCTACCGGAAAAGAGAGCGCACAATCAGAGCATACCTTAGTTGTCCGCTCGTAAAGCAAGCCCGTATGTCCGGAATATACACCCGCACTGCTGCTGCTATTTTCTCCTAGATGTTACCATTGCTGCGAGAACTCAAGAGAGAGAAAGAGAGAGAGAGAGGAATATGCATGAGAGATATTCTAAGAGTTGAGAGAGTTATGGTAGGTTGCTCTTAATGGCGAGTTGCTGGTTACTTAAAGGACGCCTGTACACAGTGCAGTACTTGCATCGCAATATATATTATGAAGCAAAGTTATTATTGTTCCTGCTGGTTTTTGGGACAGGAAAATCAGTGTTCGTACGGAAATGAATGACGGCTTTGCGGAAGACACCAAGCAAAGCTTATGCCCTGCAGATTGTTCATAATTAACACATTTGCCTTTTGAAACGTTTTATAGCGAAGCTCGTGGCCCACCAGACACAAAATTTTCATTACATTGTCTCACAAATTCGAATGGACGCACGCAACCTGTACATCACGCATTCTGTCTATGCGTATAAATACGCTTATCTATAATTCATCACATCTGCTAGAAAGAAGGAGGAAATATCTTTCTGCGCTACTTACCTAAATCGTACCCCAAATATTTTTTTTCCTTACCCAAGTAGAGTCGCTACAAATGTAGAACAGTTCAGAGAGTCCGCACATGCGTCAAAACGTTCTTTCTGTGATAAGCCATCAGCGACTTCAGAGTTAAACGCACATTTCGCGCATGGTCGGCTTATCTCCCGCACATTCCTAATGGAAAGAACCGTACGTATACACTTTATTTTAACGCTATGCCCAGGACAGACTCTGCATCGTACGTATACACAAACACATGCACAGACGCACACTCCACATATAGGTGGGGTGAAATGCGAAAAATATTGCCGACGTAGTAAAGTGACGCCTTTATTCACGTGCTTAGACTGCGTACACGAGACATATGGTAGTTAGCACATATACAGATATACTCTATCGAAGAAACCTTTGCTTCTAATATCGCTTGCGCCCCTTTCCCCTCTCTTGGTTCTTCCACCTTCTAAACTGAAGGTCATTTATGCCCACACAAAACCTATAAACACTGTGTCGGTCTACTACTGCTGCACCCTTTGCGCATTGTTGAGCGATCTCTTGTCGATCTGCTGCTCCCCTGGCTCTTGTACGCACACAGAGCCGGGGCTGCTTTTTTCCAAGGATATGAGCACGCGCAGCTACTGCAAGTGTTCTCATGAGTTTTCAATGAGATTAACGAACCCATCTGTGCCAGGCAACCAAAAAAGGACTTGCATACGCTCGTGTTGGTGCATGTGCAAATGAATAAGTGTAGTTTGTCGCATTGATTAACCTGCCACACATATATATAATGTTTGCCCGTACAAGCGTCGTGTGTGTGGTAGATGGTGCAACAAGAGCCGTATACAATTGCTTATTTTGCGCGCCACAAGCGATACTTTCTAAGCAAAATCTGCTGCTGGCGGAGCACTTGTTACGATGCAGTGACGAATATTTTAATGCTAGACATACGTGCACGACGCGGGGTTTCATATACGTTGTTCTTCCGAATGACCAGATATATTCTAGATGAATATATTTTGGGTGCACTGTTGACTTTTGTTTAAAGTGAAAAATACGAGTTTTATAGCAAGCAACATTTAACCAATCCATTCGATATTTTGAATTCACGTCAACTTCAATTAATTTAGTTTTTCATCATCGCAGCTTATTAACATTAAACTATTGTTTAGAGTTTTTTCGTGTAAAGTAACGATAATAATTGCTCACGTAGGCGATAACAATAAACAGTTCGCTATGCCAAGTCATTCTGATAGAAATAACCATTTCACTTGCATTTCGCTCTCGCTAATGCATAAGAGTGTACGCGCGTGACTAAACATACGAATCGCATGAATATATATATGTATCGTAATCGTCCTTATGTCAATGTGCTACATATACGCTAGATAGCTAGTCTTTACCGAATTCACGTGACTACATATGAGTGTGCAAGTCACCCCTACGGTTTGGTGTGCTCGTCGCCTTGGGTCATGAGCCTCGCGGCCGCAAGAGCACGCAATACGAAAATACTTACTCGAGAGAGCTTGATGTATAATATATGTAGCACGTAAGAGACTGGATCAACAGAATTGCACACATTTAGGTTCATTATCGATCGCAAGGCTTTGCTGCCGCAGTGGTCTCCGCTTATCGCGTACACAGGAAAAATAAGGGAGGGGATCAGCATTGCATAAATAGGCTTTTTTCTTCTCCTTTATACGTAGATGATGGCCCATATGGAGGCTGCCCGCGCATATGTTGCAACGTGCCACTAACGATTTGCTTTGCGCGCGGCTAGAGAGAAAGCAGAGCAGAGAACCCTCGGTTCATGTTAAACTGCGGTTCGGATCACGCTACATACATGTGCATGTACACCCGTGTTATACTCTATAGATCTCAAGGGAGATTGATAACTAACCATACGATTGCCGTTGACAATGATCTCGGAGAAAAGTGTTTTCCTGCTTTTTTCCTTATTTTCAGTGCAAACCGATTTGTGTTCTACACAAATGTGTGTTACTCATCGAAAACTGATTTATTAATATAAAGTAATTCTTCGAAATTTGGAAAAATTGTAGATAAGTTTTCTTCCTTCATTTCAAAGATGCAATTTAAAAGTAACCTCCGAACCTGTTGCAATTTTTGTTTGGCAACAATATTGAAGTCAGTGTGGATCTCAAATAGTTGAATTGTTGAATATGTATTGTTCTATTTCGAACGTGCTACCTCTTCACGGACGATCAATAAAAACCCGTAGAAAATAGAACGGGTGCGAAAAATACACTGGAGCAAGAAAAAATAAGAAGCTTAGCGTTCTAAAATACTCGAGCCATATAACAAGTTGGCGGCAATCTCTTTTTTTCTCGAGTGAAAAAAGTGTGCGCATGCAAGAAAGAGAGAGAAAAAAAGAAGAAGGAGCACTAGCTGGCAATTTTTTGTCGTCATCAACCTGCAAAACTAAATGACTTACGTATTGTAGAGCGGGCAACCGAGGGGTTCGTGCAGCTTCCCCTTCCTTGGTGCTTTTTTCTTACACGCATACATTCATACGAGCGCGTGCTATTTACAGGACTACGTATGCGCAGTACGAATGAAGCACCCTCCACACGACACTATGTTGTATTTCGGCGGACCCAGCCATCTGGCTGACTATTATACCAGTATTTTAATTTAATTAACTTCGCGTAAAGCGCGAATTCGATCGATATTATCAGTTCTCTCGGTCGGATTAAGCTTGTTCGCAGTTCTGTAGGCTCTCCCTCACTCTCGGGATCACGATTGCGTATTTCATTAAATTTATCCACACATACACACATGCATAAAGTGGTGGTAACAAAACTGCCTAGCCGGTGCTTTAATTATACGATTTTTCGATGATGGGATATAGATCGAACAGATTTTCAACATTTTGCAATGACATAGTGATGCCTGACTTTTAGTGTGATGACACAATGATCGAACCACTTGTACATGAATAATGGAGAATTATCGTTTTCCGTAGGTTTACAAGTACTCAATCAATGAATTTGTAATTATTACAAATATTAGAATTGTTGTTGTTTCAAATGTTTTAGAGCGTTGAATAAATTTAATACAGTAAAAAGAATTCAATTAAATGTAAACAATATTTATATAAGAATAACTCAGACTACTACTATTCAGACTACTACTACTTAGACTACTATTAGACTGCAAAGAAAAAAATACAACAAATAATTACAACAATCCCAATCAACTTTTTTGTTAGCTAGACAGATAAAATTAAAAAAATCTTCTTAATAATGTATTTGAGAACAAATAAGTACTACTACATTTGTTACTTCAAATGAACAGATTTTTAGCGAGTTTCGGTACAATGAATGGGTGAAAAAAACATTGTCATCGGTGCATCTATAGGGAGAGATAGGTAAATAGAGCAAAGACTGGACCAGCATTTTGCCGCTGCAGCTTCTGATCCATGCCGAACGTATGTAGAACGCACTGCCAGTGGTGGTGAATAAGATGATCTTTGTGCATGTGTCTTTGTACGCCATACACGTATAGGATCGCAGTTTCTTTATAGTTGGCGCACTTGTAACAGGGTACGAAGCACCCCATGCCATTAAACTTTCATGCATCTGTCCTCAATCATTGCTTCGTGCAAATATATTTCTGCTTTCTACACAATATACCGGCATATAATATGTTTCTTTGCGTTCTACAGCTGTGAATAAATTGGAAAAATTAAGGAAAACCATTTCTACAAACATAATGATAATTTAATGTATCATACTTTAGACTGAAAAGTGCTATGATTTAGCTAACTCACAATCATACTTGTAAATTTTCGATTTTGGTATTTATAAAAGCTATTCTCGAAATTAAGATATATAAAAAAAAACATTTTATCTGCACCTTACACTTTTTTAAAGCACAAAAATTTCTCGGAGTGAAATTTCAGATACATCGAGACATTTGATAATCCTTTGATCTTCGCATTAAGACACTCGCTAAATTTCCTTCTGGCATACAGTATTATCAGGCTTATGCCAACTGTGTGTATCAATCAAGCACACTGCAAGGTTAGTGTAGCACAACTCGTTCAGTATCTCACACATACTTTTCCAATCATTGCAGTCGTACATATGCGCGTAGTATGATTCGCATCAAAGAGCTAAAGTTAGCAAGTGTCTAAAATATGTACGAGACCACCCGCTAATCGACAACGCATGCTTTTTCTGTATTATCCGCTACACTGCTATGATGATCGTACACGGCATTAATAGGTATATATATATATATATATATATATATATATGTGTGTGTGTGTGTGTGTGTGTGTGTGTGTGTGTGGCAGGGTAGGGTCACTCGATGCTAGCGCTACCACGAACAAGCTGCACTTAACTCTGATAGGGGTTAGCCTATTGGCGAACGAGTACGAATATACACGAACATACGAGTGTGACTCACGCTTGATCGACGCATTATGCATCAGCATGTGGCGGCTGCCACTGCTTATTAGAGCTACATTGTACACTACAACTAGCATAAGGTCTATTCATATCTTTCTGTAGAATATTATAAAGGACCTGCTCTGGCTTATTATTACTGATTTTTTATGTGAACAAAGAAATGAAAAAGAGGATAAGGGATGATCCATTAAAATGTAAGGTAACACATGCCCCAATTTTGTTATATATTCACGCATGCCTTATGCAAATATGTATGCATGCTCCTCGTATTGGCAGGTGTGCATGTTTATAAAGTTTTATTTGACAAGATTATGAAGAACAAAGATGAACCCCCTACAAAATGGGTTTTTTTCCAACGAATATGAGTAATTCTGACTAACTTTTAAAATTGCACGTACTGATGTGTAAGTCAGCTAATTTACAATGCACAGTTCTGAAATTTTATCAGGGTCTTTAAGAAGACTTGAGAGATCTACACTTTTATTTTTGAGCGTTTTGGTAGCAAGTCTTTTTTGTATCGCACGTTTGAAAATCGATTTTACTCTTGAGTCGGAAAACGTACTGCGAGTGAAATAAAGTTTCGATAGCTTCTAAAAAATGGACTATTAACCAAATGATCTGAAATTTTCATGTCACCTTCCTTTATACCCAAACTTTAGAGAAATTGTTGTCCTTGTTCCTCCTAAATAGGAAATTTTTCAGAAGGTTTTCCACGCGTACTGGATTATTTGGACTCTTGGCTTTTTTCTATATATTTCTATTTTTGACAATGGACTATTGTTATTTTTATTTCATACGCAAGAGAAATCTTTGCATTGTGTCAGCCACGAGATCTTCGTGAAAAAAAATTTTTAAGAATGTTCTGTCTGGTGATTCGGAAAGGTCTTCAGCCGCACTACAATAGTTCACTCTCCGAATTTTCACTTTTCAGAAAAATTAGAGCTCCTTATCGATTATTAACTCGTGTTCTAATTTGCTTCAATAATTGTCGCTTTGTGTTAAGACGAAATCCTATCCTTAATGAATGAATTTCAATTTTGCGCAAAAAATCCAATGCGCACTCTATATGTAGATCACAGATAAGATCATCTATTTTAATGAAACATTTAATAAAAATTATTGCTAATATTTTTAAATGTAAGCAATATCACAACAATGCAGGATTGGGCATGGTTTATATCAACCATTCAATGACTTAAAAATAAGTTAGAATTCCGGCAAAGTATTATATTATTATTTTCCCTTATCCTAACTATGATACAATTTTTTTTTTATCTGCTTGTTCTCTTATTTTGATGGATAATCATTATCTAACTGTAACCGAAAGAACTTTGTGCAAATACGAACTTAGTCACAGTTACAGTTAATTTTTTGAATGAAAAATTCGATGATAATGATTAATATATATAATGATGATAATTTTTTAATGAGAACATTATAACGCAATGCGCGATCGAGCATAGTTAATATCACATGGTGAATAACTTATAAATAAGTTTGAATTCCGGCAAAGTATTGTATTGTTTTCACGATGATAATATATTAAAACTATTATTAGTTACAACAGAACTTCAATATCAACGTAACCGATTCATTGTAATGTTTTCCGATTCGATTATAATTAGTATTAAAACATCAAAATAATCGTCAAAGATGTACATACAATTATTAGCTACATTTACAACAATTACGAAGATAATTCATTAAAATATTAAAATATCGAAATAATCGTCAAAGATGCATTGTGTGAATATTGTGTACCCATTAACCATGAAACAATTCTTAGTCAATGGTTAAACTATTACTACAATAATGCTACAAATTTTCTTCTGGAGTTTCATGTTACATGAACTTTGTAGCTAAATTATAGAAAAAATTCGGCTACACAACATTTTAATTCGAACCAAAATTCTGTTCCATGATAACTATTAGATTCTCATCAATTAGCTATACATTCTTTTATGAAGAGCAATTTATTATGTACATATTTCGTTCTAATGAATTGCTCAAAAGATATCCATGTCTAAAAAAAGCTAGAATCCAATTTTTCACGGATAATACATTTCTTTCGTACATATGGATTTAGGCTTTCAGTACGAAACATCACTATGCGAACAAGCATATTGCCAAAACTCAGAAAAAATAAACAAGCTTTCACAGATTCTATCAAATTAGCGATAGAGAATTTCCTCGAAAAATATGAGAATTCTAAATGTGCACCTGAAAAAAATGACACTATTACAATAAATAAAATTAAAAAAACGAAGCGCTATCTTTCAGATAGCTTAGATAATTTATTCAGAAAATTTAATACTGAAGAGCCTATTGTCATGTCGAAATGGCTATTTTATAAATATCGACCTTTTTGGATTATTGCCATGAAATAAAGTTGTAAATTCGAAAGATAGTTCAACTTTAATTGATTCTTTAGTTTGTAGTGCAAAAAAAAAGAATGTATGTATCGTGAGTGTGTAGAGTGTAAAAATCGTCGATTAGAGTGCACGAGTTATGTTCAATCTTACTATCATCATTGGTCGACGGTAAAAGAAAGTAGGCTAGGTAAAAATGATAAAATGTATAACGTTCAAAGAATAACAAAAAACAAATTATTGCAACTATATCCGAAATTACTGACGTGATGAACCACACGATTCCATCTGTCTTGAATCATATTTATGATACGTATCATCAATATAAAAATATTAGTATAATTAAAAATAATCTTGAATTTGGAGAGGTCTTACTCGTTATAGATTTATCCGAAAATTATACCTGTAAATATAGTGAGGAAACTCAAGCTGTCATTTCGGGGCTTCTCAACAACAAATAAGCTTACAGACAGGTGTATTTTATTACAAGGACTCAATCTCTTTGAAAATAACCAAAGTATCATTTTGTACACTTTCTGAGTGTTCTGGGCTCACTTGCAGCCAATCATTACTCTTGTGAAATACGTGATTTTTTAACCTATAAAAGTACTACAAATTCAAAGTGATAGCCCAAGTACTCAATATAAAAATAAAACTAATTTCCGATTGTTTCAAAATTTTTGAAATTTGCTCAATCTACATAAAGCCTCATTTATTATAGCACAGTGCTATAAAATGTTGTACGATACTCGTGCCATGGGGACCCTTTTTGGCACGGCGTAGGACTACCTAATCGCTGGGCCAAAAAGTGTTACTCATGGCCCTTGTATCGTAAATTACTATTTTTCCACACAGAAATCATGTAGAGCCAGACTCATATGGGAGTTATGCCCATCAAAAAATAATAACACTGGGAATTGTATACCTCGATTGACTAACTCTTTGTGAAAGCCATTTACGATATATTTATAGTACAACAAGGCCATTGTCATCCAGCCACTTGGACTGTGGCCGATGACAAATTCATCTGGAACCGAGGTTGCTATGTCTTTAGGAGGAAATCTTGAGTAAGGGTATACAATCATCGGTGCTATTCCTCTGCCGTTAGCATCATAACAACATAAAACTGTAATGTTTTGCTTATCTTGACCTTGAGAGAAGTACAGGCGTTCCTCCCTATTCGCGGTTAATGCGTCATTGAAAAAAGCCGCGAATAGAGAATCCGCGAATAGGGAGGGATGCTGATTGGGGTGCCTGTAAACCAAAAAATATAAATATTCAAATTTATGTTCTATTCGAGCAATTCATTTAATGTTCCTCTCTTCCTACATTGAAAAAATCACTAACACGCGATTGTTTACCACGTCCACAAGAATCTCTATACAATTCTCTGTACGAAGCAAGGGCTTTTTCAATTTCATGCTTAAAATTCAAACTGCGCATCACTATCGGATCATCTAGCAGAGCGTCATCGATGCCACCTTGAATCTGATTCAAAATGTTTGCAATTTTCGATGCAGGAAACGCTGCAATAACAGGTCTCTCTTCAGCTTCGTCTATAGGTTCTTGTAGATTTTGTTCCAAAATATAGTCGACATCCTCAACACTGAACGGGTTTTCTTGTGGTGTTATTACATGGAGCACTTCAGATTCTTCAATGTCTGTAAATCCTTCTCCACCAACTTCTTTTGCTATGATAACTGTTTCTTGAACTGTGGAAGTTACATTATCAGTAACAGAAGAATTTTGGTTTACATATTCAGGTAACAACTTGGACCAACATCTATTGAGAGTTATTTCTGAAATTTCTTCCCAACACTCACTAGCAAGTGTAAGAGAATCTAAGATAGAAAATTTTTTCCAAAAATTTCTCACTACATTCGTCGTCTCGCGATTTTCATGACCACAATCAGTATGACTCACGGTATTTAACATATTCTTGATAATTTTTCTCATATAATGTGCCTTGAAAGTCGAAATCACTGTCTGATCCATCGGCTGTATCAGTGAGGTTGTATTTGTGATGATTTTCTTGAGCTCGATAAGGATAACAAGTTGGAATAGAAGGGTCGTTTAACACTCACACAGATCACTTATCAGAACACACTAAACTTTATTGAGTGGTATTAATTAGGATTAATATAGAAGTGTTTCTAACGAAACATACACAAAACAAAAATCAATCGAACTTGTTAATCGTGAAGAACAAAAGATACTTGACAAAGAAAAGTTAGATCGGAATCTAAACGTGCGCGCAGGGCGGTGTATAGATATGGAGTGGGAAGGGAGAGACCGCGGCCTACAGCTGCGAGGTGCTCGAGTCTTTCTTGTAGGGGTCGCATGGCAGAGCAGCGGCTCTGCTGTATCGACAGGCGGTGATCACACCATCTCAACACTCCCCCCTGTGTCACCTCCTTCGATTACTTGTTACCTGCAACAAAATAACATTTTCAATCTAACTTCATATTCACAATGGATTCAGTAAGTTTATTATGCAATTCTAGCGCTAAGAGTTTGGTAAAGATATCTGCCAATTGATCTCTCGAGCAAACCCATTTGACTTTAATCAGATCCTTTGACACACACTGTCAAACGTAATGATATTTGATCTCAATTACATGTCTAAGTTTATTACTACATACTAAGCAGCAAGCTTCAGCTGCCATATTATCACAGTGTAGAGTCATTGGAGTTAAGTCTCTATCTAACATAAGTTTGATCGATTGGTGCAATCCAATCAATTCCTGGCAGGCTATACTCATAGCGACATACTCGCTTTCGCAAGTGGACAGTGAGACTAGATTAACTTTCCTAGTTTTCCATGCGATCGCATCGCCGAACAATCTTATCGCGTATCCACTCGTTGTCAGCGAGCCTTTACAGTCGGCATAACTCGCATCCGAGTAACCCTCGAGTCCGTCTAGCTTCCCGGTGAATTTTAGGCCGATGTGCTTGGTATGCTTCAAGTACCGACATACTCGTTTAGCCATGGACCATTCAAGCTCTGTTGGGTTTATTTGATGTCTACTTAGTACATTTACAGCATATGAGATGTCTGGTCTAACTGTGCTTGCTAAGTACAACAAGGATCCCACCAAGGCACGGTATGAGTGATTTCCAATACTGACGACTTGCGGCTCATCATCGAATTCTTCTCGAGCTTTTCTTTCCCGATTTTCGATCTTATTCTTAGCCATTGGTGTTTTCTGTGTTTTCATTTCGCTGTACCCGAAACTTTTGAGAAGCTTGGTAATGTAATCTTCCAGCGTGAGAGTCAGAACTTTGTTCTGTCTATCTCTGGTGATTTTCATCCCAAGAAAGCTTCGCGGTTCTCCCAGATCTGTCATTTTGAATTCCAGCATAAGTTTTGACTTGATTTCTTCGAGCTTTTTATCATCATTGCTAGCAATTAACATGTCGTCCACATAGAATAGAAGTAGGAGAAATTTCCCACTTTTCCTCCACGTAAACAGGCAGGGTTCGCTGTCGTAAGTGGTCAAGCCTAATTTCGTGACCACCTCTGTGAATTTTTCATTCCATCTTTTCGGGCTGATTTTCAAAGCATACAGGGCACGTTGCAGCTTGCACACCATCTTTTTTCGTACTTCATTGGTGCATTCCATTCCTTCTGGGATTTCCATGAACACATCGTTTTCGATCGTTCCATTGAGGAAAGCCGTTTTCACATCAAGCTGACAAACTTCTAGATCTAGCTTATTTATAATGGCCAGCGCTGCTCTGATGATTTGCATGCGAGACACGGGAGCGTAGATTTCATCAAGCTCATAGTCGTTTTTATCCTTAAAGCCTCTGCATACTAATCGAGCTTTATACTTGTGTTCTCCGCTCGAACTTGGCTTTCGTTTCAGCACCCATCTTGAATCAATGATGTTCGGTTTTCTGCCATTCAAGCTTGTAGGTCTATCTACCAATGTCCAAACTTGGTTTTCTCTCATAGCATCGAGCTCTGCACGAACTGCATTTAACCATTGCTTTCTCTCATTACACTTCATAGCTTGTTTAAATGATGCCGGTTCCTTTTGTACTCGAGCAATCAATGCGACAACAGCCTCATTTTTCAGCACGTTAAAGTCTGAGTCGACCTGTTGCTTGTCATCTTCTACGGCTTCAAGTCGCGAGTACGAACAAGTCTCACGAGTATTGTCTGTTTGTTGTTTCTCTCCCTCCGTTTCTAATGACTCTAATGTCATCTCGTCGAACTTTACAAACCAGCTTTCTTTATCAATTTCAATCATAGGATTTCTCCAATCGAGCACGATCTCATACCGATCTCCGAACACTAATCTTTCGTTGAATCGAACATGTCTGCTCTCATAGAATTTTCCCTCTTCCGGCTTGAATAATATATATCCAGTGTTTGAAAATCCAACAAGCACCGTTGTCTTACCCAGCCGGAAAAATTTGGTTCCAATGTTTCTTTGGACTTTCATGTATCCTAGACAGCCGAAACGTTTGATCTGATGTAGGTTGAGCTTACACTCCGGATTAAACTTTTGCAGCGGACTAATCATATCATTCGAGCTGTGAGGAGTCCTGTTGTAGATGAAGGTAGAAGCGTTCACGGCCAAGGTCCACATGTTGGCTGGCAGGCACGAATCAAACATTAGCGATCGAACTTTCTTCTGTATGGTTTGATTAAACCTTTCTGCAGTGCGATTGTGCTCTGGCGTATCTGGGCTAGCTAGTTGCAGTTCAGCACCGTGTCTTTTGAGAACTTCAAGCATACTGGCGCCGGTGAACTCTGTACCTTGATCACATCTCAAGTAACAGAATTTTTCATCGCGTCCTAGCAGATTTTTCGCACTGACTATGAAAGATTCCAAACATTCACTGGTGTCCGTTTTGCTTTTCATCGGATACGCCTGTGCCAGTCGAGAGTAATCGTCGATGAATACAGCGATAAAACGATAGCGCTTTGGATGACTGATAGGACTTATCGGACCCATCAAGTCAGCATGAATCGTATGAAGTGGCTTCGTTGCTCGCGTTCTAACATTTTTAAATGGGAGCTTATTAAATTTTGACACCATACAAATTTCACACTTCGAAATAGAATCGTCAAAATAAATTTTCGATATTTCCTCGAGATCAGGAAATTGTTTTTGAAAAGCCTTCAGGTATTTCAGTGAGGGATGTCCTAATCTAACATGCCAAAGAAGCGCCTTATCATCTGAAATGATATTAAAACCGTCGGTCTCGTTGTCGTCCTCAGTATCACACCTAACTAACTTCCTGTCATTCAACGTACACTCAAAATCTGGCTGCTTCGAGCACTGCTCGTTGCTGGTTGACTCTGAAATCGGTGAGTCGTGGGCGACGATTATGGCTTCATTTCCAGCTTGCTCTTCGCAGTCAAGAATTTCGAGTAGCTTATTGTCGTTAGGAGGTTTAGAAGTTTTCCTCCGTTTGCAGCTAGACGTGGTGTTCGTTTCATAATTATGTTTACGAGTAGATATATATGCCATGACATTTCTCTTTCCAACTTGTTTAGCTTGTGGTGTATTAATCGTTTCTAACTCAATAACCCAGTATGGCTTTTTATATATACCTGACATAAATATTTCGTTTGAGCTTGGATCAAAAATATCAATATGTTCGTTATCTAAATACACTTTCATGCCTTGATCAACAAATCGTCTGAGAGACAGCAGGTTATCTGACAATGATTCCGCGCATAATACATTTTCTAACATACACTTTTTATTATTGTGCATTGCAACAACATCGCCAACTCCCTCCGATCTGAAGGAGGCTGCCTCACTTTTATTCGCGCATAATATTTCTATGTCTGCGTCTTTGTCAAACGATTTGAAGATCAATCTGCAATTAGTCATATGCTCGGTCGCTCCCGAGTCAGCGATAAAACGGATCAAGCTATTCTCATCGAACTTGGCAGGCGAAAGATATGATTTATTTGAGCAGAACAACCTACTTGTATCTCTGGTCGATGTTGAATTAGCTTTTGTGCCGGCCCGAGAATTTGTAGTCTTATCTTTAGCCTCAGCTTTGGCCCTATCGTTCCGGCCTTTGACCGATTTTTCATTCGACATTTTCGGTCTTTTCGAGCTTTTCTGACCGGAATGGCTTGCTTTTCGTTTGTTGGTAAACGCACCCTTATCTCTAGCATATGATTTTGAATCGTTACCTCGGCGCTTGAAAGATTCGATCTCGTCGTTGCTGTAAGGACACTCCTTGGACATGTGTCCCTCGTATCGTCGGCACCGGTAGCACATCGGTCCACTACGAGTGCAGTCCTGAGCGATGTGGCCCTTATTACCGCAGGTGTAACAAAGTCGATCATCATTGCAAGTGGCTGCGTGTCTAGCTGATGGTGGAGGACGTGATGACCTCTCGATCTCCTGCTGCTCTAGCTTGTACGATTCCTGTTGAATAATGTAATCCTTTAGTTCATCTATAGTCATAAGGCGGCTTGCCGAGTGTTTGAAAAAGAATTGCGTGTCTTTGACACCAGGTAGAGCGGAAACTATTGCGTCGAATAGAGCATCTCTAATATCAATCTCGGTGAGCTTTTGAACGTCGGGTATTCGATTGTACATTCGAACCAAGTCATCGAATCTGTCCCAGAATTCAGACGCTTTTTCTCGGTGAGGCTGATACTTAATGCTGTTCAATCTTTTACGAAGCACTGATGGAGTGATGCTCGTCTCGCTGAACTTAAGCTCTTTAATCTTTTTCAACAGTTCAATCGGATCTCGAAGATGAGACACCTTAGTGTAGTATGACATATCAATTCTATTTATAATGATATCTCGTACTCTAATTTTATCCTTTTCGAGCTGTTCGGGTGACAAACCATTTTTTCTGGTGATCTTTGAATCAATCACGTACATCAGATCACACAGCGTGAGTTCAGAGGTTAGAAAGTCAATGAATAGCTCGAAAGTTACCTCGCTGGTTAGCTTGTACTCTCTTCTACCTGAACCCACTTTGTTTGACACTTCAATCTGAATTTTATCCGACAGGTCAAGCTCTCCACTAACAGCTTTTATATGACTAATTTCATCTCTGATGGTTTTAGAAATGAACTCGCGATTTAGATGAACATTTTGAGGTCTTACCGAACTCTCCGATGAACTTTCGCTCATAATGGCCATCTCGAGCTTTTTGTTCTGAGCTTCCAACTGGGCGATTTTCTGGAATAATGCTTGTTCCATGTTGAGCTGCCGCTCTTGCAAGTTAATGGCAAATCCCTGTACCTTCTCAGAAAGCTCGATTTCCTTCTGGATCTTCTCTCTAGCGGTGTCCACGTTCTGTTCTAGCTCTGTTGGTAATACATTGGTATTCGATTCATTATTTTTACCTTTCGAACTTTTAATTACTATTGTATTTTTAATTTTGGGTGTAGATTTACCATCAACTCGAGCTTTTAAGTCCGCTAACATAGACATTCCAGTCTGGTCTAACTTCTCATTATACAAATTGTTGTCAGCGGTGGATGCAGTGACTGTCTCTCCTTGCTCAGCATTTGAAAACTGTTCGCTGCCGGAGTTTCCTTGGGGCGACTTGTTCTTAACAACGTCGACAGTTTCAGCGAGCTTCTCGATAGTTGCCACTACCACTCGTTTAGTCTCATCAGAGATCTCCTCAATCTCGTGTCGCTCGCCGCTATCGGTGCAGAGGAAGATTTTTCCGTCACAGATCTCAAAGTCCACAGCTTCTTCTTCGCCGACATTGAACATCTCCATCTGCGTGTAGAGAAAGGCACGAAAAGTCCTTTCATCTGTTAGAAAAACGAGTACAATTAAAATTGTGTTACAATGCAACTCTCATACTCGTTTGCTACACGTCTAGCAATTTTGATTTCTGATTATCATTTATGAATATCACGAATATTCTAGCATATAATATCACGTCTATCGGACAACACTGTTTATGCATATAAACGATCGCGTCGTCGCTTGCTCGTTTCTGAAAAACTCTGCGCGGTTCGAAACACATGAGCGCACGCAGAGATTCAGTTTTGGTACGTCTGCACCAGTTTTGCACTCGCACGAACAAACACACGCACTCAAGGACGACGCAATTTTTTTTGGTTCGATCGTCGCGCGAATCTGCTCGAACGGCTCGTAGCGTCAATACAGCGGAAATATGTGACGACTCGCTGCTGGTTCGCGCGCGCCAGCACTTTTCTCGGAATCGGGCGTCTCGACCATCTTCGAACAAAACAGACTCGTGCGCATTTGAACTTAAATAGTTTGAACAATCTTACCTCTCGATGCTGAAAAAGATTTACTTTTAATCGTCGATTCCATGTCTCTAGCTGTAACACAAAAAAATGAATTACTCTCTAGCTCGGTAGCCCGGTGTGGCGATGAACACAATCGCACATCGGTGATGATGTCCTTTCGCTATTCCACTCACTATCCTCAACGAGCAACAAAAGAAATTTTATTCTAGCTTTTCACAGCAGCTTTGCGCAGTGGAAGCGTGCTGGGCCCATAACCTGTGATGATTTTCTTGAGATCGATAAGGATAACAAGTTGGAATAGAAGGATTGATTAACACTTACACAGATCACTTATCAGAACACACTAAACTTTATTGAGTGGTATTAATTAGGATTAATATAGAAGTGTTTCTAACGAAACATACACAAAACAAAAATCAATCGAACTTGTTAATCGTGAAGAACAAAAGATACTTGACAAAGAAAAGTTAGATCGGAATCTAAACGTGCGCGCAGGGCGGTGTATAGATATGGAGTGAGAAGGGAGAGACCGCGGCCTACAGCTGCGAGGCGCTCGAGTCTCTCTTGTAGGGGTCGCATGGCAGAGCAGCGGCTCTGCTGTATCGACAGGCGGTGATCACACCATCTCAACAGTATTAGCTGGCAAAAACAATACTTCCACATTTGGGTGTAAAGTTTGAATCGTTTCTGGATGACTAGGAGCATTATCTAATAAAAATAAGATCTTAAAAGCTAAATTTTCTTTAATTAAAAATTCTTTCACTTGCAGCACAAATGAATTTGAAAACCAATCCTCAAATAAAGTTCTGGTCATCCATGCAGATTTATTGGAACGCCAAAATACTGGTAAATGCTCTTTCTTCTTATATTGAAGAACTCGCGGCGTTTCTGATTTATATATCAGCACAGGCTTGCACCTGAATGTACCCGATGCATTGGAGCAAAATAACAGAGTGTACTGATCTTTTGAGGCCTTGAACCCTTTTGCGCTTTTTTCTTCTTTCGTTAGAAAGGTTCGAGAGGGCATTTTTTTCCAATTAAGGCCCGTTTCATCACAATTAAAAATTTGACTTGGTAAAAAACCTTTCTCTTGAATCAATTTTCTTAACTGAAAAAAATTTCTATTGTTTAGAGACAATTTTATAATACAATTTTATAGTACTTACTTGATCGGGAAAAATCGTTGCTGCTTCGTGATCAGCCGAACCACTCTCGCCGGAAAAAGCCACGTTATGCAGAGAATATCTGTGTTTGAATTTTTCGAACCAGCCTTTGCTCGCTAGAAAGGTTTGATTCGAATCTTCAGGCCTTGTGTGATTAAAAAATTCCAGAGCCTGGGCACGAATTACTGCGGTAGTGACGGAAACCTTTTTTTGAATCAAATCTTGTATCCATATGATCAATATTTCTTCAACTTTTTCGACGTTGCTTGACCTAGTGACTTTGTTTACCGTTGAAAATTGACCTAACTGCTGTGCGCTTTCGCGAATCTTAATTTGAACACTTTTTATTGATCTTATTGTCGATTCATTTACTCGAAAGCGATGCGCGACTTCGACTATTTTATATCCCTCGGACAACAAATTTAAAATTTTTAATTTATCGTCAACAGTCATGATATTGTTTACTCGTTTATTTGAATTTTTAACTGCGGGACTAATTGCGGGAGCCATTTTTGACGTTAATTTAGAGTAAAGATTAAGATTTGCGATTGAAAATTTCAATTTTCATAACCTTACGCGGTGTCAATAAACTGAATTTGGTGCTGATAAAAACCGCGAATACAGTGTTCAACAAACGCAAATGTAGGAACTTGGTATAAAGCAAAAAACCGCGAATAAGCGAAATCCGCGAATGCAGAGACCGCGAATAGAGAGGGACGCCTGTAGTATATATTTTTTTCACTTTTGAGTCCCAACAATTTTCCATTTTTTGGGCACAGTTGAACACCTGTTTCATCCAAATTGTATATCCTAGAGGGATCTAAAAGTATGTCTGCAGCACCTTCTGCTGCAATGTAAGCCTTGAAATCAGTGAACCAAACTCGAATATTTTGTTCAGTTTCACTAGCTCTACCTTTAGTCAAGATTTCTGAATTTTTAAGGCCTATTTTACGATGTCTACCTAAGAAAATTTTAAACCATTTCTCACCAGGTAAATTGTTTTTGAATTTTGGTTTGCCGAGGTGCAATGTCCCAAACACTTTTAATAACCGATTATACCACTTTGAGATGTATTGGACATCCAATGCTAGCCATATCGATAATCTATTTAACCACTCTGTTCTCTTCTTCCTTTCTCAACTCTGGTGCTAAGCCTCTCTGTTTTATTGTTGGATCACAATCATGAACTTTATTATTTGGTCATAAACTGGTTTTAGCAATGGAATAAAAGTGCCAATTAATGACCGACACATTTTATAAAAAATAGAATAATTTTAATCATTTTTTAATTATAAGAATTATGTTTTATTTAGGTAATGCATTTCTTAGTGCTGTAATAAAATTTTTATTATGAAAAATTGAGAAATTTAGGAAAAACGAACAATTTTTGTGAGTCGTATTTTTTCTCTCTTACTAAAAAATGTAAGAAAATTGTAATAGGACTTGATCCAGCATGTTTATAAATAGATTTTAGACGTTAAACTCATTATAATTTATTTGAAATAGTTGTTGTAAGTAGAGATAGTTGTCTAATATGTCGAATAAAATATAAAAAATATTTTTTATTGATTAGAAATATTTTTACATCAACTTTTACATGAAGCGGTCATTAGGGTGGTCAGAAACTGGGCGGTTTACCCTATTATAATCATATACAATGTTAAAATATTTACAACAAAATGATTGTAAAGGTTTAATAATCATCCACCTATTTTGAAAGTAGAAACCCCAAAATTAGATCGTTTTCTTGGGTGAAATGAGTCTAATTATTTAGATTAAAAAAATTTTTGGATTATTAATATAACCGACCATTTTAAGCCATTATTCGATGACCAAGGGTTAAGACACGAACCATTTAAGGACCCTAGCACTATTTATAACGCAATTGTGATATTTCTAGAACGTGGTCAATGATCGATTTCACGTCATGAAAGTGGCAATCAGGCACCTATCCAAACACCTATAATGCCATCTTGCGATATTTTCTACAGAACATTGGTTTCTGGGGTGAGTGACCTAGGATCGCAAACACTTAGTTATATCGATGCCCATGAGTCTAAAAAACAAACCATTAAAGAAACTTCGTACAATTTGCTAAGAAACGGTGATCTTTCTAGTCGTGGCTAATCATCGATTTTACGTGTAGTAGTGGCAATCAGGCACCTTTATATATTTGTTTATAATATTTGTTTCAAATAATTTTTCAGACGCGTGACCTTAGATCGAAAACACGTAGTGATAGTGATTCCCATGGGCTTCAAAAACAAACCATTTAAGGACATTCTACTGTTTGCAACGTAGCACGGAATGGTCACGGCCAATGTTCAAGTTTATTTGTGATTAGTGACAATCAGAGCTTATCTAAGCACCTACTAAGATATTTTGAACCATTAATAAAAAAAGCACTGATTTTATAAACACGAGACCCAGGATCGGAAACACGTGGTTAAGGCGATGCTCATGGGTTTGACAAACAAACCATTCAAGAACTCTCGTACTGTGTGCTAAGAATCGTTGATTTTATTAGTCGTTGCCAATGGTCAAGTTTACTTGTAATTAGTGACAATCAGACTTTATCTAAGCACCTACAAGGATATTTCGAACCATTAATAAAAAAAGCACTGACTTCTGAAACTCGTGACCAAGGATCGAAAACACTTGGACAAGGTGATTCCCATTGATTTAACAATCGATACATTTAAGAACTTTTGTACTATTTTCCACGAAACCATGATTGTTCGAGCACGTAGCCTAAGCTCGAGCTAAATTGTAAGTGGTGACTATCAGGGGCTGATTTAAGCACCTTTTAAGGTATATCGTACTATTTGCAGTGTAACAATTACTTTTAGGGCACGTGGTACAAAAAAATTTCTAGATTACTGAACTGTTAGTGTATAACACAGCTTTATATCTGGCATGCCCTCCTTGGTTTTACTTCTTATGTCTTACGTCAGCAATGTATCATACTCGCATGATTGTTCATTGAACGGATCACATGGACTTTTTGGAACACGATCTCAACAAGCTATACCTATAGGCTGTTAGAGAGTCTAGACGTTTCTAGTTTGTACCAATGTTTTGATCATTTGCGCACTGTTTTGGGTTTTACTGCAATAAAACGTTTATAGAATGACTTTTTATGCGTAAAATTTATTTTAAAATCCCAAATGTGAAGAAAATTCACCCCTTTTTGCACTAGAGAATTGGGTTGATTGGCAAGAAATTATATTTTATGTATTTGGAAGTAAATTATACACTACTTAAAAGTATGTGAAAGTATTTATTTAAGTATAGAATGATTATAAATGAGTTTGGGTATATCATCCTGTGCCAGTGTCCTTAGTGTGGCTTACTGCACTGAAGCATAACTCGGAATGAAACGCACATATCCGTATTAGTCGCACAGCTTGCGTGTGCTCGCACATTCCAGCACACACACCCATAATTTGGACATTCATGGCTTATTTCATACACGCGTATCATGCACTAAATCATCAAAAAATTTGATTGGCGTGGCCCAGGGATCTTGTAGTAATTGCAAGAGCGAATACTATTACAAGATGCTAATACAAGATTCTTCCTAGGATGGACTTCATTGTTTAGGCTTTTTGTGTAACTGGAGTCTTATCATTTTTGGTTTTTTTCTTGACTTATTTGGTAGTTTACCACAACAACTTTTTATGACGTTTTACTTCAAATGTCTCATACTCAGGCTTGCATGTTCTTAGTCAACGAAGCTTCTTGAGAAACATTTGCAGTAGCAGTTTCCGTCCTTTAAGTCTATATATGCCAATTTGAGTTTCGATTTAAGACTTTCTTTTGCACTTGGCCAGACAATAATCATCTAAAATTTGCTTGCATACCAGATACAAACAACAGGTTTCCTCAGCATATCCTTGATATTGCGTTACTCTGACCGCTGTCACAATAGAAGCAATAACATAGAATGTTTTGCAAGTGCATGTAGTGTTAAAGCCATCCTGAGGTAATATTAATATTCATCAGTGTCCTATGTTCGAGCCGAGTGAAATTTGGAGGATTAGCTTCTCACGAAACTTACCCTATTCGCCGTCATCACCTTCGCTACGTCACGCATACATATATACATGCTGATATACACACGTCTATATACGTATATATATACGAGTAGACGAGAACTCTGGAAGCTCTCCTGCTGCTACCGGCAGTATCACATGTCGGGAGCAGAGAAAAAAAGAGAGAGAGAGAGAGAGAGAGAGAGAGAGAGAGAGAGGGAGAGAGAGAGAGATTCTAATCCTGCTTCCAGGACGTGACGTCATATTGTATAACAATTAATCAAGTGGCGATAACAGCTCGCGTGGCAAAGAGAAGAAGCAGCCCGAATAAGAGAACGAGAGAGAGATGGTTTGGATACGTGCGTAGCCGTCTATATACGTTTAGGTGAAGTAGAGTGTGTGCTAGAGCTTGATAATCATTTCAGCGGCCAGCTTAAAGTGCCACTAGTTAACGTTAAGCCGATTTAAAAGCGGTTTAATATCAAACCTGAATGTTATACCTGCAAGCACGCTGCACGTAGCTAGCTCGCGATTTTATAACATAACATACATAGATATATGTATATAATATGTATACGGCGTGCTAACGCATAAACACTTCTACACTCGAGACTCACGAACACGGGAGGTGTATGTATGAGAACTTGTATGCGTACTGCTACTGTATATACGTGTATGAAGCGAGCTGAGATGTGAGGGAGTTTGCAAGTGAAAGAGATGAAATATCATCCGGTGCTTTCGTGAACTTGCAAATCTTTTTTGCCAGCATGCCCGTTACTGTTGCTACAACTGACCAACGCCGTTGTTTCACTTTTTTACTTGATTTGCCGCACCGTTCCATCGTAACCCGTAAATGTACGTGATATTTTTTATGCTCTATGCTTTCTCTATGCTTTTAATTTTTTTTATACCTTGCACTTTATACTCCACTCTCACACGTGTACATGTACAATCCTTTTCGCGTTATTTTTTCATGTAATCCTAGATTTACATTCCTATTTTCTTTGATTCTCAGGATGATTCTTTATTCGAGAAAAAACATTTTTGTTTGTCATAAGCAATACTTTTGTTTTTGTTATTGTTTATGCTACGCTGTGTCTTTGCAATTTACAAAGAGTTATCTTCAATTTTTCATATTTTTAAAAAATAATACAGACCGTTTGAAAAAAATAGTGCAAGGCAGCGAATAAATTTGAGACAATAGAGATTATGAATGAGGCAACGTTAATTTAGCCAGTAGCAAATCGATGTAATAACTTCCGTTCTCCGACTTATTACCATATTTCATGTTTCCTTGTACTAGAATAGTATATTTGCACAAAGCAACATCATGCTCGAGATAAAATTCGCTCTTGACACGGGGGAATTAACCCTTGATTTCCTGTATATTATTCTTAAAAGGCGAGCCTCCAGAGATAAAGAAGGGTTGTTTCTTCCTATCTCAAGTATGTAATGATTCAAACAAAAGAGAAAGAGGAAAAGAGGGTTAAGTATCTTGGAATTGTGTATATGGAAGAAGACGAGCAATGCTGTTGAACCAGCGCAATTTAATAATTTGAAGTTTTATGGTGTGCTTAAGTTAATTAAGAGTATTCATTTTGATAAATAATTATTAGCTTTAAAAATAAAAATATAATGTTAGTTTTTTTAGATCATGTGAAAAATTTCTGAAAAGTTTTTAATGCCTTTAACTTTTATAATTTGAACTTTTCATTGGTGATTAAAGTAATTCCAGAGTGTTTGATATGCGAAGCTACTGTATCTGTGAGCTTGCATATTGCAATAGAAAAATTGGTGTGAGCATCGGGTGTCAGTAAGCATGGGTTACGATAGCGTTTTGAAAAGGGAGGCAAAAGGGCCGAATTCATTCGACACCTGATTCCTCCTAAAGATGTTATCGGGGAAATTGAATTCGCTCTTTTACTTTGGGGGTGGCCACTCTAACGTATAAGCAGCTCATAAAATACTTTTTAGCGCTCGAATGCTCGTGTCTAGTTGTGATAGGATATATTTTATTTTAGCGGCGAGATAAGAATTTTTGAACAATGATTGCCAACAAACACATGGTCTGCAATGAGGAGATTAATTATCCTTTTGGAAATTGTTGAAGGTGAACGAGTAGTAAGTATAGATTTTTCTGCACCGCGTAATTTGAATTTTGAGCGAAATGTAACTAGTCATATGTATTTTGTGAAACTTTCAGTTGATAGAAAGTTACCAATTTGTCATTTTTTCATCATATCGCTTATATACTTGGTAACTTATTCGATCGACGTATACTGGGTCAATTCTGATCTTCAAATAGCCTCATTGACTGATCCCCCAAAGTCCCCTGAGGAAACCGCCGTTCAGCGTCTCAGATGGAGAAGAAAATCGAATTTCACTTAAACAACGTGTCGTGTCGACGAAAATGACAGCCTCTACGCTTTAGTCGTTACAATAATCGGCCAAAGGCTATATAGTATTTTTTTTTGTCTTTTACATGCTTGCAAAGACCGATTCACCAGACAAATGATCTCGGAAGCAATTTCACTTTTTCAGGTAGACGCTTATTGATTTTTGAAGCAGCATCTTTCCGTTAAAATAGCTTTTTACACACGAAATAAAGTATAAGGTACATAAAAGTTGGTTTTATTGAAAAACTTTATCAACGAAAGACCGAAAATGAGTCGCTGAACCCAACAGTATTAACTTTAACGAAGCTTTTAGTTAACTCTACGAGTGCTCGACAATGTAATAAATATAAGCTGCAGATACTTGAAGTTTTTGCTCTGTCTCTATTTCTTACGCAACGGTGGCTCTCGCGAATATAACCCATACAAGCGCACTCGACACAAACAAGTGAACGAACCAACGAGAGAGTGAGACGAATATAATAAGGGATAGTTGTTATAATACTGTTGGCGCAGTGAGTGCGTTGCTCCGTGTCCGGGGCGTGTCCGATATAATCTGCGTTTGATCAGCTTACACGCGCGATACAGACGCGCGCAACCTCCACCTTCCCCTCTGCTGCGGTTGTTGCTACTGGTGGCCACACCGAGTGTCGCACGGATCCGGTTGAAAGAGGCTCAAACGCATTGCGCCGTAAAATAACATTGTTCCACCGACCGCGCAAAGGTGGTGGACCGTACGCGAACTCCACTATGCGCTGCATGCACAGAGGCCTTGCGCTTACGATTCGATCTTCGCTTCGTTCTACTATGACCGCATAAACACACGTGAGCACTGCTCATGTCACTTGGCTTTTATCGACCTCTTTTTATTCTCTTGTCTTGTGTTAAACAACTATTTTCAGCTCGCTAATTTTAGTTTGTTAATAGTGCTTTAAAATTTAGCTTGTTTGCGTTATTTTACTAGCCTCATAGGCTCATTATCTTACGGAAAATAAAATTAAAATTCATTTCCTAGTCAAAATAACGTTTGAGCTTTTTGTCCTACTACAAAAACATTAAAAAAAAACCAGCGTAGTTTACTACATTTCTCAGTATTTAATGTATTACCAACGTTTCAAAACTTTATAAGATTTGACAGCTGGACGCGCGTAGCAAAATATTTGCATTCGCGTAACATCTAAAAAATCGTTTGATAAATATTGCTACTTATTATACTATTAAAAAGTCTCAGTAAGTTTTATGAGCTAACATTTCACTTTACTGTGTACTTGCATATATATATATATATATATATATATATATATATTCGTCGCGTTGTACAACAGTATGCGAAAATCCATGAGAGTTTTGGGGGCCATAAAAAAAATCTAAGAAACCGCTGGCTAGGAAGAGACGATGTGCATGCACACGTCGATGATGTTTTTATGCGATTCATACGATCTATATACATTCTGTCATAAAGTCGAAGAGCCATTTTTCAGATGTACAGTGTTAGCACACATGCATACCAGGTCTTTTGACGCCGCCACTACCGCCGTCTCCATGCGGCTTCACCGTTGCGGTACAGAAAAGCTCACGAGAAGTTCACGGGATGCAAGGCCGAAAAGAGAGAACACAGAACTCCTTATTTTGATCGGAATTCGCATATATTTTCATATTCGAACGAGCGCACCAGGAATATTGTAATTTGCATCGAAGACGGCGGAAAGAAGTAAGTCAAAGACTACTCGGGGGAAAGAAAGAGAGAGATGGAGCGGGCAAATCATTGAAATCGGTTGAGTATGCAAATCGATAATGTCTCTTTTTCTTTCGCTGGGGAACCCCACGTACATTGTAAAAAGCTCGCTTTTAAGAATTTTAGAATCGAAAAATTTAGCTTGGCTGAAATTCGAAAAATTGTTATGTGCATGTAACTGGTAATATCGAGTTCTACTGACATTCTTTGAATTTTCAATTTACTTCTTATATTCCCGCATAAGTGAACAACGAAATTTAACTAATCAAAAATAATAAAAAAAATGTTTAGTTAACACAAAACAAAAGGGAATCTTTTTAACAGTCTCTTATGCATGCATTATTGTATACGCTCCAACAGCGCATAACACGTACGAGGAAAATAACAAATTCAATAAAGGGTGAATTATGCGTGAATTCCAAATGACAAATCGCGAGTGGCACGTAATTCTGAAACAGTGCGGGAATAATATCGTTCGAAAACGCGGGCGCGCAAATATATAAGCAAACAGCCATTCCGTGTGATTGATTTTCTCTTTCGGAAGATTCATGCTTTTAAATATTGGAATATCATTATTTCAACAAGACTCTTTGTGCTCTCTTGCGTTACATACAAGGCGTTAATTTACATTTGCCTGAACAAATCGGCCACGAGTCAGAACCGTATGAACATCTTCGTTGCCAAAGTGCTCTAGATCACGACGTAGGAGAGCAGTAAGCACACGTCGGTGTAATTGTAAAAAGATGTTGATGATCATTTGACCTGACAATGCCATAAAATATTTTCACGTCAACGCTCCCGTTTGTACGCGTTCACGGTGCATATACGTACACACACCCTCTCAAAAGGTAACGGAAGCGTGAAAAAAGAAACACCAAGCAGTGGATCAACCCACTCGAGTCGTCGCTTATACACTGGATGCACGAGCCACACACAACACAAAGAAGAATCAAAATGTCACCCTTCCGCATACCGCGCACGTATCCGTCCGTACGCGACGCATGTAGTACGTGTACCGTAACAACCCATACAAAGTGGATAGAAAAGTGTCAACGATATTCGCATAACCGTACCCTTTCTCAGCATAGAAAACAGCAGCGCGTATACTTGATAATAGAGAGAAAGCTCAGCGCGCTTATATACGTGCGCGAGATCGCTTTCCGGTCGTACTGTAGCAGCGCCGGCTTTTACTAATAACCGATATAGCCCTAGCGAAGCGTGGAATATTATAATTGATTTATAGCGATATTTCGATGCAAGAGAGTAAACAGTAGATTTATCAGTTGTTGTTTCTAGAACCAGTCGCAGCAGCAGCCACCGCCGTCGTTTTGCTCTCGCGGCTTCATGGTTCATCGGCTCTGGCGTTGCGAGTATTTTCGCGGCTATAGCATATCATAGGCGACGCGAATTATTCGTTGTGCTTTGTACATGTATATTAGCTCTTCTTCCGTGTAAATTCATTCGAATGAAGCTTCTGCGCGGATTAAATAAACAATATATTAAACATGACACGCTTGTCGTGCAGCTTTTTGCTCATTTATCGTCCGGATCCCTTTGACTATATTGAGAACTTCTGCACCTCAAATCAAATATAATTGTTTACGGTTAAAGATCCGTCATATTTGATATTTTATTAGATAATGTAAAAAAAATAAATTATTCATTTGATAATATCGTACTAATGGCATATCTTACTCTTCGGTTTCTAACATTTCGCTAGAAATCCTGCAAAAGTTAGGAGTTTATAAAAATTTTTCATGAAGTTTCGAAATTTATAAGAAGTGGACGGAAAAACTTTTGATTGTAAATTTTAAGGGGGGAAAAGTATTTAAAATCTCAAAAAAATATTTTTTTTTATTTACTTTTTTGATAGGATTTTTTCTCTTTGATAGGATGTAGAACAACCTCTGAAAATTTCAACTCATTTGCTCAAACGGTTCCCATGGAAAGTTACGGCCACAGAGTAATTTTGAGATGTAATATAAATTCCCCAGAGTCAAGAAAACCAATAATACCCCAATATATGTAAAAATAATACATATATGTCTCTGAGACTGCTTGAAACTTTTTGAGTAATAGAAAAGCAGCAATTCAATATATATTTCCAACAGGACAACACATAAGTACAATATTTAATTATCCCAGACAGACACACACAGTCAAATGCGTCAAGTTCATCATAACATTTTATAAGTAGTACTTAAATATTAGTTTACGCTAGTCTTGACTGTTTACTTATAGTCTACTGTTGACTAAGTTAATGATCAAACTCACTTTTCACATGAAAATGTAAAATTTTACATTAGAAATTGAACCAATATACTGATATTTATTACATGCTTGACACTGAAACTTTGATTGAAAATAAAACTAAAATCACTGAAAATATATCACTGATTTTGTTGATATGTATAAAAAATAAAGTATTATTACATAAATAATTCATACAATAACATTATACAGTCACATATATATATATATATATATATATATATATGAAAAAGAGTGACATACATATACACTGATGTATATGATACAATGTACATATGTAATTACTGATGTATTTCTTGATTTTCATTGCTACAATTGACATATTTTTTACAAAAAACTATTGAAACTTCTTCATAGTTTTATTCAGTTTTATCAAGTTGCAAAGATATAACTTCACTGGACCGGCTCGTTTTGGAAAATTTTTTTTTAATTTTGGGAGCACTGCAGAATCGTTTAGTTAAACTATAAACATGAAGTTTGCCGTCTAGCTGGTATCGCTAGGTGCCCTGAATAGCTGTCGATAACTTTTTTAAGTTTAAAAACGTGGTGCAAAAATTGGACAGCATCGCCAAATAAGATTTAAATTGCCTACTGTGCTCTGAGGGTAAAATCTATATTAACATATGCTAGCATAATCTGTCATTTTATCATATTATATTAAGGGGGGAAAGGTACCTAAAATCTCAACAGAAAAAATTTTTTTTTTTTACCTTTTCGATAGGATTTTTCCTCAGCTTTCCAGTGCCGTGATCAGAATTTTTAAATTTTAACTTTACCGTGAGGTAAAGCCTCTTTAGTGCCGATAATTTTATGATTATTTTAGCAAAAATGAATGAAACGACCCAAAGATATCGTTGCCGTTCTTTCATGAATCTCGAGACATTCATAAGTCGGTAGCGCCATGTATTGATACTCATTTTATTTTTTGATTAGAGTACATCCAGCAGAAATTTGTTTGTTTACACTTTACATGGCTATAGGTGTACAGTAATGCCACCACTAGCAGCACGTGGCTTTAGGTATATCTTCTTTCTATCTCAGTTTCGTGCGCGAGCCTAGATCATATGTCAATAACAGTCTGCTGACTGCTTCTTCATTTTCCAATGGCTAATAATTACATTTTTTTTGAAAGTGAAAAAAGTATATGTAGAGTGCAATTATATCTTTGCAACTCAACATAGTGTTTCATAATGAAGCTATGAAAAAGTTTCAATAGCTTTTTATGAAAATGTGACATTTTTAGCAGTTCAAATTCAAGAAATGCAGTGTACATAAGTAAATTGACATGTATACATCAGTGTATAATATACTACTAATATACACTGTATATGTATGTCACTGTACATTATGTATTTGTATATGACTGTGTCATGTATAATTGTATGTTGCATATGATAAACAAGATTAGTGATAATTGATCAATTTTGAGTGATTTTATTTCCAATTATAGATCCAGTGATTAATGTTTTATGAATGTTAGTTTGTGTAAAAAGTTGATTTGGACATAATCAACTTAGTTACTAGTTTCCATATAAAACCCATATTAACGTATACTAACATTTTAGTACAAATTATAAATTGTAGTAATGAAATTGTCGCATTTGGCTTTGTTTGGCTGTCTGGGATAATTGAACATTGTCCTTGTGGATCCAATATGTTGAAAATTTAAATTGAATTACTGTTTTTTATTGTCCAAAAAGTTTAAAGCAGCCTCAGTGACATGAGAGTATCATTATGACATATATTGGTGTATTTTTGTTTTTTTTCAACTCTTGGGCAGTTACGCTTCATCTCGAAATTGCTCGGTTGTCGTAACTTTCCATGTGAACCGTTTGAGCAAATGAGCTGAAATTTTCAGGGATTGTTCTACATAAGAATGGCTACAAACACAAGCACTTTCAAAAGTATTGGAGAAAATTTGCACTTTTTTCAAGCTATATCCCTAGCATAGTTGTATTTTATTATATGATATCAATGAATAAAAGTGTATACATGGCTGTCAAATTGTGTATAATTAACTAAAATATTTGAAAGTGCTTGCGTTTGTAATCACACATCTACTGAACAAAATGTCACCACTATGACCATGATTAAATCATCGGTTCTAGCTGGATCCCAAGGTACAGGGGTACCTGTCAGGACTGTGGGCTTGCTTCATCGAGGAGGGTTCTATAGTGACTGGGGTTCTATAGTGACAAAAAAATTTTTTTTTCTTAATTTTTAATGAATTTTTTTAAAATACCTTTCCACCCTTAAATAATTTTAAATGTTTTCATCATCTTGATAATAATCGTTTCGATATTCTTTACCATTGTTATTACAGATTGTATATTGATAATTATTTATAGCTCTGTACATTGTCTGATCAAAAAAAGCAAAGCATAGGCAGCGTATTTTTCTAGGAAGCATAACAGAATTACAGTTCTTGCTGGTGTAGATTGTGATGACCAGTCTTATATTAAATGTTAATTTACGTATCATTAATCTAAAAGATAGATGAAATTCGATCAAATAAGTCACAAATCATTCGAGAATGAAGATGCGTGCTCACAAGAATCAGTGTACATTGATCGGTACGATGTTCACATAGACATACAGAGCAAAAGGAGCAGCTAGCAGCAGCACTTTTCTCATTGTGCAGGGTGGCAAGAAAGGGTTGGGCTATAAATTCAAATGAATGCGTAGGCATGCCGAGAGAAAGAGGAGTGGGAAGGCAGTTTGCAATCTGTGATTCAGCGCCATTAAACACGGGATCTTTTAAAGACACTCTGGCGGGCGCTTAGCCATGAGATAGCGCGTATCCGCAACAGAGTACCTATCCCTCCATCCTCGATGGAGAAAGCAGCTTGATACTATAAAAGGTTGTTTGTAAAAGCCCAAAAGCTCACCTTGCCTTCTTCTTGATGATCGTTGACTTATGAAGTACGCTCAGCTGCTGCTTATGACTGCACTGGACTAAGTTCCACCGAAGTTTACGAAAAAAACTTCGCGTGAATAACAGCTTGCCTCTGGTTTGCGCACAAAACTTATGATTTTACTCAAAACGAGAGAGCTTAAAAGCTTCAAAAAGTTGAAATGATTGATAATTGCTGGATTCCTTCATGAATTTAAAAAAAAACTCTAAAAAAATAATTTGTTTATCGTGCTCCAGGACGTTTTTCATTGAAAGTTTTCTGATTTTGCAATCATTATGAAAAATCAATTGAGACGAGTGAAACATCATTCATTTAACACTTGTTTTTACTTTTTGTTTGTTTTTCGAAGTCTGCATCCGTGTTGATTTACAGGCAATCTTCATTCTTTTAGTTTCAAATTCATCTTCATTTTCGTATACCTCGCTTACCACTATGCTTAAGTCTGTTCGAGAAGAAGAAAGAAAAAAGAGCCACTGCTCGTTATCAGTAGTGAGGCAGAAAAAAGTAAAATACGTCGATTTATTCACTTTTTGCACTAGTTTGACTGTATTACAGCTTGCACCGCAACAAAATAAAAGAGATGTAGAGAACTGATATATAACTGAATAGTGCTTTCTGCATATCTTGCAGTGTTACTTAATTTGAGCTTTCGCTTAGCAACGATAGTAATTTGATTGATTGAGTAAATCAGTTTGAAGTAGATCATTGTATAGTCAGCAAAACAAGTATTGCAGCGTCTGTTTTTTCTCTTGTTGTGAGATTCTTGCGGGATAATGAACGTATCCAAAAAATTTTATTTTAAAAATGTACGTATAAAATTTATTGAATTGAATTTTAAATTTTTAATTGAACTTAACTCAAAATATACTTATAGTGGTTGCAACATGCAACGAAAGTATGATCTGTTAAAAAAGAATATATTAAAAGAATATATTTAGAAGCACAACATAAGTGAGTCGCTCTCGAATGGACTCTACGATAGAACTTGCAAAAACGAGCGAGGTTAAAGTGTTTTTTACGCGCTTGGTCGTCAGTATTCCATTCGCACTTGTCGTCTACGAACGATTTGACCAAGTTTAACGGATCGTTCGTGATGTCTATATAGACAAGACAAGCGCGCGCGCACACACACATTATCCACGGCCACTTTGTGTCAAGGTGTGTGTGTCTGTGTATCGTTTTTTTTTTGACGTATCTCGTGGTCAGTTGGTAAATCCGTCTGGCCAGTGCCCCGAGCAGATCTGCTCGGAATACCAAACCTTCAATTCGTTCGCGGGCATATCGACGAAGGTACTCGAGTAGGGACGCGTGACGCAAATGCCAGATGCAATCAACGACAACTGTATAGAGTACGACGACGACGATGAGAGACGTCGCACGCGTCTTATTCGAAAACTTCTTTATCCTCGCCACTTACTTTTATTTTCGAGGCATCGCTTCAATGCTCAACCGACCGAGCTGCAATCTGGCTTAATCTATGTGTGCTAGCGCAGAATTTCGTATGCTAACTGTTACGCTTACTTACCAATTATAACTGTGATAGAAGTTTTACTTTCTTAAAATACTTTTTAATAAATTAATAATGAACTCGAAAAAACTGTTATTTAATCAAATAAATCCTCAGATAATAGCATAATAAGGTATTAAATGTAAACAGATTGTATTCGTGTGTCATCGCATACCCTAGACAAGTCGCATGAAGCAGGCACGGAATATGACTTGTAAGAAAATTCACGCATGACGCCTCAATCACTTAGATTACTATAGCCCGTATAGTTGTGCATTTGTGAAACTATGATAGACGAATAACGTACGTGGGCTTCGCACTGACACAACATAACGTTGGCAGCATTAAGATATGCGGCGGTGTGAAGGAAGGCCCCACGTCGATACTTTCCCGCTTACAGGCAGTGTCAGGCTTGGGTCAGAAGATGCATAAAGATAAGCTTTCGAGATACAAATCGAAGGGAGTATGAGGGGCTAAGCCTATTATACTTGAATGTGACCTGCAATAGAATTCGTTGATGCATGCGCATAATTTGTATTATTCATGTAAACAATTCAAGCCCTTAATCTTCAGGAATAAAAATATGCCTTCATTGATTTTCTTGCCCTATTCTTCGAATTTGTTATGCATTTCAGCATATTGCAGCAGGCCTTGATTTTTTTTAAAAATGTCACTTTTTTTATTAGATTATCTATAAATTTGTACACCTTGATCGACACATTCATAACTTCCAAGTCTATTTTATTTTCAATTTTTAAAATTTATTGAAAATATGCATCTCTTTAATGTATGAACATTTTTAACACAAGCTACGATATCCCCAGTTGCTTAAGCTTCTATCTGTCATGTCACACAAAAAATGAGCATTACCAAAAGTATTTTACTGATATACTCATCAAGCTATAATTTTAATAGCAAACTCTCTACGGGACTGCCAACTCATAACTGCGAGTGTCATATAAAGTCATCTGACACTTTTGTCTCTTTTCAAGCAATGGCCAATAACCGTTAAAAATTATATAATCGTTTTCAAGCTATTTTCTGTTCATAAAAATGTCCCTCCAAATCGTCCTGGCAAAATAGCTCAACGATCTCTTTTTTACTCTCTTTTACTATAGCAGCCCTTGCAAACGCGAAACAATAAAAATTTCACAACTGCTTCGCATAAGCGTATAATACAGTTCGCGTAAACGAAAGTGTCTTTCTGTTTGGCCGATGAATTATAAACGTTGGGGATTTTCTGCACTTCGTACTACTCAAAAAAGGAAGCCCCACAGTTCGTAAGACGGAAACCACGTAAAAAGAATCTTTCCGAAGTTGAGCGAGGAGAAGAAAATTACGTCGAAAATCCTGAAAATTTATTGCTGCACTTTTAAAACTCCACCTTTTCTGGATTAGCATATTATTCTATTTGAAAAAATGAATATAGCTAGAGTTTTTTTAATGAAAAAAAGATGAAAGTATGCCTCACAGCTCACATGTAAAAAAGTGCGTGAGCTGAAAAGAAATGTAAATGAATAGGCATGTGGGTATATATTTATTTTTTACACTTGAAAATATAATATGTAAATTTGGAATCAAATATGTTGATCAATCATTTCTTTGACGCTGGTACGAAGTGTTAACTTCCCAATGTGTGAGTATCAGTTTTTAGATGAATATATCTAAAGAAACTCTCTTTGGTAGAATAAGATGGATTGAGTTTAAAGAATAGAAATGCCTTTGAAAGCTTTTTAATAGTATTTTTTAGTATATTATCAATACACTTTCACCACAAAGTAAACAATTTTGCAAATTCGTTAACTACAAATAGGTAGGTAACATTATATAAACAGACTTAAAAAAAGTTTGCAAGAGAGTAAAATGTCCGGTGCAGCAAAGTCACGAATATATCATCTGAACTTCCGGCAAACCAATCAGCCGTGACGTGGGACAATTCTTTTGAATATCTCTCTATATGTATAAATGGTTTATATGATCGTGTTCTTTGTCCTCTTTTATCTATAAATGTGTGATAAATCGCGAATAAAATATTTAAAGACATTTTTTGACACCTCAGAATTTATGTTTACTAATTCAAAAAAGTTTATTCATTAAAATATACTCTTAAGCACACGATGAAAATTAGAAAGTTTTTTATCGCTATTTATTTTCTTGGGACGTACAGGCTTTATACGTTTTTTGCAATAGTATAAACTGTACTTAGAGCCATAAATGGATTCGAGAACTCACCGTACGTCATATAGCGACTAAATATTCGTGTACTCCGTAGAACTCGAGAGACCAGGATCTGGACGACAGCATAAATACCAGAAAGAGAGTTCAGCATGTTGAATCGTCGGGCAACGCCCCTAAATCTGTTCGAGTACAACGAATACAAGTTACCGGCACACTCAACAGGACCATGTATCGTATCGCCTGTGAATAATTCAATGGTCTGTATCATGTACAGATTTAATGAGAAATAAATCGTTATTGTGTCTTATGTGTGATCGAGCAATTTATGGGTGTATCTAGGTTCATTCCTTTCTTTTTAGCTAGGTACCACCAGGATCGATTGGAACACTATCAAGTGTAATTTACTTAGCTGAAGATTAGGTGGAAAAGAATAAATATTATTTTGAAATAACTACAAGGGATTCATACAACCATATATTCCTTTAAAAATGATTTTTGTTATTTGGTCGCATTTATTGAGCCCCAGTTTTCGAATTGATAAGACTCGTTTTTAAAAAAGGCAGACACGCTGCCAAAGTTCAATATAGTAAACCAATTGTACTTCTACTGATAGATATCAAATAATTTCCAAGGCAAATTCATCATATTTCAGTTTTTTCTTCACTTCGTTTATTTCACGTTTGAATAAGTAAAATATAACTTGGTTCTTAATTTTATAATTGATAATATAATGTAGATCTATTTAAAAAATGACTTATTGATCATTGTTTTTGCAGAAGAATGCCCTTCACAAGTTGTTCTAAACAAATTACTATCTAACTAACTAAAGAGAATGGTGCGTATAAGATTTACTTGATAAAATATACGACTTAAAATGTGATTGTGATAAGAATATTTTAATTATTATGAAGTGATATATTATTTAACGATTTATCTTATGAATACTTTATAAAACTGTTGTAGCTTCAAATCGTAAGTAGTTATTTCCGAAGCACTTGACACGATCTGCTGTCGGTAAGTTATCTTATTTTCTAATGATGATACAAAGTATACATGTGCAATTCGAATTCATACTCTTCTCGAGAATCGAAACAGAAGATTTCATCTTTATCGACAGTAGACAAGGTAAGCACATAGTACCATCATTTGCCGCAGCATATAATAATACAAGCTCCTAATTGTGAGTAGTTAAATAATTTTTCAAGTCACTTTCGTCATTTCTGATGGACATGCTTTAAATTTTTTAATTTATTGTTTCCGACTGAGGAAGCTCTGTGATAGGCTCGAAAACGAGATTTTGAACCAGACCTCGTAGGACAATTTGGTTTACATATATGTAAACTAGATTGAATTCTCAACAAATGTCGTATGTATGTATGTGTGTGTGTGTGTGTGTGTGTGTGTGTGTGTGTGTGTGTGTGTGTGTGTGTGTGTGTTTTTCTACTGCACCCCATTCGGACACTCACCGGTAACCGACGCTAGGTATTGCTTCGGTGAGGCAGGGGTTAGTTGAGCGTTTATGCTATTTCGCTGTTAGTCATTTCCATACATCCCCCATCCATCGTATAGTGATATGCGACGATTAGGGGTTCAGGGACTCATCTTTTTTCTACTTGGTGAACCTCCGATCCTGGGCGATGCCATCTCTCGATTGTCTTGTCCCCCTTTCGGAGCCGTCTTTTTGCGTGGTCACACATTGCTGGCGTCTCCTCCTGAGTTAAGTATTAGAACTCGCTGCCCAGTGCCTTCTTGTGAGTGTGGTTCTTGCTTCTGTCGCCGCCCGGCAGACCGAGGCTGGCAAGTGACCAGGCCGCCGGGTCAGCTTCATCTTGTGAGTGTGGTTCTCGCTTCTGACTTCATCATGGGAGTGTTTGTGCTCCCCGTCTATCGCCAGCCTTGTGAGTCCTCGCCTCGCCTCCTACTTATGGTTATCCTCCTCGTTTCCAGCTCGCACAGTAATCGGGGTTTTTTACCGCGAGAGCTGATGACATAGCCCGGGTCTTCTTTTTGAGTGGTACCCGCTCCACCTAGGGCACGGGCTCGACCACACCGAGCGAAAAAAACGCGCCTCGAAAATTCGCCCAGTGGGGATCGAACCCACCCCCTACGGCACACCTTGCATCAGCAGGCAAGAACTATACCCACTGAGACAAGGAGGCCGGTGTGTGTGTGTGTGTACGTGCGTATGTCCGAAGCAAAATCTTGAAAATGTTACGGTGAATTGTATAAATTTCTATTGCATTCATTGTCGTTTGTAGTATTAATGAGGTCAGAAAAAGTTTTTTGGCAATACACAGGAAAAAAATTTTTTTTTGAAAATTTTTGAAATTTTTTTTGTAAATTTGAAAAAAAATTTTTTATGAATTTTATAATTTTTAGAATTATTTCCTTGTTACTTATGAATGTACATTAGTTGAAATTAATAGAAGAATAAAAAAAATTATAATTATTTTTGAGAATCTAAAAAAAATTTTTTGTTTTTCGAAGTTTTGTATCGATTTTTGGGTTTTTAAGTATTAGGTTTTAGGTATATATATTTTATTTATAATAGTACAGTTAAAAAAAGACGGAGGAAGCACCAATGACTTGGCAGCAGTTTTTGTGAATGATTCTGCAATTTTTCTTATTTGATGTTGCATTGATGAAACATTATAAAATTGTAACTACAAAATTCTTAATTAGGAAAATATTTAAAAAAAATTATTCATCTCAAAAGGTAACCTATTTTCGTTCAGAACATAATATTATTTTTCACTCTTTTTTTTGGAGGAAAACAATGTATTCTCTTAAATTGCATTTATCAAATTAATAAAAAAATATGTCGCTAACATTTATGTTTTCTTACTTCCATTCTTTTTCTTTTATCATATACACTTCAATAACGCAACTGCATTGTGGCTAATGAAACCGCAAACTCGGTAAGCAACACACAAGTTTATTTATTCAAATATCTCTGCCGGTAACTCGTTTCTGCTCTCCCTCGTATGATCGATGAACGATACCCTAACTCATTTTTTTATATAATACGCGTACATTTGGCTCATTCATAATTAACTTTAGATTTTTAACGACATCTGTCAGTATGCACTCCCTATCACATTTCTTTTTAGCGTTTATAAGATAAAATCCATGGTGTACAAAAAATGAAACATATTTGATCTTATCAAAAAACTGTTTTTTATTTTCTCACAACGATCATATTTATACGTGATCGAAATATAGCACAGCTCATTTGGAAAATAGAAAATCTAGTTGAGTAATACTAGCGTTTTATTGGAGTCGCAAAATCAATATAGCATTTTGGAAAAGATGTAATTTTTCTGATATATTTTTTTAGAAACCAGGAACGTAATTATTAGAATTGAATATGCTTATTATAAAAACGTCAACTTCTTGGGCTTTTAATTATCATGTTACCGCTTTTTTCTTCAAATGATTCAAGGGAGACATGCACGTGGAAACTGCTGCACAAGATTTCGATACATATTCATGAAACATTCGTATAAAATAATTTAACTCAATTGCGATTTCGTTCGCAAAGACCACACTGCTTCGTGTAGAATTATTCAAAGTGTTACGTATACACAGCCGACATAACAGACACAACAGTAGTAGTTTCTATACTGCAGTGTCCAATTATCCTTCGTAAATTGTTGCGACTTCATTTGCAATCCAGAGATATGTACATAAACATTTAAAAATTGTGTATACCTTTTTGCATTAATCAGTACTCAGCGCAAGTCTTATAAACCGCATCAATGATATAAGCTTCATTTGTCATAGTTCGAGGGCGTGTTTTGAACGCCCATGCGACGGTTCCAAATTATACGTCTTGGCAATCAAGGTCCTGCCTTACATCGTATATCGTATATCGTTAATTGAGATTTTAAGTACAGCATGAATAATTTAACCTCTTTTAAACCCTGCTTCAGAAAATAAAAAATAGACGAATAATCAAAATCCTTGATTATGATCCTTCTACATGTCTCGCGAGCTCCGTTTATCAGTAGTTGCATAGTTCAACGTTTATTCTGCGTATATCTCTGCCGTAGGATCACCGAAGTAACCACACATGTATAGTACACAACAATGTCTTGGCCTGGGGGTTCTTTACCGGTGACTACTCCCGTACACAGCAGTCACACAGCTCTAGCGCAAGCCTAATGTGAACATTACCGCTCAGCAGCCGGTCTACAGCCTCAAGCTATACATTTTGTATACATACATACTAACTAACCCTTTTTTACAGTGGCAGCTAGCTAGCGCGTAAGTAACAGCTAAACCCTTTCTTCGCCGGTAGTGTTAAATCGACGTTTAGGTTTTCATGTCATGCTGCGCTCGCATGTACACGTACACATAATATATACTTGCATCAAGGCATAAAGTCTAAATAATTTAATGGAAAACAACAAGGTTCACCGCTCGAGAGCTTTGTGCTTGCGGCTAATGTTAGGATACTATATGAAAATGACTCAAAGCGTCCGCACTTCCTTATACACTTACGACTTTGTTCTGTTTTGGCCTTTGTCAACGAGAGAAACACAAGGGCAAGTCAACTCAAGATAGATTGAAGTTATTAATTTATGTTCAGGGCAGCAGAACAAGAGAAAATATGCTTTTAGCTTTTCTTCTGCCTTCTCTCGAGGTATAATTTTTGCCACAAGCTTCTGTTGCATCAGTGCAGTAAATTTTGGACGAGTTCTCGTTGCATATATTGCAGTATACAATTTTGATATGCAGCTCGGTGATTTTAACCGTCATAAGGAATGTTTTATGTGTCCATGGTAACGTGAACTTCAAGGAGGTTTATTAGGCTAATGAGTATGATCACTTGTTCTTATTATGAGTCTAATATGCATCTCCTTCATTTCAAAATTAAGATTCTTCTTGGATTTTAATTTATGTAGAGAGGCTTGAAAATTTTTTGTAAATCATTTTTTTCACTTAGAATTTATACTTATGTATGAGTTAAAAAAATGCTCAATTTTAAATGCACGTAATATAGGTGACAAGCTTGCACATATCAGTATTTTAAATTACGTTTTGCAATGTGTGCATGAGAAACTCAAAAGAGAAACGAGCAACACGCACGTATGAAGCATCTCTCGTGAAAAGTCATGGACACACAGATGTATTCCACGGTCTCGTGTGATTTATACATCTTTTTGAAAGACACTTCGTATATATTTCTTCCTTCGTTTCGAGGCTACCACCCATACGCTATTTTCGCGCGCAGCTCCGGTATACACGACCTGACTCTAGCATAATATATAAACGTATAATTTCTTCAGGCAGCACGTAATAACAGTACGGTTTAAAAAGTCGAATGTTTTTGCGCGCGTGTGCGCGAAAAGAAAATTATTTGTATTTTGTTCCGGGAAATACTTGCTGTATATACTTATCTGCAAATGTGTATATGCATATATTACGTACAATATTTAAAAACAGTGCAGTGTGTGAAACTTTCTTGCAATAAGTGACTAACCAATAAATTTTGCAAGCAGTCGAATATTTTTAAACGGTGATTCATGTAACTTCTTTGAAACTTGAAACTCGATTAGCTGATGTGGTGCTATATATATTTTTGCACCTTTCACATAATCACATATAATTTCTGCGTACTATACCTTGATAAGTTGGCTATAATAAATTTGTATTTTTCTCCAGCTTCAAGTCTACGCATATGCAAGAAGGTGCATTATTTAATTTATCGCGAGTAAGCTCTGCTCGACTTATCTCGCTCATCGAATGACTAAGTAATAAAAATGCACCTTAAATGCGCAAAAAAGTAGAAGAAGAAAGACTCTCAACTTTATCTTTACGGTCCTTTATCTAGGGGACAGGATCGTAATTATATTCGAAGAGGCTCGTTTGAAACGATTACGAATCTGCTCTCTCTCTCGTTTTGCACAACTGCGCAAAATGCCACTTACGAATTCAGTTGAAAAGACTCTTGTGATGTGCTTGCGCTTGCCATTCTATATACGTATATATATATATAACAGTGCTGATATCCCCATTATTATACCTCTCCTACCCTCTAACTGGCATACTATTACTATCCATCTGGGCACGGAAGGCGCACGTCTGCATTTGATGTAGATGATCCTTCGGCTGGAAAACAGATTTATTAATTCCATGGTTCTTGAGCAGTTTTGCTCGATTAACGAAATTCATCGTCCTTAATACTCGATCGTTTTTTATACTACGACTTTTTAGTATCTCGACTGCGCTTGCTTATATGTACGCAAGAAGTAACGGCGCATCTGGTGAATTTTGAAATAATGCCCTGCTATTAAATCATCAAGCCACGCACGGAGCATTCTTTTCGCTCCTCTTCAAAGTGTACGTATATATATAGGCATGCGATAAAGAAGTACACACCATTTCAATTATTTACGCGCCATTCAATGTGGAGCCGTATACGGCGTCTTGCTGATAACCTCGACCATGCACTCGACCAACACTTATTTATCCTTGAATTATCTTTCCCTTTATATATCCCTACGCACAGGCTATACGTAGTGCTGTACGTATACGACCTTATAATACTCTACTAGTACCTGGCACACACTCCACACGCGAGGTGAGGTGAATCCTCGACGATTTAGTACATATTTTACTTGTTATGTGTGCCACATACTGAAATAAAAAAGTACGCTAGGCACGACACCCTCTCGCGCATGCACTCATCCCTCTTGCTCACTTTCTTATATATATATAATGTAGAATACTTTGCGCGCGGTACGAGCGTTTGCAGCGTTAAGCGCAACATGGACTGTCTGCCGCAGGCGCGCAAGCGCCTACATACCTACAGCCTCGTGCACATGTATCTAGCTCCGGTGTAGGGCATACTTTGTTCCGCGCATACGTCGAGCATAACTATACATTAAACCTCCCCAGCCGCGTGTGTATGAGAGAGAGAGAGAGAAAGAGAGGATGAATCTTTGGTTACAGCATATGTGCGGTGCGTGTGCATATCTGCAACAGAAGTTTAACAAACCTCCAGCCGCACTGTATACCTATGTATTATAAAAAGACCGTATTATGAACAGTGTCTGTATGCACCGCTAAATCGTACTGGGCGGGATATGCATAAATCCTACGGACCGGCAATTGGCGTCGCAAGCGCATATAAGATACTTTTTACAATTCAAATTATGGAAATGAAGTTACTACTGGAGCGCGCGCGACTTTGTGTGGCGTACGCATACGCTGCACGCTCATACGCAGCCGGCTTGTACTATATTATGTTGCTCGGCAGGATCGCGTCGTCCTGAATTTACACGAAGGAAAGAGAAATAGAGAAAGACGCAGAGGAACTGCTATACCGAAGCTGTCTATAGATTTATACACGTATATAGTTGTCCCATTATATTATTATCATCGCACGCATTGAACTTTCCCTTTCGCTTGTGCTATCGTGTTTGCGCACGAATGAGTTTTTCGCTCCTCTCGTCGCGTCCATCTCTTCTGATGCGTATACGTATTCAGTTTATGTAGATATATATACCTGTCGCAAAATTTCCAAACGCGCACGAGATTTGAAAGGAGCCAATCAAGAATAGCGAGAGGGTAAAACTACGGTACCGAAACAACGTTCGACTTTTTTTAGCACGCACTCCGGATGCGGGTCGCTTGTGTCTGGCTGTGCGATTAAGTCTCTTTTTGTTGCATGTGTATACGTACGCATATATAATAAATATATATACTGCCACTGCACTGACACGAGAGCAGCTAATGTTTCGCCAGCTTCTACGTATGTTTTCGATGTGTTCGCGAGAACGTGTATGTGTATCTACGTTCACAAACTCACGGTGAGGTGCGTGGAGAATTGGGATGAGCCTAATGCTGATGCTTGACTTGCGCAGGGTGAGCTTGTGAACGCCGGCGGGGGTGGCAGTGGCGTTGGTCATTTGTTTTCGTGTGCGCTGTTTTAGACTGGACTTGCTTTACCTACTAAGCATTGCGCTCGAAAAGCTGCTTTACGTGAGAGCGACCGAGCGCACGGTGGCCCATAAAGTTTTTTGTTTTATATTGAAATTTTCCGCGAGACTAGCAGCTAGCTGACCCGAAAGAGGAGGCTTTGCGCGTACATATATATCTGCGTATGTGTGCGTACGCCTAAAGTTTTGTATAAATTAGACTTCTCTCCCTCTTTCGTTCCCTATCCCTTCTCTCCCAACATAGCGAATTCGAATTTTTGCTGGCGAAAGAAAAATCCGCGTAGATTTTCCGTTTGGCTCTGAGCTTGCTTGAACCTGCTCACTAGCGTACGAAAGCTCTCTAAACTACTGCTAGTTATTCAACGTCGAGGAGAGGAGTAGTAAGGCTAGCGTCCGTGACGGATGCTGCGCGCGAGTAAATTGAATAAAAGAAGCTGCCGCCACTGCTATACCCCTGAGTCGCTTTTTCTGTTGCCACTGCTGCGGATACCTTTTTTACTCTTAATTTCCTTGAAAGCTCTCTTGCTCTTTTTGTCTCTACCCCATACTAATTTAAAATTTTATTAGCCCTACGTGCATTTTAGAGACTGTTTTGTTTGATTTTGAGCCTCTCGCCTCGTGCTACGCATAATCCTCCAATTGCAAGTGCTACTTTATTAGAATTGTTTTGCTCTATAAACACGCGTACCACGTACGCACGTTCTCGCATGTATGCAAACAAAGCTTACGTGAATTTTGTGCTGCATTATCAGTAATTGTAATTATTTGTGATTAATTTTTTATAGCGATCAAAAAGAATAACGCAAGACTGAGTAAGATAAAATATCGTAAGAATTTTATGCTAACAGAGGTACATGTCACAAATCTATCAAGTCAGTATAATGTTCAGATGTAATCATCATGATTCCTATCGATGTGTGTGTGTGTGTGTGTGTGTGTGTGTGTGTTTTTTTTTTTTTTTTTTTTTTTTTTTTTTTTGGATGTATTAATATATTTTATTTAGCAGAAAGTAAAATTAGAAGTTTACATTGCATAAAATGTAGCAGTAAAAGTGAGAGTGTAACATTGATTTAGGGTACATAGTGTATATGTAGATACATCCACGTCGGTTTCCCTTTGTTCCATCCCCGCGGAAACCGCCGTTAGGCATTACTTCACGGGGATGGAGGGGTTGGCGTTATGCGCTTCATTGAGGCTTGGCTGAGGTGGCGTCTTCTTCCAGCAGCATCGTCCGGTCGTCACCTTCTGTCCGCTTCCTCGTCTCTCAGTCTTGTTACGACTGAGCAGGCGAAGGAAGCAACAGCGAGCCAGTTCGGCTCGTTCGCGAGCATGAGCCTGGTGGTGTTTTCCGGCGTCATGACCTCGTGGAGCAGGGAGTGTAGTCTCGCTCTCTCCTCGCTGAACCTCGGGCAGTGGTAGAACACGTGCTCCGCGTTCTCGATGGATGAGGGGCAGACCGGGCATTGTGCGCTTTGGTTGTGGTCGTAGCGTCGGCTATGATGTTTAAAGAAGCCATGCCCGGTCAAGAGCTGCGTGAGGTGGTAGTTCAGCTCTCCGTGCCTCCTCTCGATCCACACTCTGATACTTGGGATCAGTCGGTGCGTCCACGGGCCTTCGTCGACCGGTCCCATGCTCCTGCCACTGCTTAGCGTTGCCAAGCGTTCTCGTCCTCTGCGTCCTCTCGGCGGCGGCCGTAGAGTCGCGCTCGCTCGTCCGCAAGAAGGGCCAGCGGAGGTATGCCGGCAAGGACATATGTGGCCTCGTAAGAGACATGCGGCCGGCCTCCGATCACCGCAGGCAGGCTCGTCGGTGGGCTGACTCCGCGAATGTAGGCTCGCTTTTGTGCTGCTGTGCTCCAGACGGGGGCTCCGTACAGGAGTATGGAGTCGACGACGTGAGCATACAGCTTGCGTCGGCTGCTTCTGGGCCCGCCAGAGTTGGGCATGATCTTCGTAAGGGCACCGATCACACCGGCTGCCTTCGCGCTGACTGTTCGGAGGTGGTGGTCGAACTTCAGCTTGGCGTCGATGTGCAGGCCCAGGTAGCGGATGGAGGGGGACGAGCGTATGCTGTGGTCGCCTACCGTGATGGTGATGGTTTCCTCCTTTTTCCTGCTTGTGATGAGCAGAGCCTCCGTCTTGTGGTCAGCCGTTTGTAGGCTGAGAGCCTGGAGCGCGTCTCGCACCTGTAGTATCGCAGCGTTCAGATCGTGTTCGATCTGCCATAGCTGCTTGGCGACGGCCACCACTGCGATGTCGTCCGCGAAGCCGACGATACGAACATCGCCATCGAAGTTGAGTCGCAGGATCGCGTCGTACATAACGTTCCACAGGATCGGGCCCAGTACCGATCCCTGTGGAACTCCTGCTGTGACTTCGTAGGACTCTGAACCTTCGTCCGTGGTGAAGTCGAGCACTCTTGCCGAGAAGTAGCTGTCAATTATTCTCAGCAAGTAATCGGGTACGAGCAAACGGCGTAGAGCGGCGAGGATGTTGTCCCACCGTGCCGAGTTGAACGCATTCCTCACGTCGAGTGTCACCACGGCGCAGTATTTTTTGGTGCCGCGGTACCATCTCTTGCCGGCGATGGCCTCACGGGCGGTGGAAATGACGTCTTCGATGGCATCTATCGTTGATCGCCCTTTCCGGAAGCCATACTGTCGCTCCGAGAGGCCTCCGGGTCTCTCTGTGAAAGCCTCCAGCCGGTCGCATATGATTCTCTCGAGAATCTTGCCCGCCGTGTCTAACATACACAGCGGACGATACGAGGACGGCTCGTCGGGAGGTTTGCCTGGCTTTGGGAGCAGGACGAGTCTCTGGCGCTTCCAGCCAGTTGGAAAAACGCCGGTCTCCAGACATGTCGTATACACCCGCAAGAAGATGTCGGGTCGTGCGGCGATGGCGATCTTGAGCGCCGAGTTGGGTATGCCATCCGGGCCGGGCGCAGAGCGCTCCTTGATCCTCGTCTGGGCTCCTCTGAGTTCGCCCAAGGTGACGGCCGGTATAAGCTCCTCCGCTCGACGCGGCAGCTGCAGGGCGGGCCCGCTCGGCACCCGCGGGAACAGAGCCGCCACCGCGCCGCGCACCAGGAGAGGGGAGCTGGGCTGCCTGGTCTGCGGGCATCGCAGGCGCGACATGGCAATCTTGTAGGTTTGCCCCAAACGTCGCTGTTGACCTCGTCGCAAAGCTGCCTCCAGCACCGACGCTTGCTGGTCTTGATCGCCACGCGCAGAAGATGCCTGGCGGAGGCGTAGTTCGCGCTGTGGGTTTCTTCGTCATGCCGGCCTCGCGATCTCTGGGAGAGTCTGCGAGCCCGCAGGCAGGAGCGCCGGAGATCAGCGATCTCGGCCGTCCACCAGTACACCGGCTCACGACGGCGGCGAGGGTTTGCCTTAGACATCGAGGCATCACATGCGCTGGTGATGACGGACATGAGGCTCGACGCCATATCCTCTGCGGTCCCGGGAGCGACCGACGCGCCGGACACGGCGGCAGAGAAACGGTCCGCATCGAGTGTACGGGCGTTCCATCTGCAGCTCCGGCGCGTCGAGGGCCTGGTGGAAGTCTCGGTGTCCTCGATCTCGAAGACGATGGCCTGGTGGTCGCTGTGCGTGTACCACTCGCTCACCGTCCATGATTTTACGCGGGGCGCAAGAGTCTCGCTAACGAACGTCAGGTCGACGATCGAGCTGCCCTGCCTGCCGTTGAAAGTTGGCGCATCACCGGTGTTAAGCAGCACCGCATCGAGGAGAGCGAGCGAGTCGAGCAGGATGGACGCCCGTGGTCTAGTCTCCCTACATCCCCACTCCGTTGACCATGCGTTGAAGTCCCCTGCAATAACAAGGGGCCTTCTGTCGCGGGCCTCCTCGGTGATGTTGGCAAGGAGGGCGGAAAATTCCATTTCAGAGAGTCTTGGTGGAGCGTAGACACTGAAAAAGAAAATTCCGCCGATTCGGGCCCACGCGAAGTAAGGATGTACTCGCGCTGGACGCTCCTGCACCGCGGAATTCCTCCATGCACCCAGATAGCTGCTTGGCCGTCGGCATCGGCGAGCCATGTATTGGGTGGAGCAAGGTTCTTGTATTGCTCACACAAGATGGCCACATCGATGCGCAGCTTGCTGATGGTATCGCAAAGCAGGTCCTGGGCAGCCTCGCAGTGATTGAGGTTGAGCTGGAGGATTCTCATCATCGGCGGTCCTGGGTGATCTTCCGGGCCAGGGGGCAGCTCGAGCTTGTGGACGCGTGACGATGGTCGTCAGCTCCTCGTTCCTGGCAGAGAACGCATGATGGTTGGCCTCTGCAGTCCTTTGCCTGATGGCCCTTTTGGCCGCATCGATGGCAGAGCCCGTGCGGTCGGGACCCCTGCAGCGAGCGGCCATGTGGCCAGGGCTCCAGCAGCGGTAGCAGCGCGCAGCCTCCTCGCGAGCACGGATGCGGCAATTCACCCAGCCGATCCGCACGTGGCCGAGCTTCAGCGCTGCGGCAGCCAGGTCATCCGGGAGCGCGACCACAGCCACCTGTGTTCCTGCATATGCCTTCCGCAGAGACTTCACAGGGTCGCGCTTAGAAACCGGAACGCCCAGGAGAGCGTCCAGTGCCGCGGTAACCTCCTCCTTGGTGGCACACTCGTCCAAGTCCTTGATCTCGATCGTGGACGTGTGAAGCAGGGCACTGGCTGTAGCCGCAGTGCCGAGCACCCTGCCTAGCTCTTCGCCTAGGTCGGAGGCGTTCTCTACGCCTTTCTTCAGCTGCAGCACTAGGGCTCCAGCGGCGCTGCGTCTGATGTTATTTACGCTGCTGCCGACTTTCTGCTGCAACGTCGGGTCCGACTTGAGGGATCGCAGGATGTCTGCATACTTCGACGCATCCTTCGCCTTGATGACGATTGCGTCTGATCGGTGATGAGCTCTACGCTGCACTGGCCGTGGCTTCGGCTGTTGCCGGGCGCGGACCGCTCCAGGTGTCGCCGCCGTCTGCTTACGCTGGCGATGGCGTCGGCGGTCGACGAGTACAAACCCGTCTTGGTCTCCGACCTCGTTGTTGTTCTCGTCATGCTGCTTGGGTGCGGCTGTCACGGCGTGGCGCTTGGGTGTTGCGTGAGACGCCAGCGGTGACGTTGCAGGCCGCTTGCTGGTTGCACTGCCCGAGAACAGAGGCGAAGTGCAGACCGCCTTATCTACTGCGAGCGGGCGAGGCGGCTCTTGGCTCGCCAGAGACTTCTCGAGCGCTGAGAGGGCCATACCAAGGCTCAGCTGGTAGCTGATCACCTCCTTATGTAGGTTAGACTTGCCTTGAATGAACTGGCCAAGACCACGTATAAGGCCGTCCAGCCGCTCCAGCTTGTCATCCAAGGTCCCGGTCGCAAATTCCGCGGGTGACGGGAGCTTGAAATCTTTCTCCTTGCAATGCAAAGGAGCGACAATTATTTTCCCCGTGATCGCATTCATTGCGCAAGGAAACGTTCGCGGCGTCGGGAGTGGCCCAAGCTCCATCAGGCTCGGCTCGCCGGGCCCCTCGACCGACGTCTGCCCCTGCGGGCTCTGTAGCCCGTCGCTCACGGCTGTTGACATGCCGCGAGTCGCACACGCCTTCGGTGTTCGCGCCAAGGCGCGAGTCTGTAGCACTCACACTAACGCGCGGAGCTCACACCGACAGCTCAGTACGCGGGAAAGCACAGAGCGGGGCAAAAAACACCACTACAGCTGCACACGCACAGCCACAGAACTTGCACACACATGCACCGACGCAGTGCGTCAAGCTGCACACTTTGCGCACACACAGACACTTCGGTACTACGTATGACCGCACTAGGAATTAAAAAACCAGGAGCGCGAGCAACACACGTCCTGTTTGCTTTCCAGTCCAAGCACGAGTCTGTGTGTGTGTGTGTGTGTGTGTGTGTGTGTGTGTGTGTGTGTGTGTGTGTGTGTGTGTGTGTGTGTGTGTGTGTGTGTGTGTGTTTTTTTTTTTTTTTTGCCAATAAATTGGCAGCGGTTTTTTTTTGAGTTGATGCGACTAATAATTGATGAGTCGTGGAAATTTCTATTTTTAATTTATTTCAGCTTCGTTTATTTTACTATCAATCATTGTTGATAAAGCTCTTGATACGAACTACAAAATCTTCATATCTGGGATCAAACGCATGATTTCAGACATTGACTTTCTTGTTATGCAACACCTAAACCCTCGCTCTTTCTCCCTCTTTTTTACTGAAACGAAAAGGTTAAAGAATTTATTTCTTAAAAAAGTACGCTCAACAATAGTTGCAACGTATTAAGCCCGTAGTAGCAATAACACAAGACATAACTTCTACCTTTCTCATACGGTATGGCACGTTTTTGCAGAGCTGCTGCTGTAGTATTGAAGCCGCAATGCTTATAAATATCTACGGCTACATAGAAGTAAAGATTCGAGTTTCAAGGCATATAAGCGTGAATGCGTGCGTAAATATATGTGTACGCGTACAATATCGTCTTGTAATGAATTCCAAGGGTTGAAAGTAAAAAAATACTCGAAAATAGATTTAATACGTACTTGCCTGAGAATGTATTTATAAATACGGAGCTTCGATTCCAAAGGTACATTCTATACGCATCGAATCACTGCATATAGAGGTGTAGAACGCAATATATATAGATAGTGTCTCTGTAGCTATCAACTTGTCTCTCTCTCTCTCTCTCTCTCTCTCTCTCTCTCTCTCTCTCTCTCTCTCTTTCTTTAGCGTGGTGTGCATGTAGACGATAAAAGGATAGCTCGTCGTCGCAGGGCATTTGCACGCGAGTCCAATGCACAACTACACAATCGGATCGAATAGGATCAAGTTCGGATCAGTCTGAGCATGTTATAGTTTGAAATCTATGCGACTATACATACTCTAATACACCTTTACGCGTAGGTACATATGATACCGAGTCTAATTCTGCAATTCCACGATAGTGTATGAAGAAAGTCGAAAGAGAACGAAAGCAGTTATTGCCACGACAGTATAGAGTACTGGTAAAGCTCGTCTTCTCCGATTGTGCAATAACTCGTTCTTAAAAAAGTAAAAGTGGTTTTTTCATAAAAAACGACGATGTATGTAATTTATTTAAAAAAAGCTCAATACCTACTATATATACGTTTTTTGTCATATTGAAAGTCGAAAAATTCTATGTTGCTGAAAGTTATTTTGGACGTATTGCTACACCTCGTATCGACTTAATACGTTTTCGCAAAAATTCCACAGGGTATTACATTTCCAGCTTTTTTTACCTTCACGGATTATATAAGTTGTGTTTCTCAGCTCTGGAATTTTCACCAAATTACAACCAAGAGTAATATCGTTTTAAACTATTTGTGGTTTGGCTGCGTTGAATTGAAGGCATATTTTCAGCCTATGCACACGTACATTACCTTGTTAGAAAATAATTTCACGAACAAACAAAAAAATTGCAGGTTATAAAGTATTTCATAAATTTGTACTTATATTATGGTAGATTATCTAATGTTAATCAAATATGAAAAAGTTGATGTGGTGGCAAAATTAATTTAGCGTGATACATTGTAATCACTTCGCATAAATGCTAGTACAGCGTAGAGTAAACCCAGAGGCAGATGATAAACATATAGATTTTTCAATTTTTTTCCTCTTGCTTCTATAATATTGCAAGTTTTTACCGGATTCCAAGGAAATAGAGAGTGAAAAAGTCGAAGAAAAAAGCATGTGCAGAGTACATGATAACGATCGTCGATTACTATGTATTCAAGTCAATTACTTTTTTTGTAATTTCAACAGTACATAACTTTCCATTTTGGAGCTCTTGTACAGCTTACATGTAAAATAGCAAGTTTCTTTTCATCGCGAGAGATGAAAATGAATGATTTATAGCATTGCTCGAGTTGTTCATAAAGTATTCCTTAGGGGCATCCAAGCTTAGGACGCTCAGTGTCGCGCGCATATTTGTGAGACAGCCATCGTCGTTGCAGTTGCAATTATACGATCGGGTTGCGGAAATTGGACGTCTATTCCTGGTGCTAAATTGGATTTGGGGATGAACATACTGATATGAATATGAAACTGTATTATAACTTTGTTATAGAAACGGAACTATCGGAAAAGTATAGCTGGATTTCTACTTATACTGTACGTAGATATAATGCTGATCTATAGAAATATTCATAGTAACATTTTGCTTTTCTGCGCTAGCTTCGATATTTTGATTCCACCGGCTATCTCTACATTCGCGCGCTCGGCATGGCTCGAGGGGATGCATATTTTCAGCATGAGTTGAATTCTGCTCTCTTGCGTATTACGCTGGATATATGTAAATCCCGTTGAAAGCTAGAACAATGCAGAAATCATTCAATAATTTTCTTACTTTCTCAATAGCCTAGAAGTGCATATTTTCAGTTGCACTCGTTATCTTGCGTCAACATTTCGACAGAAGATGGGGGCTTATCTGCGACGAAGTTTCACAATTTGCGTAGAAAAGTATCCAAATTAGTAGATAAATCTTAAATCTACGGGAATTGGAAATATTTATATAACTATAGCCCGTAGTAGTTTTGAAGTTCCATAGTAATGAGACGTGCATTATTACTGTTTTAAATACTCGTGATTATAATACTAACTGTTTGACAAGTATAGGGGACAGACGGGCATGGGTGACACCTAAAATTCAAACTTGCGTCCAGAAGCGAATTTTTAAAATTTTTCAAACTTTAAACTGTCATTGTAAAGGGGAGCTCAAGCTCTATAACATATATTAAAATTGGAAAATTACAATGAAATTTCAATGTTTCATTGTATTTTAAAAAATTTGTCACAATTGCCCGTCTTTTTTCAATGGCCGGGAATTGTGCCATAGGAGTCGGGCACGAGTGTCACGTATATTATCATGCAAGAAATACATGTACGAGTCAGAATATAATAATTTTTTACTCGAAAACAATTAAGTTTAGAGAAAAAGTTTATGGGACAAGATAGTCTCTAAATTGATCGAGTAACCTTCTCAAATTTTTTCAGAATTTTTTGAGATTTTTTCAGAAGATTGGACTTGACAAATTGTCGGAAAATTGAAAATCGTCTCCAAATATTCTGAAAAATTTGGGGGCTTTTCTTGGTCAATTTTAAGACTTTTTTGTTCTATAAACTCTTTCTCTAAACCCAATGGTTTTCGAGATAAAAATTGAGTTTGGTTTTTTATAAAAATTTCACTTGAAGGACGCCATTTTGTTAGAAAAAGTAGATAAAAATTTTTTGGAAAACACCATACGGTACTTCCACACCCATGATTACCTCTGATCATATTTATATCTTGAGGATCATACTGAAACACTTCGGAAAAAATTCTTAAAGTTGATTTTTTGCACAAATTTTTAAGTTTTTTTTTGTTTAAACAACCATAACTTTTGACCAAGCATCAAATCTTAAATTTGAGCCCGGATTCTGAAAGGGCATTAAATTTTATTTAAAATTATGTATGCGCAAAGTCTTTTTGAGTTTCAAAGTATGAAAAAAAATCGCGTCGATTACAAACAAAAAATTTTGTTATTCTGGACGTGAATGGGTTATTGATAGGTTGTTATGTGACACTAGTGCCCTACCGAAGGTGACCCTCGTGCCTGGTTTGAGTACCTTCTTTATTTTGTTAATAACTTTTGAAATATTAATCGTAGATGAATTAAACAAAAAGGAAAATAAGTTCAAGCTTCCAGCTTTCTAGTGTTAATATTACAAATGCAAAAAATGTTTTTTATCGCTTTGAAAAGCAGTTGAAATATTGGTGATATTGGATTTTTAGTCCAAAATTTTCAACAATTTTTTTTTTGTTGGAAAAAACGATTTTTAAATTTTCTTTTTCGTACAAATATCATAAATGAGAAGGATTATGAAAAAAATTATTTTATAATTTTAAGTTGAAAATTGCATTTTTTATGGAGGTGGCACGGTTACCAGCCATGTTCCAATTGCCCGCCTCTCCCCTACTATATAGCTGTAAATCTTTAGAATGAGCAAAATTGAAAATATCACTCTTCAATGAGTCCAAACGGATAAGTTTCACTGGGTTTGTGTTGTAGTCCAACCCAAATTGGATTCAATTAAAAACTCGTTTTTTCATGTGCTTTTATATCTATAGAGCTGTGATACGATATCGATTGTTTGTGTCTGAACAATTCAGTGTTTTAGTTACTATATACGAATACCACAATTGACTAGGCAATATTTTCTAGTGTGAATTGTAAACTATCATTTTATCTTTTGGTTCTTTTTCGTTTTAATAAACTGAATTGAATGTTACTCAATTATGCGTTTAATGATAGTTGATATAGCGCATCAACTGTGACACTCTATACTGCCGCTGCGAATCCGAAGCGTTTCACCATTCGTGTGGGTATTTTTTACTAGATCTCAAATAAAAAATTATCCTTTCTTTCGCTACGTATACGATAATCTTCTAGACACAAAAGTCACTCGAATGGTGTATGCACTCAAAAATTTATAATTATAATTTGTTACAAAGTGTACTTAACTTTCATTAAGACTACTGTCATGCACTATGGTGTATGCAAAGTGCAACTAAAGCAAATATATAGTCACTGACAAGAGTTAAGCGTGTGGTGATACACCGTACTAAGACTATAATCCTCATTGGAGCTTGCTAAAAGTACAAGCGCGCTACGGTCGTATTGAAGTTTCCCTTTGATATTTGTGCTTTATCTTAAATTCATAATCCTTTTTTCAGAGATTTACTGCTCGGCGATTATTATTTTCAAGTTTGATAGATTCTTCATTTGTCAAGCAAGCTTGTACTGTATATACTTCGTTTTCGCGTCAACGCAATAAGACTTTTACTCAGTAAAAATGGAATGGGACAAGTTCAATCTTTTACTTACTAATGCATGTATAAAACCAGGTATTTTTAGATATTGTGTCTCGTCAACTTGGCCTCTCGCAGTATATGCAGCAAAAAGGTCAGCGCGACGAACATATCGAGCTTTTGCGATCGTCACATACAAAGTTATATATTTCGAGCTCTTTCTCTCCCCGCTTTTCTCACAAGTGTTTGGAAGTGGTATAAATAAAAAAAGCCTAGGACGTTTAATTAAAAGATAATCGGCAAGATTACCACCGTCCCCAGCTACATTACATACAAAATATAGCGTATGTGTGTATTAAGGGCGTTACATTTTGTGGAAATATAGAGTATTATGATATACCTGCATATGAATATTATCTATATATCTTTACTGGGCATAGTATACTTTTTCTCCAGAGATAAAATAAGTCATGATTGGGATAGTTCACAACTATATGAGGTTTGCGGCCAGAAGTACGAAAGATACGTGGAACAGATATTGGTTATGATTACCCGAGAGTTAGTGTCTGCGCACACATGACGAGTTAGATTTCTCCTTTTTAAGTTCCAGGTAATTATGCAAGGACCAGCTGTGCACGATGTGTTAATGCATAACCATGCCCGAGCTATATAAAAGCTACTTTTGATTTATAGGCGATGAAAGGATAAAATAATACCCGGCATATACGCTGCGTGAATCTTTGATTAAGTTTTATATGAGATCTTCTACGATAAGATGCAAATCTTATGGCAGATGTTTGTTATATTTTATGAACAAAAGTCTACAAATCAGAGAATTTGTAATTCGAAATGCGGCATACGTAAATTTGGCAAACGCAAAATTCCATCCTATGCATATCACTCACAGTTCTAGTCGATCAGATAAGCTGACCTCATATTGCAAGTAACCCAAGAGCTATAATAATATTATACCAACTTAAGGGTCCTCTATACACACTCAGTCGGTAACTATATGCGTAAATACTTGATTACTTTGTACCCATTTTTTTCATTGTCTATCCAACCAATCGTTTCGAAAATTTGTGGGGGGGTTCAGGAGACTATTTAGAATGTGCCTCTGGAGCCACTTTTTCATATAAGTGAAAAAAAAATATTAAAATGCACTTATCGTTCGTACCCAAATTACTCCCTCAAAAATTGATGAATCGTTTTGAAATTTGACTATGACTTCCACGAATGCCCTAGAAATGTGCCTATGGAGCGATTTTTCCTTAAAATGATTGCGAAAGTCTTTTATTTACTATTTTGTTTTTCTTTTTTTTAATAGTAAATAAAAGACTTTCGCAATCATTTTAAGGAAAAATCGCTCCATAGGCACATTTCTAGGGCATTCGTGGAAGTCATAGTCAAATTTCAAAACGATTCATCAATTTTTGAGGGAGTAATTTGGGTACGAACGATAAGTGCATTTTAATATTTTTTTTCACTTATATGAAAAAGTGGCTCCAGAGGCACATTCTAAATAGTCTCCTGAACCCCCCCACAAATTTTCGAAACGATTGGTTGGATAGACAATGAAAAAAATGGGTACAAAGTAATCAAGTATTTACGCATATAGTTACCGACTGAGTGTGTATAGAGGACCCTTAAGCGATGGTACATGAATATTTAAATCATCACAATTTCAGATTCTAGGCGTATAAAGAAGTAAGAACAAGCTTGTACAGACAGGAAGAGAACGTAATTTTTTAATAGGTTAGCTACAAAGAAAGGAGAGCGAATATAAAGGATTCTACAGAATTACTATGTGATACATTTCCAGATATTTTTTAATAAATTTTAAATTTCTGTTTGATTTGCTATTAGACTGAAAATATAAATGCAGAGTACTTCTCAGTTACTAAATTTGTGATTGATGGTACTAAATCATACACTATTTATTCGAGTGATGAGATCTCGTTAAATAAAGGTTACCAGAGTGGTAGTCACGATGTATTTTAGAATAGCTGGCAATATATATCATTCTAGACGGCATTTATTAAGTTTAGCACATTTGAGCACATTTTTTTACTATAATTAAAATCAAGAACTAATTTTACGTTCAGAAAAATTGTTCGTTCGCAACTGATGGAAGTGAACTGAAAAAACAACAAGCCTCGCCAATTTTATCATTTACATAATGATTAATTAAAAATTTGAATTTTGTGCATGAAATAATTTACTCGTTTCAAATATTGAACGTATTATGGAAGGGTTGGCGAATGTCTACACACACTTTAACGCACATACACGAATATTATCGCTACGCAGTGATCTGAAGTGCGCGATGAACGACCTTCTCACCAAAATATGATCGTAGCTCGCATAACTAATTAATAAAAAGTTCAAGCGGATCACTGTAGGGGAGAGATTGCTCTATACCAATAATTGCTTTTTTAAATACACGCAGAGCTAGATTCGAAGATATAGGTGGGGCACATTCAAATGTGCGTAGCACACAAAGGGCCACACATGCAATTTTGTGTGGAAGTAATCGACTGGGCTGACTTACAGCTCGATAATAATAAACCAAGTGTGTCATTCTTCGGTTTACATCATGATATTCCCACCGCGTACGCATATATTAATAATCATAATCGACACATAAATATACCCAACTGCATTCTTCTTTTTTCCTTGCTTGTCTTGGATATATATATGCGTACATGTATACACTGTTTACCCGATGATGCGCTGCTTACTTAACGACACGTGACTCCCCTACTTCAACTTTAATGTATTTTTTACTCTTATTCAATGAAAAGTCAAAGGTGTGTTTATTCCGAAAACGAGTGTGTGTGTGTATACTTTGAAAAGTATCAAGAGTAATCGATCCCCTGGTGCTCCTGGCATGCGGCAAGAGATCCGTGTATTAACAGTACTTTCGTCGATCACTCATTTTCTTCGTCGCTAATTAAGCGCGAAATACGCCTCGCTCCAAGCAAACAATGTGCATCTTATACAGTATATTCATCGTTCCTAAACGTGTATAGATGCACGCACGCCGCGTCGTACTTAAGTACACTTTCCTTCAAAGACACCACAGATACCCCGTCTTTCTCTGGAGATGCATTTGTATTAATTACGAGGATAATGAAGTGTCACGTTGAGAGCAAAGTTTGATGCACACTTTTTTTTATCTCTCCTACTACTCGAGGCCCTGCTGTGCTCTGTACTGCGCGGCGCAATGCGTATATTATCGAGGGTGAGAAAAGTAAGTGAGAAAGTCGAGAATAAGGCACGTGCTTCTCTACGTGCTATACGCGCACACTCTTATGCGTACACGCGGTACACTGCGTGTCGATTGAAAAGGATGAGTTAGTGCTCATACGCGGACCCGATGATTTATGAATATTGTGGCTTACTTCGGGGGCTTAAGGTTGTTTTTGCCGCGTTTACCGTGATATAGACAACAGCAAGCGGCGGCGTCGGTGGCCGTATCTTGTCTGTGCGTATATGTTTTCTGCTTGTTTGATTATTTTCCAAGATTTTATGGCGTGTAAATAAGGGGTTGAGCATAAACGGTGACTATGCTTTCATATGTATGTGTGCGCAGCAGCCGAAATCGCCGCTCTGTATTTGTCTGCGGATAAATATCGTTTAAGCTTATGTATATGACCGTACCGGCATATATTATCGTTTTTTGACATGGGAAAGTTTGCTGAATTAGAGTCTTCCAAATTCATGAAGGTCGAAATCAATCATTCCTATTAATACGACAATATGCACTAAGCAAAGATTACACAACAACAACAAAAATCAACATTTGAGGACAACTTTTTGTTACCGTTCAAATTATTATCCAATATCTAAGTAATAAGTAAAAACAGCATCAATGATTTATTTCTTCATTTATTTTTTTTGTTTCTACAGGTTTTACCATTTATAATTCACAAATAATTGATCTTGGTTATAGTTTTACAGTAAAAGTCAATTATGAAGTCGAAATCTAATTTAAAATTGAATTAGACTTTACTTTGATCGTTTTCGGTTCAGTTGACTTTGACAAAGAAAAATAACTTACTATGTTGAGTTTAGTAATATAATGCCTCATTATATTTTGCTTATTTATGGATGCATTTTCAGCATCGATTTATCGTGGACATCCCTCATACAGGAGTGTGTAAATGATAAATCGTATGTAGATGATAGAGTAGCGGCTATATTACCGGTGTACAAGCGATATCATGCAAACCGTACACCTGCATAAATAAATTGTGTTCCTAGAGCTTACAGTCCAAACATATAAAAAATATATAAGCGAAAGGGATACTTTTTTCTTCGTACGTTGTTGAAAAAAACATGATATTTGGCGAGTGAACGAAAAATGAAACCATTTTAAAGACAGAGTGCAGGTACTTACTTTCTACCAGACGTATATGTATATAAGAAGTAAGGGAAAAATTTGCTACAACTTGATGAAAAAGGTACACTCACGTCGTCTTGTAACTTAACCTTACCGAGTCTTATACATACTCTCTAAACGAGCTGAGAGAGAGAGATGCTTTATGGAAATTTCGCGAAACAAAAATATTTTTGTGAAAAGCTCACGAAACGTTAAACTTCGGATCAGAAACAATAATGCGTCTACATTTCACAAAAACCTTTTATACTTTTATCAAAATTCATCAAATAATTTCAATGTTATGCTAGTCGCTGCATAATACTCTACCGTACATAATGCATCTACTGTGACAGCTCTTTATAACATGCATTATAAGGTAGCATTACCAGAACCACATGATTGATAAGGTAGAGCATGAAAAGAGAACAGCATTACATCTATAGTTGGATATTATATCGTCAGAATATTATATATTTTTATTATTCTCTATTCTTGGCGTCGATGTATCATAATACTAGCCTAAAATTATGATCAAAGAAGTATCGTGTACGGTAATTATAAGCTGTATGCGTTCATTAACTGCCAAGAATATTAACATAATAGCAAGAGCTTTGAATTCATATTTTTCTCTTATTGTCCCCACGAGGCACTTTATATCTTTCAATTATCGATTCTATACTATCACGCGTGGGTCTCCCATAGTACAATTATTCAACACAAAAGCCTCTTCTCCACTCTGGAGAGTAAAAGACATTGCGCGAGCTAGAACTGGGAGAGAGGGAGAAAGAATCTTGGAATAATGTGAAGATGCGCGTTCCAGCATATTTAATTGGATTAGCCGGAAACCCTCTAAGTAAAAGACAGTAATTTAAAGCTTACAAAAGACATTTCTATTCATCACCCTAATTTTCGAATGAGCTTAAAAGCCGCCCTCATTTCGAAATTCAGCTCGAAGTCCCCCTTCCCCTCGAGTAGGTGTAGCAGTGGCAATTGTAATCCCCTTTTCACTATGTTGCGATGCTGTTCAATCGCAAAACATGTGCGCATACAAGTACACACACTCAAAGATATACAGAGAAAGAGAGCCGTGTAATCGAATCACCATTCGATTATGGAAAAGTTTGTATCGTGAAATTCGATACGGGTTATGTATAACAATATAATTCCAAGTCTCGACGTGGAGAGGTTCGTCCCTGACATCGATATAAAATTATATACATAAATATAAATGTATCTGGAATAATTTCAGACGCGCACGGAAGTGTGAATGGAAAAAGAGCAGCAGCAGCCACCAGTGGATGAAAAATACTGCCGTTCGGTGTAAATAAAAGGATTTGTATTTGTTTGAGCTTTATGTGTGTGCATATCCACTTTTGCTCTCGAGTTTCTTTCAAAGATTATTGCGTATAGTTTTGCGTCGGCGAGTAATCCGAGATTTCATCCTTACCGATCCTGCAGTACTATGTCGTCTTCTTTTCAGATTCACCAACTATCATTTTGGTCTTAATATTATATTGCCGACTAGTCCATTTTTTTATTCTGTAAGATGTATAATATACTTGTAATTGTTTAAGATGTATAGCGGCATCCGTTCTCTTCATTCTGTAGTTCCCAAAAGTCTCGGGTTACCCCCTTCGAACTTGCGTACATGAATATTATTGGGGTATAATACTCCACACCTACATATATATACGGACGTGCCATACATCTTCTTTTCTTCCTGTGCGTCTTCTCTCTATGCCTTTGGTGTACCCACTCTTTTCCCACACATCTTTCACGCAGCCGTACCGCATAAGCTATTTTTATATTAGTTACTGATTAAGACCTTGCACTAAAGGGGGCAAGGGCTCTGTAAGGCACAGAAAGAGTAATAGAGCTCGAAAATCATGTTCGAGATAACGAAGGTTAATGTCGTCTGATGAATTAATTTACTTTCGTTAATATGTCTCGAGATGATGACGCATGTAATAATCGTTGCATACGTAGTATATCTTGTGCGGCTTATGTATGAATGCACCGCAGGCGCTGGAAACAATTGTTGTATACATCTCGCTGCGCCCCCATTCATTTATAATATAAGGACAGTTGGCGCGGCTCGGCAATTGGTGGTTGTATAATGTACTACGCAAGCCAGAGTCTGCACAAGTAAAGTCTGAATTATACAATATGTGCATGTTCGTTTATGATAACAATAATAAAGTATAACAATACTAGTTGTACGCACGCACATGCATACGCACACACATTCAGTCGCGCACCACGGGAATGAAGTGTGTTTGTATACATATTGATTTTCTATTATTCAGAGCCATAACATAGGGAATGTATATTATACATATGGTAGTAGTTGGAAAACAGTGAGAGTTAGCGAGAGAAAGAAAGAGAGAGAGACAGAGACAGAGACAGAGAAAGAGAGAAAGAGAGTGATAGAGAAAAAAAATAACGTAGAAACAGAAAAAAGTTGCGGTTGATATCCATTAAAGATGCATCCCTTTTGACCCTCGCCTTTCTGTATCCCTACTTTTAGCGCTACATCAACTGTCTATATTCGCACAAGCAAAATCTATCTAATATGCTTCCATGTGATTCATGTACAAAAGTTTTGTATGACTATATGGCTATCGCTTTTCCTTTTGTTTATAACCTATTGGCAGAATTTTTCAATTCATAAAATTAATGTACGCATCCCCTTTAAAGACATTTACTTACTTAATAACTCAATTAGAATAATAATTGTGATGATATTACATAATTATTAAGTAACTGAACTAACTTTATAGTCCTAGACGTGAACGTTGGAATAGACTAGTTTATATTTCTTTTCAAAATATGATTTATAGCTTATCTAGCTTCGATGAATAATTTAATCGTGTTGCAATTTTATGAGATCCAAGAATTTTTTTATTTTCCCAAACTCTGTGCAATTTATCATTTGGAAATCAACAAAAACAATGTATTGTAAATGTAGACATTTGTTTCGTGCTTGAATGCAAAAAACCAGTGGTCAAACGTTTTGTCTCTGCTTTATTACGCTTTGTTTTGAGCAGTGATATACGACCGCTTGAAAATGTATTTTTACCATCAGACTAAAATCATAGAAACATGAATTTTCGATGAGAGTTTTTTTACTCGAAAAAAGGAAGACGACAGAATACTCATTTATTATTCATGAATCTATCGCTCTCAATCAAATTATGTATACTTATTTTCATGCGTTAAAAATAAAAACGATGTCAAAGTTAGTGATAGAGCGGAACAGGAGGATAAATAAATTAACCGCAAATGTGGCTTCGACTTATTTATAAATGAGGCGGTTGTTAACCTGCTACTTTTGAGGGCTCGAATATTTTGGAAGTACTTGAAAAAAATTAATTCATTTTTGATTGTTTGAAATTATTGTCTTAAGTATAACATGTTTTTTTCGACCTGAAGGGGTATTTATGAAAATGCTATCGTTATCATCACGAGAAATTTAAGCTCGTCGAATGAAATTTAATTACTCGTCGTAAAGTTTCTCAAGCTATAATTACTTCTCGAAATAATTTGATTACTTTTCTGGTGACTTTCCTGTTTTTCATATTTTCCAAATATACATACAATTATATTGTTTCTTTGTCAGATATATTCTTACAAACAGACAATTTTTTATTCCTGTAGGGCAATATTTACTACGAGTTAAAGAGCGCGACAGATCGTGTAATGCGAACTTTTAATTATCAAATCGTTTCAAGTTTCCCGACGTCATCAATTCAAGTTAACAATGTTAAGAGAAGTACACATCGATGACCTCTAACTAAATTTTCTTATAGCCCCCCGTAGTCCTTTGGCAGGCAAGTAGCATCGGGAGCGCCTTAAGGCATTGGCTCCAAGGTATATTTGTACCTTGCTCTCGTCGGAGTTTTCTCAAAGGATTAACTCGTAGGAATTGCCCAATGAATCATAATCAAATGATTTGAAAGCTCAGCTAAAAGAGTACTCGGATTATAAGTTGGAAATATTTTTCCTTTCCTCGGCTGCCTGTTGCGCGCGTATTAGTGCGTATGTGTGTGTATGTGTACCTCATCACCCACAGTACTCCCTCGTTCTTTACCTTTGTAATACCTTTATATATGTATACATAATATACGCATCAGTGGGTGCCCAGTAATTGCTATTGACTCACGGAAATTGCATTCCTCCATTCAAACTTCTCGCTAGTCTCGCGCGCGCTGGAGAGTCAAAGTACCGCCTACAGGCAAGTCTTGCTTACGCCAGCAGTATGTATTCTCAATATATACGTATGCCACGCATACGCATACATATATACACTCTCTCATAAGAGGTATAAAGAGAGAGAGAGGGAGAGAGAGACTAAGAAAAGCTCAAGTCGCGAGACTCAAGTGAGATGGAGTGTAGAGCTCTGAATCAAACGACCTCTCTCGCTCGCGCACTTTGCAGTTAGGTTCTCCTTTATAATATATATGAAGATTCTCTCGCGGACATATAATGTATAGGGAGCAGCAGCAGTGGCAGCAGCTCCCTGCACAGGTCGCACATAATATACGTGGCCTTTTCAAGTGGAAATATAAGCTGCTGAGGGTTGGACTTTATAAACCGCACATTATCACCCGCCTAAGCCTCGACTGCGATAAAATCCTTTCGTCTGCGACGTCGTTGCCATCGCATCCTCGTGTATACTCCTCATGGCAGTACTGGAGAAGACACACGAGCTGACTTGTAGTATCGACGTTGCGGTCCGAGGCGACGCTCACGATGACGACAACGACGTTTCATCGCCCGTCAGCTATGCGTGTGCGGTGACGTTTCAGTGAGTGAAAGATAGCTTGGGCTGAAATAGTCCGCGGGAATGCCTCTTAAAACCGTCGAAATTAAATTCCTCAACGCTGCGCGCGGGAGTACCATAGAAGGAGAAGAAAGAGGAGGATCTGCGGAGTCTACGTGTCACTTCGCTTCATCCCTTATCTTCCTCAAACTTGTAACTACTTACTTCCCACGATTCTTATTACCAAACAGTGTTACCATCTCCTTGTCCAATTTCGCCCCCCTACCCTTTTTTTTTTCTATCGGCCGGAAACTAGCGCCAAGTCATCCCCTTGTACATATCCTTCGGTCCCGTACGAGCACTTATAACATTTATAGTACGCATACACACACGCGTGTGCAGCAAATAATACGCGTGGATAATAACAGCTGGCTTGTATTCTACTATATATGTCCGTACATTACGAGGAACGTTACTGCTTATGTAGACGAAAAAAAATCGTCATGGCCCACCCGCCCTGTACCCACTCTTTGCGCGCGGTACCGACCGAACGGAATCGTACAAAAAAAGGACTTCACCGCGTCGCCGCAGATCTATAGCAGCTTGATCGAAACTTTGACTTTGTGTATGTGTGAGCGGAAAGTTATACGCTACGGGGGGTCGAGTCCTACTTTGATTTGCCACGATATGAGAGAGAGAGAGAGAGAGAGAAAGAAAAAGAGAATAAGAGATAGGGTGTCTCTCTCGTTCTCTGTCTCTCTCCATTGGCCGCTGCTGCATTGACGTATCTTTTAAATGGGCATTTTCCGAGCTGACGCACGATAATACTTCTTTCCATTTCGTTCTTTTCTTTTTCTCTCACCCCGCCCTATTCATTATAATATCTATATAGCTTCATATATCTATATTTGTCCTATGCTGGCTTATTCCTATTGTGAATCTGTTTGAATCTTTTTTTTTCTTTCTCTTTTCCTGTGTGCGGTTTTATTTGTGAGCTTGGCTCAGCTTCAATTAGACGGTCCTTATCCCGATTCCCTCCTCTTCTTTTTCACTCTCACTCTTTAGCTTCACTTTTTGTTATTCCCTCTATTTCTCTACGAAAACGATGCAGCGCTCAGGTAGTTTTTCATTGATTTTCAATTCATTTTCAAGCGACGCAATGCCAAGACGCATAAATAGAAATAGCAATTGTACCCATGACAATTGAACGGCTAAAAATGTTTATATTTACGGAATAATTGCGCGACAGCAAGCTGCGACAGTCTCGAGTACATACATGCGCAGGTGCTTTCAGTTTTGAGCTGCAAAAGAAACGTTTTTTAATTCAATAATAGATGAAATTAAAATAGCCGTTTGTAATGCCGATAAGAATGTATTCGCACGAACGCGTAAATTATTTGGAAGAGTTATCTTATACTTGGAGTAGCCATGGATCCGAAAAATTTTAATGTTTTTCGTGTCCATTAATAATTTGGCATGAGATTATAAACGTTTTATTTGGTTGTTGCGTATACAGAATTGCCAATAACCTAAGCTCTCTAATAGTATCGGAAATCGCTTTCGGTATTTAAAGAATAATCTGCTATTACGAGCACGTATTATGCTCGTTTTAATTAGATAATGATAATACATTTAGTTATAAATTATTCTGCAACGTTATCTTGCTTGGTACGCTCGAAAACAAAAATGCTTATGCTTTCCACGACAATAATTTATCGTTGGTCAGCTTTGCTTCGTTTCGTATATGCATAGAGCCATTATTACACGAATATTCTGTTATATATCGTGTATAGCGTAAGCGGCATGAAAGAAGAGTAGGGAGAAAGATGTAGGAAGGAATTTCTGAAGCGACTGACCTAAGCCCTTATCAGAATCTATCCGCAAAGTCAGCAAATTTCCAGAAGCGTCTCATCTTCTTGTAAAGTACAAATTGCTACGTTGACGGCTCGCGTGTCAATGTTCGTTATTATGGCTACACGCACAAAGGCTTGGTGCGTGGTGGTGCTCATGACACACGATAAAATATACGCATTCATTGCGTATATTCACCAAAAAATGTAATATGAGTATTACCATATAAATTATGTTGAACATCATAAATATAAATAAAATCTGACACACGAGCGCTTCATTTTTCACCAAACCTGCCGGCCGCAGTTTTGCACTTTGCGCGCACAGTGGCAGCAACAATCCCGGCCTGTGTGTACAACACACATACGTGTGTCTTCACCCCTCTCGATTTGCAGTATTAATGAAATTTTACCGAGATAGGAGAACAAAACGTTTCCTCTCTTTCACTGTCTCTCTCTTTCTCACTCCAGACTCCTACCTATATGCAGTCCCTAACAGGCTACACGCACACACACATATAAGCTACGCACGCAATGTCTCACTCGCGCGCTCGCAATAACCAATTGAGCGCGCGCGCCGCGATCGGCAAAATTGAAAATAGCGTGGGTCGCTACGTAGACGACGATAAATTTCGATCCCTCGTTGGTGACACACACACGCGCGCACACGCAGAATAAAAAGCAATCAGCTTTTCGCGAGGCTGCTGGCATGTATTTCATTTAACCCGGCCGTTAAATACGTATATGGGGTATGTATGTTCGCGTACATACACGCCAACGCATCCTGTTCCATTACCGAAATATTCATTAATGATGAAACGCAACGACATTTAATAATTACCTGACAGCTGTTATAAAATCGTCAAACCATTTCATTTAGGCTACTGTTCCCAACGTCAAGAGCAGCCACTCGATGAAACGAAGCGTATATAGGTGTATATTCTGTAGACTATACATGTGCGTATACGCACACTCGTATATCCTCGAGCTGACGGTCATACGTGCAGAATCTCACGCTCGACGCCACTATTTCGGGAAAACGAGTACTGTATACGCGTGTCAATGCGGTCCTATACTCAAGCAGCAATGGCAGGTTCACAAAGGAGCCGAGCGAGCTGCTGCGCTACGTGCCACCCTTTATACAACTCGGCCGACTGACAGCGGAGGGACAGACGTGTGTGCGTATGATTTTAATTGACTGGCGGCGCTGAGGCTCTTTGATTCGCTCCCTCTCTCTCTCTCTCTCTCTCTCTCTCTCTCCCTCTCATTGCGTACACGCACGAAACGTGCGTTAATTCCTCCTTCGAGTTCAAATATTATCGAGGCAAGATGGAAAGTACGAAAGTTGTGGTTATGTACCGTTGCAGGCTCGCTGCAGGAGGGGTGCATACTATTTGGAAAACACCATGGAAATTGGGCTAATTAAAAGGTATACGCAGCGAGGGTCGATATTATAATGGAGGGTCGTTAACAAATTCACTGTTCATTACCAAGAGCACTGGGGACGGAGGAACATTTTTTTCTACTTTGAAGGCGTATGGATTACAATACAGAATTCCCAAAGGAAAATTGTATTGTACAGAAGTTGAAAGAAAATTTTCCTAAATTGCATCGTTGAGGGGCGTCTTTGGATGTTAAACGATTTTTTTAATCAACTAATTCGCACCAAATTCGTCTAAGCTCTTGAAATTGTAAACTTACATTTACAGAGTTCAAGAAGAAAAGTCTTGCAACAATTTTTAATCATCGGCCTTGCTCATCTTAAACGAAAAAATATTATAGAATAATGATATTATAATATTTCTTCCGTATGGGTAGACGAGCGAAAGAAAGAGTAAGAGAACGAAAATAGGCAAGAGATAAATTTACTAAGTAGAATGACTCAAGACTGTCTGTCTGGGACGTGAATGTCCTTGCCAGGTTATTTAATCAACTTCTGCTGGGTTTTTTCTCTCTCTCTCTCTCTCTCTCTCTCTCTCTCTCTTCCACTCGGTGAAGTAAGAGTTTGTGATCACACCAACTCCCACACTCTTTAAACGTTTGCGTGGATGTGAACGTTTGTATTTGTCTCCCTAGTCTCCTTGTACATGAAAACAGACACACGCGCGTACAGATACACTGGATGAAGCTCGCGGGTTTCGGAGAAGCGACTTCTAGCTGTAAAAGGTAAAAAAGAGTGGTAGCATTTGAACGAAACATGCCGTATTTACTTTTAACTGAATTTCGGTAAATTGAATCGCCATTTTATTTAGCTCTATGTATGTTTATTCCGAGTCTGCATGTGTAGGAAAATCGAATGGATTATTCTCTGTACCACTACGGCGGAGTCAGAGAGTACGTCTCGGCCGAGTGAAATGTCACAATTAAACTGGCATCGTAAATAATGTTTCTGTCGTACCGCTCATCAGTACCATTCGAGGGTTGTGTGGCTTGTTACGTTTCTGCTTTTTTCAAACTTAATCAGAACAATATCTGGCATGAATTATGTCTTACGAAATACTCCGATATAAAATATTATATAGACTCAAATTCGGACTAGTTCGTAATTTGCTCTTTGTTCCGCTCGCAGCGATAGTTTTTCGGCGCGCACCTATACCTTTGAGCAAGATTAGAATCATACAATAAATATATAACACACCGCATGGTGTACGTTTTGAACGATCCGCTTTTGTCATATACTGTACGCTACCGTGTGAATTACTACTAGTTCGCATGATTTTCTCCATCAGCTCTCTGCCAGACGTGGCAATAACACATCGTTAGTCTCTACGCTTCCATATATATAAATACATATGCGCAGTACAACGACCCCTTGGTGTGATAATTTGATGATGCGAGCGCGGGGTGCAACTCATTGAAAATATACTCGCACACACACACACACCACACACACACACACACCACACACACACACACACACACACACACACACACACACACACACACACACACACATACTTGTTGGTCTTCAAGTACGAATGCACCCTGCCTCGTCGATGCAATGGGCGAGTTTCAATCTGTTTACATGCGAGTGTGTGCGTGGACAAAAGTAAACGCACATACATAATACGTGCGCTGCAGCTCGATCTGTGCGAGCTTCGCCCCATCGACGGCATATACTTTTTTGACTCGAACGTATTTAGTTCAAGCTAAAAGAGCATTTTTATATTCATTATATGTACGCACTGCAGGCTCCGGCGCACGCATACACGAATGAACGCATGGAAATTGAGATTACTTGCGAGCATAATACATGCATGCGCACCAAGAGCGCCGAGATTAATGAATCGCTCGCTTCGATCTTTTCATGCGCCCTGGCGATGAAGTGAAGCTTGGGCCGCGCTTTGCAGCGTGCATTTTTCCGTTAGTGTATGTATATCACAGTGTATATAGAAAATTAACCAAAATTGGGCGGGATCGAGAGTCATGTATCAATTATCCAGCCTGTACGCGCGCGCACCGCCGTGCTTGCGTGTGGAGTGAGACACGATGATTTATGGATTGCGACAAAATGGAATTAATAAAGTTTTGCGATGCTCTTGGAGATATGATAACAGCCCGCATATCCGCGTCGCAGTACTTTGAACGTCAATTTATAATTTCTTGTATTGGCGCGCAACTTGTTTACGAGATGTTCACGGGATAGTTTATGAGCAAAAATTGATCGTGTGTGGACCACTGAAGTTGTTGTAAGGATCCTAATGTGTTTTAACCTCGCACGATTGGACCAAAAAGTTTTATTAATTATAGAAATGATAATTGAGTATCAAACTAGCTTGCTGATCGAAACATAACGAGTACCTTATATATTTTTTTCAAGATCGAGATTGAACGTATAAAGGAAAAAGAGAGATGAAATCTTGTTAGTGTATACCGTGCAAACTTCTCAAGTGCCAACTGTGACATTCGAACAGTTACTAGCGGAAAATTCGAAAGGCACCTTGCACTGCAAATTAAGTTTTTCTGTGTTGCCGCTTCAAGATGCCTCTTCTCTTATTTCTTTTCCCCGTCGTATATCTTCAAATAATTTCAGTTTCAGAGACTTTGTCCGATACGAATATCGGAAAATATCGATATATTTCAAAGTTCGAATGGATAAAGGTGAGACATAAAATTGAAATGTATCATGCATTGAGTATCATGCGCAACGATTATCGATCGGCCACGTGCGTGACAAGTAAAATCGCCAACTAAACTATTATTTTACAAAAGTGCATGGGATATACATATAGTGCGTATAGGTGTGCTCGGACATTGAAAAAAAAAACAATATCTACCCTTTTAACCGTTTCTGCCCTCAGCTTTACCAAATGAATAAATCCCGTGGCAAACAAGAAACACGCGACTGTGCAGGCAGAGAAAACAAACATCGAGCGTGCAAAGATTTATTTAGCTCAATCGTTAGACACACGCATACTACGCGTATGTATGCAATGCAAGACTGTGTGCATTTGTGTATACGTTCATGTATGTATTTGTATACTGCCAGTTTATACAAAATATTTGGAGCCCGAAATGGCCAGGTTCGAACGCGCGCGCACAGTTTAATCGTTTTATCCGCGGAAACAGCCACAACAGTCTCGATGGCTCTGCTCTCTCGTGCTCAGCTATGTGCGCTTATGTGTGTGCTTGCTGCAAAAGCCCAAACTTACAACAATGCCATACAATTCAAATGCCCTCGTTAGCTATTTTTATATATATTTTAATGCATATATCCGCTGCGTATACTGCTCGAGCAATATATATCCACACGGCGCAAGCAAAAGAGAGATAGAGAGAGAACAAACTGCCGTGACTAACTCGATTAAACTTGGGAGTACGTGTGTGTATGTACATCAAATGAATATTGAAAAGCGGTATACATACAGAGACTGGCACACGTTGGCTGGTCGCACAACGATTATTATTACGCGAAATTGTCGTGTACAATTGAAGCTACTTGGATTTTTAAGTGATGGAAATCTCTGCCGATGACACGCTCATCGCGTTTTTTTATACATGCAAATCTATAATATATAAACGCACTGAACATAGTGAATAAGCTCGCCGTTCCTCTCTGCTACTCCGCCTGTCCCTCTGTCGCCGTCGGCTGAACCTGTACTGTATGTACGCACCTGAGTGTGTGTTATGAAGGGGCCTGTTTATAGCACGAGTCCGACCCGCTATAATGTAGACAAAGCGCTATTGGCATTGCTCGAAGTTATCGACACGTGATGGATCTTTGGGAATTCGGAATCTCTCTCTGTCGACGTCGTCGTCCTCGTCCTCGTCCTCGTGTATAGCTCTGTATGTGCCTTGGTATAATAGAGGATGCTCCCAGATATACACCCACACTTACGCGTCTCTACTATCGTACATGTATTTGTGTGTAGGCACACAGAAGTTCTCCTCTGGCTATATGGTTATATGGATTCTCGAGGGTCATTGAGGTACTGCTGCATCTGAGGCATCTGCGAGACGCAGCAGTAGTAAAGCATCGCGATCAAGCTTGCCATTATTGGTATGCAGGCGTGTGTGTACGCACACATACACACGTATTATACGCGTTCTCGCCCCATTGCAGCAAACATCATATATACAGTGGCAGGTGTACGACGTCGTCAAGCTGCTGCGACTACGACGACGGCGACAACGACAAGTCTTTGTTATCGAAAGCTGACTTTGATCGCGTTCAAGTATGTGGACATGTTGCGTTTATGTATTGACTTTATAAAGTGGCTTTACATTCGACACGAGCCGAGCGTACATTATTACGTTTGAGCCGCGCGAAACTCGATGTTGGTGTTTGCCTCATTCACTCGTCCACTTGTCTCCGATAAATCGGATTACAAGATGTTTTCTTGAGGTTTTTATTATAAACAGTTGGTGCTTGTGTACTTATTTCATTTTCTTTGTATTAAGAATCGAAATTTTAGTTCACAGCAAAGAGTGCGCGCAAAACAGATGTCTTTGCGACGAAATAGGCTCATCTCAACGAGACAGATGTACTGATAATTCTCCTTGTCATCGATTGTCCAACACATACGATGATGAAGGAATTTTTCGAGTACACTTGCTCCTACTCCGTGTCTCTGATTTTTTGCTTTGATTTATATAATTCATCACTCTTATATGCGTTATACTCTAAATGCGAATTGTTAGATAACATCTTCTATGAGACAGCATTACGTGAACAATTACGACTTTGATTGAGATATCCCCGTCCAATCTCGTAGTGCCTAAGCGTGTGCGGATCTCTTGAAAAATTAATCGCAGCCCGAAACCATTAAAATCTGGCCGTGCTGTGTCTCCTCGCATCATCATCTTTGCATTTAAAAGCGAACGAAACGCACACGTGCATGAACTCTCTCTCTCTCTCTCTCTCTCTCTCTCTCTCTCTCTCCTCTCTCTCTCTCTCTCTCTCTCTCCTCTCCTCTCTCCTCTCTCTCCTCTCTCTCTCTCCTCTCTCTCTCTCTCTCTCTCGTAGTGCTTGCAGACTGTGTGCGTGCAGATATACATAAACGCTGCGACTAGTGATTTCAAGTGCAGTGCGCGCATTCGCATGTATATATATACACTCGAGCTATATAGCACAGAGAGAAGTATATACTTTTCTGATTCATCATGTGTGTGTGTGTGTATGCGAGAGCGCGTGTACGCCGAGAGTGCGTAAAAGAGTGGCTTTTACTGTAACAGCGCGCGTATTGCAAACGTCACCGTCGTCGCTGTGGCAGCAGCGGCAACAGTAGCAGCCGCCACCGCCGTCGTTGTCGACGCTTTCATGAAAGCTCAAAACGCCCCTGCATGCATCGAGAGCGTGGAAAGAGGGAGAGAGAGAGAGAGTTTAGTACTCGAGGTTTTAGAGACGCGATTGCCATTGCGTTGTCGTCGAATCATGCAGAGAGAGAAAGATACTTCAGACGAGAGAGATGGATGCATGGGGGATAATCCCTTCGCCTATATCTATGATGCTAGCTGCACATACGTGCCTCACACACGCAACTATGTACGGGATGTATAGTGAGCAACAATAGATTCAAAGCTCCACACGAAGCTCGCTCGCACTGCACGTTGCGAAGCTTTTCAATGGGAAATCTCTCTGCAAGCACGTGTGCGCACGGTGCTCTTAAGAAGAGACTGAGAGAGAAAGCGATGATGTATAGATGAAACGTGAAATAGAGAAAATTGATTGTGCTCGACTATTTTGCGTGCTTGCGACGTAGCGTCGCGGCAGTCGAGTTCGCGCGAGGATCAAAACATTTAGAGAAAAATCGAACGATCCGATTGTTTCGAGCGGCACGGCGATAGAAATGTCGCCGACACGACTACGACGACGACAGCGGCGGCTGCTGCTGCTGCGTTGTATTGATCGAAATGCAAATCAGTACTTTGTGGCTTGCTTATACTCCGCATATATCCTATGTAAATAGAGTAAACTGGAATTCTTGTGGCAAATCCCATGCGAATCTTCTTTTCGGAGCTCGATCGTCGTCTTTATCTCGTCCGTTTTCGTATATTTTCCATGCGCTTTTGCTTTTCGCGTGCTCTTTCTCTCTCTCTCTCTCTTACTGTCTCAAGCTTCTCTCCTTCTCACTCTCTTTCTCTTGCACTTCTACTCGGTTATGTACCCCCTGGAGAACTCGAGGGGAATGAAGTGAATGTAAGTCTAAGCGCGTATGTAATATAGAGTTCTTGGGTGCCTAATGTAGCATCGCCTAAAAGTGGGTCGTAAATTTTCAATTTTAACGCGCGCAGCTATATACAGTTTTCTAGCTTAGAACAATAGAGCTGCATATACTGCGTTATCGGTCGTTCGAATGTTTTCGAGCGAAGTTGAGAGGGGGGTACAAAGGCAGAGAGGAAAGAGGATTTAACGGGAGAATACGGCTTTGCTATATACCTGTACGTGCGCACGTACTTTTATTCGCGGTGCGTTTTACAGTCTTGTGGGTCTTTGTTTGAATTACAATCGTAAACGCGTGCAACGTTTTTCATCTGAGTGCAGATGCGTAAACTTTATCGCATTCGATGATTCAATTCGTGCCGTAACTAAAAATGACACTACAGTAAAAAATCATTATCCTTTAATGTATAGTGATGAACTTAGTTTATTATTTATTATTCTAATTGAAATGACGTAAAACATTTTGTGATGAATTAATCTGGAATCTTCATGTTTCAATGAATTTTATTCATTGGATGAGATAAAGCCTTGATAAATTTTGATCGTAGGATTAAGACACCCGCCGTGCTTGAGAATATTCGTACGTCTTCTTGCAGGATCTGATATCTTATTTTTTCCCGAAACAAACAACTAACCATTATTAGCCATTAGCTCGTGCAGAACCAACAACAACAGTCAGTCACTTTCCTTGAATACAATCGCCATCAGGTCTTTCTCAAATTCACGCTTCCATTTACCTCCTATTTGTGGCTCTCGCAAAAGTCGAAGCTGAGGCAAAAAGTCGCGTGCATGGGTGGCGCCGTTGCTAGCTTACTAAAAGACGCTGAGTAATCAGAGCTGACTTCGACAGTAGCCATGGTCTTTACTGTGTACGTCTCATTGTCAATAAGGCATTCTTTTTTCCATCTTATCTTAGGAGAGCTTTGCAAGCTATATATAGTTAAATTAATATTAGTTATATAGTTGGGAAACGGCAACAGCTTGATATCGATCGATTAAAGTCTCACACTCACAAAGTTTACGACGCGGAGTAGCTCGCGACGTATATAAACTATACGGGTGCCGCGCGGAAGATCGTGTCAGGCGGGGGTGGCGTTGGGCGTTTGAACTATTTACTACTCCCACGCGTACACATAGTTGCTCCGATTCTGCGAACGCAAGCCAGCAGATATAGTTAAAAGTATATAGAGCGTGTGCGCAGCGAGCCTCGCTCCGGCCCATATGTCAGTTTGTGTACAGCTCGGTCGCTCGCAATTCCTGGACTTGAGCTCGCTGGCTCGAGGTGTACGCGAGGCGGCTTATTACGCTCAGACATGCTCACCGCACACGTACACCTTCGGCATTACGTATGTACATACATTTCGCTTGTTTAGCTCGACGCGCTCAATGCTTAAACCGCAGCCAACGCGAGCCTCTATTGCCTGATAGGGCACACGCGCATGAGGCGTACACACTTTAACGTTGATATGTGCTTTTTAATTATAAGGCTTGCACTTATAACTGCGAGAGAGAGAGAGTAAAAGAATGAGCTGGAGATGGAGAGAGAGAGAATTTAGTTAGAGATTAGATGGGTACAAGCAAGGTGCCTGTTAGATGTGCTGTGACGTTCGCCTTGATTAATCGAACTGTCAGTCGGTGTTAATGATATGTGATGTTGTGAGCTAGAGTTTGTATCCCGCTCTCCTTTGCTCTCTTTCTCTATGTCATGCAAATCAGATTTCGTAGAGCAGCCTTTGTGGCAGGCTGCAATTTATTCATGATTAAACATCGTTTAATTTCTCACGCTTGTACGCATAGTTTAAAATAATAAAAAAAAAATTTATCACACTCCCTGAGTTAAAAACCTGATTCAGTTGGCGCGTAAAAAAAATAAATTTGAGCATAATCGTTAACGTAAGTGATGGTATTTATTGAAATGACGTTAAAAAGGGCGAGCGCGCGCAATAATTTAATAATTCATGAATAATTTTTCCAAGGTCACGATGATGGTCTTTTAATGCACATGGTGGAGCGGAATTATATCTTCCTTTTCTCTATCGACAGCGTAAGTGCAAGTACACGATCTTACGCGAGCATTACTTTGAATAATTTCCTCAAAATTATTATAATAATCTTTCGTTCAGCTCGTTTGCATGCGTTGCAGCAGCTCGCGTACTCATGCGGGTCTTTAAACGATACATATACCTTACTATCAAAATTCCCCACGACACATTTCGCAAACAGAAAATTATCCTGTCGAAGCTGTTTGTATATTTTGCTCGTCGCGCACGTATGCCTGAAGCATCGTCATCCTGCAACGTGCGGCTGCTCATGTGTTCGACCCATCAACATCCTTGGAAAAAATTGCGTTTTAACAGCGGCAGCCGCTCATCGTTCTTAATAACATTATTAACCCTTCTCTTCGCATCGCTCCAAATCGCCAAAAAAATATTTTTCGACGAAAAAGAGAGAAAGTAAATACACGTGCGTATATAGAGAGAAAAAAGGCTATAAGCCTTAAGGTTACACGCAGAATTCAGCTCTAAAATACGTATAAGGTACATAATACACGCCAAAGTCCGCCCATGTCTATACCTGTCTCGCGCTCGTGCGTGCAGATAATTGCGTTTATCGTCGTTTTCTTGCGTATATACCCCCGCGTGTATCGCTCAAAGCACGCAGACATATCGCCAGCACGCAATTTTTTGCCAAGATACGAATCGACAATTTTTCCGATGCAGTGCGCAGTTATCTTCTGCACACGTACAGAGTCGCAAGAAGTACCGACGCACAGAGTTACGATTTGCTGCGTTCGTGTGGATGATTTGGCGCGCTCAGGACTACATGTATGTTAAGCTGCTTCGATTTGCCGCTCGCAGCAGTGGTAGCAGTATTAGCCAGGGTATATATAACACGACTGTAAGCGGGTATACGTACCGCTCGGTTTTCTGAGTCTGACTTACCCTCGTGGTGTTATACGAGTCATGCGTAATGCCGCCGCCAGCGCTGTACTAGGTGGTTGGCACACTGGGTAAAAACGAGGAAATATCTCAACCCCCTTTGCAGTATCCGCATAGACGATTGTAAGGAGCTGCTGGGTGCGGGTTGTAAGGATTTTCAGGGAGAATATGTCTTTCGCGGCTTCTTACATAGTTAGGGCGGACTCGTGGGATATTTGCAGCTAGCTACACGTACCTAGTACTCCCAGCAGCAAGCCTATAACAGTGTATTATATATACAACACAGGCCCTTGGAAACTACTAGAGCTTCTTCTTCTTCGTCAACGTCTTCTTTTTTTTCTTTTATGACGAGTCGCACCCTCGCACGAGCGAGCCACGCGCGCTCAGCAAAAACGAGGCTGGCTTTTTCATTATTAGTCAACTTTATCCTTTAAAGTTGCCGAGAGGCTTCTCTCTCTCTTTCTCTCTCAACTTCTCCGCGTTTATATTATTGTACTACGTGCCTTGTGTATTTGTACGAGTCATCGGACTCGGTAGCAGCAACGCGTGGAGTTCTCAATGCGAACCACTCAATTTTCAATTCAAATTACTCGTGGCAAGGCTAATCCATTTCCCGAGCTTGAGGGTTTCATGTTCATTAGGTACCAATTGCTTATTACGAGCTGCAGTAAAAAATGTGGATTTGAAATATTCTAGATAATTGCAAGCTGCATGTAAATATTTTACGTTTATGGAGTACAGAATGATATTGTATGAGAAATTAAAATTGTGAAATCGATATTTTGGAGACCCTTATTTTTTTTAATCACTTTGGTATGCAGTTTGTCGTGCGCTACAGACAGTGGTGGGTTATGGAGCACTCCAATCGCGTTATGGCGTGGAGGAAGCGGGGGCGGAAAATTTTAGAATGAATATTACTAAATATTTCTTGTGTAAACTCGATGTTATACGTAAGGAGTTTGTTGAAAAGTACTAAGTTTTAAAAGGCCGAAAAATTTCTCGATACAATTGTTTCTAATGTCGTAAGAAAAATGTGTAAACAGATAAATCAGTAAATAAATTGTAAACAGTATGATCATTAAATTGACAATAAAAAAAAAATTTTTTAAATCGTCGGACACCAATTAATGTTTTCAAATGCCCAAAATGAATCTCTGCAAAATTTCAGCTCATATGAAGGAAAAAAACCCGTGCCATAGACGAGTGTTGATTTACATTAAATTAAATGGAAAAGTCGTTTTCTCGTATTATACGCGTTCGGGGTTTCTATTTAATTTAATGTAAATCAACACTCGTCTATGGCATGGGTTTTTTTCCTTCATATGAGCTGAAATTTTGCAGAGATTAGTTTTTGGGCCTTTGAAAACATTGAGCGGGCGTCCCGACGATTTAAAAAAAAAATTTTTTTTTATTGTCAGTCTAATGAGCATAAACAATGTTTACATAGTCTCTCGACACACTAATCTTGATTAATAGTAAAATCAAATCAGTTTGAAAAACGAGCCATAATAACAAAAGATAAATTTTACTCATTCAATTTTCGTGGCGCTAAATAGAAGAACCCAACGTTTATTTTAGGCTCCAAAATAGATAAAAATGAGAAGAAATCTGAAGAAATTACCTTAGAAGAAAATTTTAGTTAAAACATGACATTGTTGTTTCAGGCGACAAAAATTACGTTTGTGATATTTGTCAGGAGTCATTTACATTAGAATCAATCCTGAAAGCACACCGAGACACGATTCACAGTCAACCAAACGATTATGCATGTGACAAGTGCGAGAAAAAATTTGAGTTCTGAAGTCACTTGAGTAGACACCAATTATGAGTACACAAAGAATTTGCATGGGACAAGTGCCAGAAGAAATTTGTGAAAAAATCGAGTTTGCTTACGCATCAAAAATTAGTACATAAATATTACTTACACTTAGAAAGTTAGAAACGACTTAGACTTAGAAAGTTTTTATATATACCAAATTAAAGGTAATTTTGTGCTCTTTAAGTTAATATACTTATGTTTGAGGTTTGAGTTTGCCTAGCATGTGTAACATGTAAAGATCTAAGGCTATACTCTGTTTTAGGGGCCTTTTTGCACGTTTTTCGATACATATTAGCGTCTCCAGAGCGTAATAATGCTCAAACCATTATAAAAACTTACAAAGGAGTAGTTGACATGTTGAGGAAGCTTCTTAAATAGTTTTAGAAAGGAAAGTCCGGATCATACTTGATTAGATTTTGTGTTTTTTGTTTTTTCTTGATTATTTCTATTGTAGAAGCCTCCAGATTGCTCAGATCGCTCCGGGACCAATTTTTTCTGAAAATTTGGACGATTTACAACAAAAAAACTCATGTGCACTTTTACTTTTGCGTCATTCTACACTGAGCTAGAGCTTAATGAAATATTTGCGCTGTGATAAATTACGGAAAAATGCGAAAAAGGCCAACTTTGGAATTTTGAAAATGGGTGATAGAAGGCCCCAATCGCTCTATAAATTTTTTGTACATTCCTGACATCCCAAACAATGTGTTCATCATATTAGTTATAGAAAAAAAATTTTGACCGGTTGAGTTGACAGAGAATCGGCCATATATATAATTTATAGATAAATTCGTTTTACTAAGTGCTCAAAAAAATCGAAAATGATTCTACCCCTTCCTTAAATAACACTAGGCACAAAAAAATATTGCAGATGTGCTTATCGTCACTAGTTTACAGATTGGCAGTTAATCGTTCATCGTTAGTCAAGCTCGGCGCCTAGTTGCTCCAAATATCGCAACGCTTTTTCGTAGTTCATGGGGATGTGATTCCTTAACAAGTTCAATGGTGTTCTATCTTCGTTGGTCTTGACATTGATATGCACTTGTGGCTGTCTGTCTGCATTGATTCCGAAGAACTTTTTATAAAACTATTACATTTCACGCATATAATGTGTAGAGGAGCCCATCTCTGGTTATTTGTCAAATTCGGATCGCGCCTCTACTTAGGAGCACTTCAGCCACCTTCGTGTTTACGTTAAGCAAAGCTATGAAAAGTGGAGTCCGGCGCGTCGTGTCCCGAGCATCTGCATTGTTTTTCTGACGTCGTGGACGATGCTCAAGAATTCCTTCAGATATGCGTTGGTGATTCTGATTCTCTGGCAAATTAAGTGTAGAGGTGTCGATCCTTCCTCGTTGACCAAATTCGGACTGCGCCTCTTCTCAGCAGCAATTCAGTAGCATGTGTGTGCCGTGATGAAATTTTTCATCGAACCTGAACTCCAAGTAGTTGCTGTACATGAGTCGTGTGGCGCGGGTCGTAACCGGTTAAGGTCGTAGAGCGACAGACACGGCTTTATGATTATGTGTCTTACATTTCTCACGAACTTTTCGTCGTAGTACCAATATTTATCGTCTTCCTCCGTTTCGAACAAGTTGTACCTGGTGAACAATCTCATAACCGTCAGGGCGTCATTTGACTTCAGCTCGTATCCTTTTATCTCTATGCGCTCGACAACGGCCATCGCTCCGTCCGCCAATCTTACTTGAAAATCGAGCAGAGATTCGTTCCGCGGCATCATCAATTCTTCGCCAAAATAGTCTGAGGAGGGAAAAACGAAACTCGACAGATCGGCCCCACGATTCACGAGTTCGTCGACCATATTCGGTGTGAGATTCGCCACGGCCCATTGTAGCGGTGTCCGGTCCGGCGATCGAAAATGTCGGTTTTGTGTATGAAAATGATTTTTAAGTATATAATAAGGTATACCATTGCATTTTTCAGAAAAAATTATTAACTTTGACAGTGTCAAAAAATTTTCTAAATTTCTTCTATTCATTTACCGCGCGCTCGTATAAACAAACTTTTCGTACTTTTAAACTTAACAAATCTATCGACAGCTATCCACGGTACATAGTACCACTAGGTAAACGGGAAACTTCATGTTTTGAGTTTAACCAAAAGATACTGTCAGTGCTCCCAATATTAAAAAAAATTTTTCCAAACGCATCGATCTAATGAGTAGATAATTTTCATACGAAACGAACCGGGCAAGTAAGTGCGAAATGATATACACGAATAATTAACTCGCGACAATATAAAAAAGATTATTTCAAAGGGAGTACTTTGCTTTTCTTTCTTTTCTTCTCTCTCTCTCTCTCTCTCTCACTCTCTCTCCTCTCTCTGATATATTAAGGAAAATTATTCCTATGATTCGAAATCATAATTTTTCTTTGACATGGGACGTTTCCTTCCGTTTGTATGTACTGCGCCCCCTACCGTAAGCTTGTATTATATATATACGTTAACCTAGCCAACCGATGATGTTTTCTGCAATAAAGTGCGCGAGTGTCTTTTCATACAGCATAATCAAAAAAGCTTTAATTACGAAAGTTTAATTGATAGCACAACGTATACGATCTTGCACAAAGGCACAGCAGATAATAAGCGAAAAACGTCAAAACTTTGGGAAATTAAAAAGTTTTCCAATTAATTTTCTCGATTTGTGTCAGAGGTAAAGAGAGCCGATTACAGCTAAGCCATATTCTGCTCTGGCTCTCTTACTGTTCTCTCCTATTCTCGGATCCAGTTGAAGCAGAGACAAAAAAATTAACAGCAGCTGATAATGGCAACAGATGAATCTTATTCTTACGTGTTATACGCCAGGAACTGCGCCAGTGGGTACGGATCGATAAATCATTGTGCGAATGCGTCGAAATCTTAGCAGCATCTACCGATCATCGTTCGGTTGTAAAGGCATTTCTCAAAATCGAATATTAACTCGTTCGTACTTGCGTATAGAGAGAACTCCTTATCGGCACGGTTGCTATACGTATAAGCGCGAGCTCGAAGAGCGTAAAACTTGCGCGCTGCTCAAATTGCACGAGTGAATTCTCCGCTTCGCACACACTCCAAAAGTTATATGGGCACTCGCACACGTATATATAATAATATCGATGAATTAAGCGGCTTGCACAACTATAAACGTGGTTTATAACTAGTACGTAAATCTTGAGACCTTACGGCTTGGCATTATACACTCTCAACAATCTTCCCTATATATACGAGAGGACGTATATGTCTGCAGCAGAAACAGCAGCAGGAAAAGAGATAGCAGTGTGTGCGAACGCGTGTGCTACTCCGCCTCCGAAACCGCAAGGAGCGAAAGAGAGGAAGATCCGAGTTTCGAGTTAAATGGTTTATGCAAGAGCGGAGCCAAGAGCAACGGTAATGAAGTCCTGCTCGCGTGTATACCCTTGCGCTCACTATATTATGTATATATCAAATGAGTGAAACGAAAATAGAAGACACCTGCAAAGTAAAAGAAATTAAAAGGATGCACAATCGACGCGTCAATTTATCGCATAAAGGTTCAGCGCCATCACTGCTGCAGCTACCGAGTATAGTGAGAAGAGTATTATGGATCCGACATGAAATTTATGATGCATACGTGCGAACGTATCTTGCGTATACCACGCCGCGCGCTACAAATATTTACCGTCTATAGGTACATCTCATCGTCGTGCGCACGAGCTAATAAGCTCTCGCTTCCTGGATTATAACGTTGTTGTCGAAGCTATAAAGCTTTTTCTGACTCGTCCACGCGCGTATATGCATTTGGATAAAGTTGTACATCATCGTTTTACTCGCTTATGTGTACGCGTACTTTTTAATTGACCCCGTGGACTGACGCAGACTCTTGGCAGTAATTACGCTCGCTTCAGTAAAAGAGACGCAAGGTAGGCGCTAAGCAGGAAAGGGTAAATACGGTGCCACAAACGCAAGCATGAGCCGTAAAATAATAATTTGAGTAATTTTTTTTTATTAAAAAAAAGAGACGTTGCATGATAATATATTTAAAAGTTTGAAAGAGAGTGCAATTGTCAAAAGAGAAACTGGAAAACAATTACAAAGTCTTGCGGTCGCGTTTAATTAGTTTCGGCTATGCGCGTCGGCGCGACGACGATCAATTATTTGTCGTTAATTTTAGAACGACCGAGTAAAGCTACTGCTGCTGATGTGCCATTGCTTCGTTACAAGCTTTTAATGCGCAGTCTTAGGAAAAGCCCAAGACGAATTTTGTCACTAGTTATACGACGCCTTGCATTCGCAGAGCGAGTGGCGAGCGAGGCAGAGAGAGAGAGACATGGGATACTTTTAAAGCCACCGCGGCGCGCGACTTTGGATGAACCACGAAATTTATGCACTCGTAACGTTGGTCTAAATAATTTTCGCCCAGTTGACTTATTTTCATATTTGATTGTAATTTACGAAAATGAGCTCGATTTTACTAGGAAGTTTACTAAGATATTATGCTTGTAAAAACGATATTTATGCCAATGTCAAAAAAGTAGTACAACCATTCATTAACGCTCTTTCTCTATTACACGTGCACACTTATGGATTTTTACATTATGCAGCTTGAAAAAAGGAAAATGGTCAAACTTTCACCGTTAAAAATCAAACATTTACGAGCGAGAAAACTTGTTGCTAGCCCCTCGTACTCAAATGAAAATGACCACACAGTAAACTGACGAGTATGAAACATACATGAGCCATTGAGGATTTTTAATCGAGCTGCTACAAGAGCAGCAACGAGCATGTCGCTGAATCGGATCTCTAAATCAACCTGCCTTGATGTGCGCCACGGTTGTTCCTGACTTACAAGACACATTTCTTAATCAATCCAATGCGGCTGCTACTGTTTCGATACGAGCGATATAATTTTTAATTAAAGACTTGCACGGTCGATATGCATCTTACGAACGATTGAATCCACTGAAACGACAATTCTGTCATCGCTATTACACAAAGTCGCGTTAAATTTCTAGTTCTCTCTCTCTCTTTCTCTCCCTCTCTCTCTTTCTCTCTCTTCTCGACTCAGCAAGCTTAGAGACTTTACATTATATGGTGGACGCGCACGAGGCATAAAGTTTAACGGTCGATCCATTCTTTCTTCTTTCTCTATATCTCCTTTCTTCCTTCGTCGCTTCGTTCTGCGTTAAATCCCATTTCTCTATACCTTTTCCATCGCAATTACCCGTGGCAAGTACTAGCAGCTCCAGAGCTCGTAAATTGATTATTCGATTTGGTCGTTATTCTCTTAATTTTTGCGGTTGTTGCCGTGCATGAGCATCATCGATTCTCATAGAGCTAACATTCGTGACAAGCAGCACAGGCGAGGAGATAGCTTCTTCTACGGAGAAAAGTCTCCGAAAGTAAAAAGACGAGGCAAAAAAGAGAATGCTTGCGCGAAAATGAGTCTCTCGAAAATTCGCTCGGGAGGCAGGAAGCGTGCTTCAATATTTCCTTGATTTTTCATTTTATACTTTTTTCCCTAGCTCCATTCTCGGTGTAATCATCGCGTAATTTGGAGCGTTAAAGAGGCTAGCGAGTTTGCTTTTCTAAGGACGCGAGTTTTTAATTCCTAAAAAGTAGTCATGTACCATATTTTAGCTGATCGGCAGGCTACACGTATAGTATTGTAGCCTATATAGACTCGAGCACCCACGCACAGCCCTTGCTCCCGTGTTTTCACATAAGCTATTCAATGCCATTAGCAAAATTACTCCTTCTATTTTCTCCCTCAACATTTTTTTTCGCCTCTCGCTCTCTTTCTTTTCGAATTTTTATAACTATTATTATTATGTGTTTTTTTTTATATTTCAGCATACATGCTGGCTTATGCGCAATACGCGTTTTGTTATAAATACATGGGCTAGCGCGAGTTACTCACTCTGCTGTATGGTGGAGTAACGGTCATTTGTTTTAGACTGCTGCATGCGGCTACAGAAGGGGGTGGTTTGTTTACCCATATTCTTTACATGTATATACAGTATGAATGAACGCCGACGGGTGCTAGGCACATTTTTTAATGGGCGATGAGGAAAAATTGCTGATTTATGGCGCACTGCCGAGCGGTAGCCCTGCTGCTAGTGAATTGAAAAATATGCCGCATGCGCGCATATACGCACCGCGTGGTTTCGCAGCTCTTTTATTTTTGGGGAAAGTAAAAACTGCCACCCCCGCGTATAGTACAGTGTCTCTTAACTTTTTGGCTAATTGCTTGCGCGTCTATAAAGAAAAAAAACTAACTATCGTTCGTATGAAATCACCGGCGGCGCGCATAACAAATGACTTTGCACGTCGTTTATTAATTCGTATATCTCCTTTACTTGCGCTCACGTACACACACTTGCAGTAATTTATATTATTATTGATTTCACACCGGAGTGTACATGAATTATGGTGGAGCCGACAAGTCTCGAGAACAATGAACTTTAATCTCGGACTCATATACTCTATGCGAACGCGATTTCGAATAATTTATAGGACCGGAATAGAAAGCGGAAATGTCCAGTCCACTCTCCCATTGTAGTGCGTGCACAGCGGAGTGCGCGGAGGAAATTATAAGAAATAGACTTATACCATCATTGGAGAATACGCGAGCACTATGCGTGAGTGCCGATGTATAAAGACAATATTTTCCTTTCATTTTCCGGACGAGTATTCGCGCGAAAAAATGTCGATCTTATCAAGTTATTTTTGAGAGAGACAAGCCGAATCTGATCAACGAAAAAACTCAATATACACGAGTGTCACTCTAATGTGGATACCTTTTCTCATCGCTCAACGAAATTTCTCGCCCTCAATATTTCTTGCTTTTTTTCTCCTTGGCGCTTCTTCTTCGCCCCAATACAGAATTCAAATATGGTTCAAGAAGAGATCTCATTCAGGAGTGGCGCTCGAAGGTGAAAGCTGTCTCGTGCAGCGGACGCACTTACATGTACGCGTGTGTATATATAAAACAAGCGCATTTGACAGTGAAAATCCTCCGCGAGTTGATATATGTACTACGACACGTGGATAAGGCCAGCAACAGCCGACGCCGTCGCGCTCGGCAATGGTGGCAGCCCCTGTCAATATTTCACGCTAGATAAGCCTTATTGCGATAAAGAAAAGTCTATGCGAGTGAGAGTAAGATGTTGCAGAAGCACAAGGTAGTAGCTGCATACTTCACGGCACTGCAGTGTTCTTCAACGGGGGAAAAGTTGTCCGGTTGTTTTCGTTGCAGTCTATGCGAATACATTTTACCTAGTGTGAAAATATTATGGTTCGTTATAATATATATGATTGTAAAATATAGAGCTTGGGATAATATAAGCTGAAATTTACACACTTGGTCGACATAAATATAGCGTCAGATTAGCTCTATACGTGGTGGCGAGATTTATATTTTCGTGAAGATTACATTATGGCCGCCGAGATAAGGACTGCCTGGATTCATGCGGGTATTAGCTATTATATACATACACGTGCGAGAACATACATACCTATATACTCGAACGTACGTGTGACTGTCTGTGGATATCTTGATGCAAAGAAGTTAAAAAAGTATAAAAACGGGTGGAAGGATCTCGTAAGCTATTTCTTATCGTGCTCTTTGGCCAATAAGAACATTGATTTTTTTCCCGTTTTATTTTATTGCAAACGCGCCTTAAAAAAACTTGAATTATATGCGATGGTTCGACCTTGATCACTTGAGCTCCTATTTTTCATTAGCAGTCATTAGCAGATGAAGACAAGTTATTCGGAATAGAATACCTATAAATATTCAATCGATGATGTTTACATATAGTAAGGTATGAGCGATTTGTATTTCAAGCGGACACTCGTTTCGTTTATTAACATATATCCCAAAAAAAATATTGCCTCGCGTCCGCTGTCATGTAAAAAAATACAGTAGTCTAAAAATGTATCGCGTTTGTTAGATCAAGTGGTATATAAGATCAAGTTTTTCTTGGGGTAATTTAATATTTCAATTTATTACATCATTAAGGTCTGCACTTGAATGCATCCGAGCTGCAAGGCAATAAAAAACAATAGTCTTTATTTATAATTGAAATCAGGCAAAATAATCACGATAAATAATTACAGTGTTTGAAAGTATCAAACGCAAAAAAAATGCGTCAGATGCGCGACGCGTCAACGAGGAAATCAAGCTCCGACAATTGATTAGTACAGAGTGGATATTTTCACAGCTGCTTCGTTTATACCTTATAACATACATACTGAACTATTTAACACATGTTGGACAAGTACTTGAACACGCGTCATCCTCTTCGTCGTCATCGTCGTCGTTGGCTCAGAGCAGCGCGATAAGAATCAGCAATTGTCGCGTGAGCCGCGCGCTCATCTCTCGCTCCATCTTCTTGTCACTGACATCCTTATTACACGAAAATTCCTCGGTTAGCATATATGTATAAGGCGTATACGCATCGCAACTAAATAAGCCATTAGACGCGTAGCTAAAAAGTGAACAATACAAAGAGTGGCGCTCGTTTGCGCGAAGTGGCGACGCGATGATAAAAACAAAACACGGAGACTCTATACAGTCTACAACGCGGAAAACACAAGAGATAACGATCGAAACGCGTAGTAAGAATCTTGGCACGCCGAGGGAATGCAACGAGCCATTAACCACGTGTATAGAGTATATCGTTTCGCCATTTATGCTGTATAACGTATATGAACATACTATGCGTACATATACACATATACACGTAAGAAAAAGTACCGCTTACTTCGAGCTACGACAATAAAATCGTTGCGCTCGCTCAGCGGCTTTCGCATGGGCACAAAGCGACGGCTGTGGCAACGACGACGGCGAGTATTCGTAAATTTACGATGATAGCTCGCCGCCGCCGAGATGTGTGTGCACTGTGCAATGTGCAGCCAGCTCACGGGGTGAGAGGCCGCCAAGACTTGCGGGCTTGGCACTAGATTTGCAGAAATTAAAATTGTAATTGCAGATATGCGGAGAGAAAGATATAAGATACACATCCCGAAAGAGAGTAACTGTCACGTACATACACGGCGTGGCTCATCCCTGCCGTTCGTCGCACGTCAAAGCCGCATTGAGAGAGGTGCACAAAATATACTAAAAAAAGAGGGAGAGAGATGCTATATCCACTATTTTTACCCGAAAAGCTTCTTAGGATGTTCTCGTGGCACGTTCCTCAAATAAACTCCTCTGCTATAATATAAGTGTATGAGTATATGCGTATGTACGTTTGTGTATATGGAAGCGGGGGAAGCTCACGCGGCAACTCGTTACTACAAGCTCCGAAGCCGCAAGCTCTCTTCTTCCAATACCTCTCTAGCCAAGCGTTTTATATATACGGCAGCGTTTTTCCAACCAGCTATATAACCTCTTTTTTCCGTGGTCGCGTGTGCCACCGTCTGATGTATGGGCAAGCGTATAGATATATACGTTCACGGGAGATTTCAGCTATATAGAGCAAAATAGCATATATCGAGCGTGCCATGTGTAAAAAAAGAGGTGTAATTTGAAGCCGATGCTGGTGGTCTATCATACTTTGCTTGTCTATACAAGACCAACGATTAGGGTTTTCTTTTATCAACGCCAACAGCTCGGTCATTAGTTAGTTAATGGTGCACGCTTAAAAATCTATTTACTTGTCGCGTGCGCCAACCAGCTCCCATGAGCCATTATATATACCAGCTGTTTTTATAGAGACCATTTTTCATGCGCCACTTTTTTTCTTCTTCCGGAGAGCAAACTTTTATATATTACTACTTTGTGCGAACCGAATCTCAATTAAAACGATGTATATTCGCGCCAGCGCGGCGGGAGAGGATCGATTTTTCACACGAAGATCGCGTGTGTATGCACACAGAGAGGGATCCCGATAAAACGGAAATGTACGTGAATAGATTGCAGATGAGTGCGGCAGAGTAGTGAGTACTAGTTCGCTGAATAGCTTTATGCTCGATGTGAGGTGGAGCATTGTCAAGACGAGGATTCAAATTTTTTTTTGTCATCTTGGATTTACTGCAAGAGCCCGGTGTATATTTCCCGTCTTTGCACTGCTGCTCCATTCTATAGATATATTCTGTCGCACGTAGAATATTGCATATCACGAATGACGAGATCGCGTCGTTGCGCCCGCGCGGAGTACGTAGTATAGTGCAAAAACTGATGTGAACGGTATTTTGGAGATACGCAGTGTGGTAGATGAATCTTTTGTCAAGAATCTCAAGGATATTTTCGTGATATTCAAACCCCGCAAGATTATTTGTCACCTCAAACAAACCTTTCTAATAGAACAAACAAAAACTTTGTTTAATTACTGCAACATGATTTTGAGTGTAATTGGCATCGCAAAACGATCAAAAATGCACAGTATAATCACTTAAAAGCGATCGTTTAAAAATACTGGATATAACGATTTATTACATAATTTAACAATTCGCTGGTTCATTCTTCACAATTAAACTTAAAGCACACAAAATAAAGTAAAAAAAAGCATCGGTGCGCGCCAAGTACGATACGCATGCAACGGTATTTATCATGCTTTCCTCGGATCGACTCAACGCGTTCGGGACTCACGTGTAATATAAAACGTATCGCGGTACTTGGCGCGTATAAGACGAAGCAGAGAGACCCCCGGAGTATTAATCAAAAAACTGCATCTCACCCGAGAGCGCATAAATTAAGCGCCCATAGGCGCACAACAATCGTCTCTCGTCGCCGGTGCGCGCGGCACGCACAGCTAGTAATTAGCGCTGGCCTTTCTCGCGCTGCCGAATGATACCGATCGATTAAAAGGCGTCGAGTCGCGTCTAGTGTGCGCGAGTGCGTGCACACCTTCATTTTTGTCGTGCCTGTATATATATACGATATATACAGAATCGTGTATGCTACTACGCTGTTACGCTGGTCTCGGCTCGTCCCCTTCTTTGGGAAAAAGATCATCGCGTGTCACGCATATAATTCTATGCACCGAGTACACGTATAGCCATCAGATTGCATTATCATTATAATGTACGCGTATACGTATATAAGCATATGCCGCGCCAAGCTGCCTCGACGTAACACAGCAGCTATTACAGCGTCGTCGCCCGCTCCTGTAATTCACGATGCTATACGTGTGTATGCAGAAAAGACCCCCCCCCGGTGATGTTGCTTTGGCGGCTACTGATGTTGGCGCGGTAACGCAGTGCAACCCGTGCGCGTCGTTGTCCACGTCGATTTCGATCGAAATAATCTGCACTCGACGCACTGATGTATTAAGCCTTGTTTTTGCCGCCTCGAGTTTTTTTATTATATGTGAAAAAAGTCGAAAATAAAATCTGCATAAATATGGACACTCTGCGACAGTCGAGGGGAGGAAGGACATAATGAGCGTCTGGAGTGTCTGAATGAATTACCATAACATTTTCCAACTCAAGCGTTGCAATGAAATTTAATTTTTAAGGAAACAACATTACATTTCAATGGAAAATGCAAGTATATAAAATTCAATAATAATAGATCAACCATCAAATAACGCAATATTGCAGACTGTTAGAATTTTCTATAATTAATCAGTGTCGTTTCGTATGTCTGCAATTGTTGATTTAGTGACTACTTTTCATTGTGTTGCGAGATTTTGTTTCTGCCAGCATTGATCACCCTCTCAATTTATATTGTAACAGTTGACATCGATGCTCAATCGCCTACACAAATTGTACAATAAAAATGCAATGTCACCCACATGCGAAGTAGCTGTATATTTGTAAATGAACTTCGCGGCGAATCTCTATTGTTTATCCATTCGAACAATAAATATCCGCTGAAATTGCGCTTATTTTTGTACCAACGACCAGAATTAATTACGCAAACTTGATTGTAAATTACTGCACTCACACTTTCCTGTGAGGCTTCCAACTCGTCAGCGTGTGTCCGGCTGACTACCCGCGCGCTTCTCTCGCCATGTACTCTTGGATATGCTCTCACCTAATTTCTCGACGTGTTTTGCATCTCGATCGAGTATAATCGGTGACCATGAGTTTGCAGTTTTTCACTTGACGCGTCTCGAATCAGTTTGTAATATAATGGTCGCATACAAAGCTGCGTCACAAAGTGACCGCGTTTCCTCTGCTTTATAAGTTGGACATGTGATTATGCTACAGCCGTTTTTGTTTATGTGAAAATTTTTGTTTATTACATTTATTCTAAGAAACAGTTGCACGTATAAATGAAGGCAACCGTCCACACAACTTCAAGTGGATGTGCAATTGTGTTTTTTTTGTTTTAAAATATATAGTTGTCGACTGATTATGCTGATCATAATGTTACGAAGCAAAAGAATGCTGCGTCCTGCGACTGCTTCTACTTTTGGATAGTTGTTTAGCAGTGAGAAAGAGGCTATTAATTTTTATTCGCGCACACTTTTGTTGTCATACTTTTATATTTTCATTATTATTGGCTTGTGTATATGCCGGCTTGAGCTAGCGCGTCCAATATTCACGTACTCGTGTAAAAGTACATGCACGTACGTAGGTTGACATTAAAAACTGCAACTCGTCTCGCTAAAGTATTTTAATGATTGACAAATATGGAATATTGAAAGTTGCATGCATAATATAGTCCATATGCGTAGCGCGAAACGTGATACTCATATTTACCTTGCAATGCGCGATAATTGTAAAAACTGATGTATATTCTTCGTGCATTAATTTATGTATATTCGAAGCTGCTTAAAGCACGTACGGGTGTATCCCGTTTGCAGACGCGTGCTTGCTTAATTGTCGGGTGTATTAAAAACTTCTCGCTGCTCGCTGCCTGGCCGCCGCTGCTGATCGTTGTGCTCGGATCGATGGGATTAAAAGATAGAAAGCTAACATCTTAAGAGCAATTTACGTCGATTATAAATTCACAAATTACCACCGCGCAATACGGCCGAAGAGGCGCTGCTGCTGCGAGATCAGGTTGATTTCTCGCTTTCTTATAATATTTTATTGTGATAGCTCGAGTTGCATCGCGAAGGATTTGCATACAGGCATAAGCGTAGGATATCGCGTGTGACAGCAGAGAGTCGCATAAAATCAGATTAAAAGGAATCCATTGAGCAAATTAACCTTGGCCACTGTGAAGAAATTATAATACATTTGTGGTTATACGTAGGCTCGCTCGGTGTCTGCGCACATTGCATAATTCTGATACATCGCTGTCTCTGATTTTTATCTTCGACCATTGAAAAAAAACACATTGATCGTCTCAGCTATTGATTTTGTTCTACGTGCATCGTTGTGTGACATGCTTGTAATTCATTTTTTCTCGCCCTTTCTCTATCCATTCGAAAAAAAGAAAATAAAAAATTATTTGTGAGCGAAAAGAGAAGTCATATTTCAACCCACGGGGTGCTGTAACGAACCCAGATACACGCGGCACGAGATCAAATTCAATTACAAGCATAGTCAAAGAAATGGTGAAAAATATTGTGAATTTTTACAGAAAATGAATTATGCAGCGTATAATAATAAGAAGTGACTCGTTGGGCTCTCCAGAGCGCGGAATACGTAATGAGACTTATGACCCGCATCTCAGACTAAATTGAGCCTCATTTTTTCTGAGATGCAACCGAAGCGAAGGACTAATTTTTACGGAATATAAAACGCGTATACACACGCGCGCTTGCGAACTCTCGCGATCTTGGAAATCGACTTACTCGCGCGGTATAATAATGTAGTGCAGTCTTTGCAGTGTACGTACATAAGCGCGCCCGTAAAAGTATCGCGTGCGCGTTATCCATAAAGCTTCGCACTGTCGTCCCTCTTTTTCTTTTCTGTTTTACTTCGCGGACGCGTGATAAGACAAATTTCACATGCTATAATGTGTGTGCAATGTGTGTCGCCGAGCTGCTGTCTTTTGCATGTTATACGCGCCACCTTCGACGCGAGCTCGTGCGCGTGCCGACAAAGGGGATCCGCGCGGGTTAAATGCACGAAGCGCGCAGCATGTGATATATGTAAAAAAAGAAGCGAAGAAGTTGAACAACGTTGACGTTTAATCCGCGCACACTTCAGCTACCTTTGCTGTGTATACAAATTCGCATCGCGCACACATGGCCTCTGTGTCTAATCACATTATTACAAGTACTTAAGACTCGTGCTGCGCTCGCACGCGTACCGCCGCATGCGTATGTAGTCGCGCATCATTACTGCAGCTGCTTGGAGCTCTCACGCAAAACTTTTATCTCTCTTATTACGCCGTGGCTCAGATATAAATTTGCTCACACACGTGATTCGGTTATTTTTGGATTTAGCTTAAGTAAAACGGGTGCATATGATATATTTCCCGTATAGGTAGAAATGCTTATCATTGGTCTAATGACCGAAAAATGATAATTTTAAATGTTTTAAAAAAATTTGACCGTCGATCAACCGATTTAAATACGATAATACTACTGACGCCACTAGATAGCGAGTCTCTTTGTCTGTAAATCTGCAAGTGGTAAAGTGGAAATAATGTCTCTTGCACGCGATTAACGACAAAAATTTCAATTACGATTTTAGATTCGAACTTTGCAAATGATTTATAGAACTGCTTATAAAAACATTTACGCGATGTACATATTATGTGTGGTGAGAATATTAAAAGGATTTTTGCACTTTGCTCTCTCTCTCTCTCTCTCTCTCTCTCTCTCTCTCTCTCTCTCTATCTCTCAATTCATATTGGACGTGGGTAATTCTATTTTGACTTTTTATCGGCAATAGCGTTTGCAAAGCAGCTTGCACACGATATATATAAGTGCGAAAATGCAGCAGCAGCGGCAGCAATGAAATAGCGGCAGTAGACAGTTGTTCAACCGGGATTACGTGCTCTTTGAAGTGCAGAAGCGCGCCTCGGCGCACATTCGAGCGCGGCACATTATAAGCGCAAAAGCACATGCTCTCATTCTCTCTCTCTCACACACACACACATACAAGCGCACTTATACTCATACATGCAAGAAAAAAACCTGCCCTGTGTATTTGTATGCAGGCTTGGCAAATTACATTTGAAGCAGTGCGCGCAATGCGAATATTACGATATAGACGGCGACGGCGACGACTTATTATGGGGTGAAAAGGTGATGGCTTAAGAATGTGAAGTATAGCTACTGCTCGAGAGAAAGAGGAGAGACGTTTAAAAATAGGGTTTACAGCACGCGCCGATTGTATGTGCGCCGCGCTTATATACCGCGAACTGCGCTATGCCGATCAGCAGCACTGCTTCTTTTGTGCACATATCCATATGAGCTGCAACTGCATGGAGATCTGCAGTGCCCTAATGCCTAGAATTATATGGATAGACAAATCGTAACTTGTAGTCACACAGCGTGTGACAGATGCGCCTTTAATACCGCTCCGACTGTTTGTATACGGATTTGGATTATGTCACAAAGTTACAATGTCTGTGCGCGCGATACTACCGAGAATAAAGACGCACACACTTCTTGCAAGGTCGCGAAGAAACGTATGCAAAGTGTATTTCACAGTAAATAGGATTCAAGCGATTCAGCGATTCAGTATTCTAAATAGGGCGACAACTTTGAGTTTTGATTGCACGCAAGAATATTGCCAATACACATGAGCGACCGATTAGTCATTCGAGGAATGTATTTTCTCGTATCCGGAAGTTTCCGCCTGCTATTTCCAAAAGATTGAAAACATTTGGTCATATATGTTCACACTTTTACACTGTACGAGACTTTAAACTATTTATAAGATTTCGATATTTTCCCACTCAACATATACTTCATTAAACTCTACTTTAGCGCATGTTTTTGTACAGGTCTATTTGTTTGGTTTTTACTTGTTGTTCGACACTTGCGTTCCGTCGCGAGCCTTGTGTAAACGTCACACAGTTTAAAAATACATAAAAGGTTAAAGTCTCAAATCGATCATAGCCATTAAAGATAGTTTCCGAGCAAAGTCAAAAGTACCCGCAAGATGTAGCCAAAAATGACAAACTGGTCTGTCTATATTTTATTCTTGAAATAGTAAACCAATATGATCAAGCAACATCAGTCATTTATAAAAAGCCCAACCTTGGTTGTCCGCAGAAGTAAGAAAAAAAAACAACCTTGCGGCCTTTACGTAAGAATAATAGCATCGCAATCAATCTTCCATTTGCGTTTTAATACCCGTTTCTCTGCTATGGCGCATATAACGAGCCGAAACCGCTAAAAGACAGTCTGTTCTTTGCGGGCTGTAGGAGGCATCATCATCATCACCATCGTGGCATCATAATATATAAAAGCGAGTCAGTCGCGCTGTGCTGCCCGTTCCCCCTATCATCGCTATATCGTCGCGCTTTACAAAGACACAACAAAACAACTCGAGCAATACAGAGCTGAAGCAGCACTCGGAGTCTCGGCGTGCGCGACTATATATTTACCCCATTGAAAAAGCTTCCGTCGCAACACCTGAACCATTAAACTCGTCGTCTCCGATGCCTCGCTCGGTGCGTTTATTTTAAACGCACATACGCGGGGAGTATACGTGGGAGTATATAATTCTATATAGCATCGATAACCAACTCGCGAGTGAGGTAGCTGTAGTGCAGCGCACACGACTCTCTCACATATTTCTATGTGCTTTCGACGGCATTCCATCATCGCGTGCTCGAAATCCGTGCGACAATAATAACATCTCTCCAGACGTCTGCGAGTCGATCTCGCTTTCTCGCTCGCGTTGCAGACTATGAACGCTATATATATATATATATATATATATAGATGCGAGTGAATCTCTCCGAGACGATACACATATAGTAGGAGATAAGTATGCATCTATAGGCGGCACAGACGACTCGTAGACCGACACTAGAAGCCGAAATATACAAGGCTTGATTTATCTCGCTGTGTACTCGCGCGCCACTGCACTAACTATTATAATATGCGAGTCTCCGATAGATTGGAGCTGCTGCTGTCGCTGCTTGCGCGAGTTGCTCAGTGCATAGTCTATGCAAAGCAGAGTCGCGCCGAAGCGTAATTGCTCGCCATTGGAAGTTTGTTGTCGCGGCTCATTTATATCATAATCGAGCCATATAGTTGCGGCACTTCGCTCCGTGCTACATGTCCGCCGTATACCGCTCAACGTCTACAATATACATTATACATGGTATATATCGCGTAACGAGAAAATCAATTCGTTCTGATGGTTGCGCGCTTTAGAGCTTTCAGGTGCGCCGCGTGTACAAGAGTCGAGCTCGAAACTCCGCTGGGATCCTCTTCGCTACAATGCTTATAGCTCAATACATACAGTGGAAGCAGTAGTAGTGTAGGTACGGTGCCGAAAAGGCCAGTGTATATAAACGCGAGACTCAACGACGAAGGAAAGTGCTGGACCAGATAACGCGCGTTCTGCGGCCATTCGAAGCATTGCTCGCCAGTGCATAGTGACGAGTTATACCCTCTGCGTGTATAACTACTACTCGTATTGGCATCGACTGTACGCGACTGCGACAGTGCAGTGGGACGACGACGACGACGGCGGCGGCGGCGTCTTCGTGCGCGCAGCGCGGCGACTATAACATAAATTGCTCGGAGGAGAGAAGCTTTGTTCGAACTTTATATAGAGTAGCCGAAGTGTATACGCGCGAAGCGGTTCGTCGACCTGGCCGCGCGCGTCTCTATACACACTTGCACAATACCGTGCTAAAGCGTCGTCGCGTCGACGTCATGCTCTTCTTCCTCTTCTTCTTCGTCTTACTTGTCTTCTTCGTTGTCCTCCTAGTATTCTTCTCCATCGTAGTCGTAGTTGTAAGTCCTCCCCTTCTTCTTTTTTTGTGGCTACGCTGCCACCGTAGAGCGCTGTGCTTATTGCGTGGAATTCACGACAAAATGCGCTTGCATGCTCGTGGATGCGCTGCTCTCCACACTCCAAGGTATATAAGGTTGTCGTCGTTGCAGTCGTATATAGGAAAGACGTACGGGTTCCGATTCCACGCATGTTTTCACCGCTGGCTCATATATATTATATTTCCTATCGCAATTGCTGTTATGGGGGTACACTGGCAATGCTATAGTGGGTGGCAACGCGTCATTATTCTCTCCTTTATTGGAGCGTTTCCAATTTTTCAGCATAGCATGTGCGCAGCTTGCCCACCTCGCTCTGTATATACGATTGTGTATACACGCGGGCGAAAACGGTCTTGGGGATTTTTCTAAAAGGTAGAAAAAGAGAAAGAGAGAAAAATTGTCAGAGTGAGTTACAGATGATAAGGAAAAATATAGTGTTACGAGTGCAGCTCTCTCTCTCTCTCTCTCTCTCCCTCTGACACCCATGATCTTGGAAAAGAGAGAAGAAAACCTGTTTGAGGGGGAGTAGAGTATACTTGCTTCTGGTGTGTATGCGTCGGTGTGTTCACGTGTGCGTGCACCCGTCCGTACATAAATGTACTATATATATTGCAGAAAATAAGGAGGTCGACGACTGATACGCCGTGTAACAAGCGTCTCACGCACTCCGCAATCTTTATGGCCTATACGTGTACATAAGTGTTTTAGAGCAAATATAATGGCGTACGTCGAGAGCAAGTAAGAGTAAAATAGATGTTAACTTGGAGCGAAAGAAAGAAAGAGATAGAGAAAATGAGAGATAGAAAAACTATTATACGACTCGAGAGTGGTAGTTTTACACTTAATTGCAAAATTCGTTTTAGGACAATTTTATTGTAACTTCGTATGCTTTCTAACGACTGCGATTTAAGTACTTGGAATCGTAAAATTCGCATATATACATGCATCGGATGCAATTTTAGCCTGCTAAATCTGCCAGAGAATTCATGATTCGAAATTGCAGTAATTAAGAACTTATATGGATCACAAGAGTCAAGTGATTTTGCCAGTCTCTAATGACTTTATAATAACTCGCGTAGGTGCACGCAGTACGGGCTTAAACGTTTCAAAGAATACAAGTCGCTGCATTTTTTCGTAATGAAATTCCCAGGCGACGAGGCTATGAGGCCAGCTCGTAGTTGCATGTCTCGCTCTAAGAAGTTACAACCCACCGCACGAGCAGCAAAACACACGAACCTTTGTCCTATTTACTCGCCACCATCTGCAAGGTATATATGTCATAAACGTGTAGGATCACAAGTATACAGGGAAAAAGAAAGTACTTGTATAGAAAACAAAGCGTGTCAGCATTGCAAACATACACACGCATACACACTTACGTATAAAAAGGTACATGGAACCGTGATGTACAAGAAAGTCAAAAGAAAAAAAGAACGAAGAGAGTAAATAGTAAACTAACTCGCAGACTGACCCTTGCACGATCAGTTTAGTACGAGCTCCGTGCATAAAGAACTGAAAGCTCAAGCGCAAGCGCCTCTTGACTTATGTTTTACGTTCTTAGTCATACAAAGCTTTGGCCCTCTTTTCTTTCTCCTTCGCTTTTTTCTATGATTCTTAGAGCTCGTGCACGCTACTGCTGCAGCTTCCATACTTGAGAGGCTCGAAAGAGATGCTCTTCTGGCCGCCAGTCGAAGAATTGTGTTGTACTATACATACATACATACACACACAGATCTAAGGCAGATTCAGTCCAGCTAGAAAAAATATATGTAAGTGAAACATGTAATGCGTGAACCGCGAAGCGACTTACTTATCTGCCGGCTTTTCTCCATACATATGTATAAAAATGTACAAGTTATAGTCACGTTGACACGGGATAGATTCTTTCTCGAAGCGATGTATGCCCTAATGGTTGTGAAGTGCATATATTGGAATGAAAAAAAATGAGAAGAAACAGCTCACCCACCGATACAGATAGCATGAATATGTGAATATTGTATAAAAGCTCTCGAGGGGATAACAAAAAAAAAGAGGAAATATACACGTGGACGAGCCGAGCCTCCGTCTGGTGACGTGTATAAATTCACTGAGCCCTGAATATATTAATGAAAAAATCCTTGGAATGACTTTCGGAAACCATCTCGCGAGGGATTACCGTACCTCGGCAGCAGACTTGCCGTTTTCTTAAAGACTCGCGCAGGATCCTCATCCCTTTCGGCCTTTCTTTCATTCGAGACTGTCTTCTTGCCTACCCTTGCTTTATGCGTATAATATAACGAACGCCCGAAATGTCTTATACATTTTTACCCAAGGAAGTCGAGCTTCTACCTTTACAGCCCCAGGAACGTATAACGATTTTCGGAGCAGGAAACTTTGAGCAGAAAACTCATTGTTCGCGGTTATATAGAAAATAAAATGTAGTTCGTGGATAAAATACGCAATTATTTCCTCAGCCGTGTGCTTGCATCGTTGAATTTTTGAATAGCTGCGTTAGCTTTAATATCGCCGCCGACTCATTTTTTGTCTCTATACTGCGCCACGCATATATTTACGTCCTGTGGAAGTGTAATAACTAGGGGATCCACGGTAGTTTGTTTATAAACTCTCGTTCGCGGACTAATAAACGCCAGTAGCGCGAGTAACGACGCTTGCACCCGCGCTGAAACTTTATTAAAATCCATGGACTCTGGATACTGTCATATACGGGCGGTCGGGCGTGTATGTATATCCGAAGCTCGGTACACATAGCGAGGACGATTACATCGACTGCGCGCGTATATATACAATATATAAATGTCGCGCACTGGAATAGGCACACGCACATTTTAAAACTTTTTGAACGCCTACGTATAAAACACAAAGCATCGTCCTTATAAATATGGCATAATATTTGAAAATATTTCAGAAGCTGCTGGCAGACGCGGCAATGGTACACGTCGCGAGCTTTTTCATATGGTATTCATGCGCTACTCGTACGTAAGCGTATATACGCATACGCGTACACGTATTGGAAAAGTTTTTAATTGAATTGCATCATGGTGACGATGAAACGTACGCGCGCGAGAAGAAAGTTTTTAATTAATAAAATTTGGACTTCACACTCATATGCGCGCATGTTCGCTCGTACATGTTCCTATGCGTTTATGCTTGACACGCATTTTACACAAATTAGATGAGTTAATTGCGATTTATCACTCGGCGCACAAACACGCGTTTTAATGAATTAATTCTCGACTTTTGCAGCTTTTCGTCAGAATTAAAATCGTACCAAGATGAAAAAAAATCTCGCGACTAGTCTAAAAACAGAAGAATGATAGCGATATGTTTGCCATATAGTAGCCCAGGTTGAAAAAATAATTCATGTAAATAATGACGAGCTACAGTTACACATCGTGAGGCGAATTTTGCGTCATGCATGGCTCGGAGAGTATATTTTACAATGCTATACGTATACGCGCTTGGCGTTAAAGTTGTTACTCACGCTGCCGAAGCGTACGTCGTAAATTTCAAGTCCGACTCGTACACGGATCCAAACTTCGAATTTCGCGCGCGCGCGCCGCATGGCTGAAAAACCGCAGCGAGAGAGACTTTTAGTTAGATTACGCGTTATGTCAATTAAACGCGCGCAGAAAGTCACGGTACTATGTACGCGTTCGAGGTATGAACACAGATGCACTGATAAATTTTTTGCATCTTGTTTATGCGCGGACAAAGTGTATTATAAAATAATATATTATAAAACCGGTGCGTGGTTAATGTATTTGTACTGATTCATCTATCTATCGGATTGCCTATCATATAACGTGTATATCTTGCATGCGGTACTTTCGCTGAGTACAGAGGCAGCAACAACAACAACAACAACAACAGTTGCCATGGTCTACGGTAACCGAGTGGCCGTAATAGCCCGCCGTAGAAACAAGTTAATTGCAGTAATAGCGTTGAGTTCCTCGAGCGTCGCAAATAATCGTCCGTATCTACGCAATTGCCCACGCTTGTGTGCATCAACGTCGACTGTGAACGTGCGAGGCTTGTACACTGAATAACCCTTTGTCAAATCGGCCGCACGTCGAGTCGGATGTTTCCAAAGTTGAGAACGACGTGCATATCGGTCATCTCAATTGTAATTACACCTTCGTTAATTCGAGCATTGAATAAAAATGGCAAACATCAGTCTGTCGCCGTTGCGTGGATGTTTGCGCACAGCTGCAACGCAGCTCGTATTTTATTATTATCATCGACGTACGTAATGAGAATAATAACATACGTTGGTGCGAGCTTCAACAGCGAGCGTGCAGGCGAGAGTTTGTTTAACGAGACACAAAGTGTCACATTAAGAGCGCGCGTTAGTTTATGAATGATCGGCACGGCGTCTACGAGGCAATACAAACGAGTGATTATGTCGCTTTTCTTGACGCGCTCCAATGCGCCCCGATAAATCTTACTTGATTTTAAATTAATTTGAGCAGCGCGGCTACAGTGTACAGTGCCCGTGTGTGTTGCAGCGGAGTACATTCGCCTCAAGCGTGAGCTGGCATATATAATGCGAGCTTAAAATGTTTCTCGTCTATTGCACGAGATTCGCGCATATGCCGCGTTTATATTACCGGAGCTTTCCAACGGTAAAGTGCATTCCTTGATCTCCGCGGAAGGTATATATAACTGGATGTTCGTTCGAATAAATTATAATTTATGTCTCGTATGTGTACACAAAGATGTATTCAATAATTCGCATCGAGGTATTTTTAAATTGGCATCTGAATTAATTTCAGCATTTTTCAAATCAATTTCAATGACGACGTCTCTCTCTCTCCCTTTCAGCAATGACAATGAATTGATTGATGTCGTTTTTTTCGTCATTCTTCTTTATGCTTATTCGATTAAAATAATAACGCGTCCGAACTTTTGCTCAGTTGCGCAGCTGTAATAAAACTCGTCGATCCTCTTAATTATCAGCATTCGCATCGTGGGTTCTTTAAATCATGCATCAGTCGCGCGAGCTTTAATTGCGACGTAACAAAAGTCCATCGTACATCGTATGTATTAATATCTTGACTCGCGATTTCACGCATTTGAGAGTGAGGAGGAAAACATTGATTTTTTATCGACGCGTTGCGCTGCTTCGGGCCTCATGCAAAGCCGGTATAAGTAATAAACTTAACCATTAATACTTCAATGGGCTTATGTGAAGCATGATCTTCCAATGTAGTGCGCGTACCTTTCATTCAAATACAACAAATCAAGTTGGCCCGATCTCACGCGCAATGCAGCGTGTTTTATGTATTATGCACGGCGTATATGCAGCTATTTGCTCGCGATCGAAGCTGATTTTTCCGAACGTATAAATCGCATCTCTCTGTCTGCGTATCTGTACGCAGCGCCAGCAAGCTGCGCTCTATATATACAGTATTAATGAGATAACCATCTCTGCCTCCGATACATCGACCAAACTCGCTCACACACACTCACGCGTATATATATAAATTTGCACTGCAACGTTTTACAGTTATTTACATAATATAATCCCGCGTGTGCGACACGGCTATATATCTACGTGTCCTGCAGCAGCACTGCACAGGTGTAAAATAGAAAAGCGCAAGATCGGATTAATTAATTCCGATCAGATTTTACGCCGAGGCTATCGAAATTCAGCTTGAAATAATGCGACGTGCGAGCTCGCAAAGCCTCTCGCTCTCTTCCTCTCTTTCTATAAATTGATATCTATACGCGAGGCTACAGGTATAAACCCTCCGGTATATAGGTAGTCGGTATGTCGATCGCTATACATATATACACTGGCGCTGCAAAAATCAGATTTATTTTTATATTTATTTCGATATGGCTGCGAGCACGACTGAGTAAATGGCCGATAAATCAATGGATATAGCCCGTTTAACCTCGCGCGTCGCGTCTCGCCGTGTCCCCGCGCGATTGTCTTTCTCCTTTTCCTATCTTTCCCGAAGTACAACCCACCGAGTCATTTCTATCGTCGTGTATACATAGATATATGCGTTGTACGACCTGTATACGACGCTTACCGGGCTTATATGAGGTGAGACACGCGAAAAAGGACGCACGTATAAGTATTGCTCTCGTAAAATCCGCAGTGCTAATGCAACCTTAACTTTTCATCTCCTTCGGCGCGGGACAGTGTTTCTCTCTGTCTTTCTCTCTATCTCTCATGGGTGCTCACTATGTAGTACTTGTATATGGTTATGTGTGATTGCGTATTGCAACGCCAACGATTTGCCTCGCTGCCATTTCGGATCTCTTTTACGTCGACAAAGCCAGAGTTATGTTTACGATGCTTCGATTGTTAAATTGGTCGAGAATAGCCTTTTTAGTCACGGTATGGCGGACTCTTTGGCGTGAGCGCGAATGCGATTACTCGAAGATATCGGAAAAATTTGCGTCTGACATCGTAAAATAGTATTGATTTTTACGCAAAGATGTAAGTGCCGGTTTTGGATTTCAATTGGCCAATTTTCGTGTTATTTTTTTTTACCTCAAAATATACATATTTATTGTAGCGTGGGGTATGTGTAGAAAAACGAAACAAGTTTTTATTTTGCCCTCCGTATTATTTCAACGTCAGGCAAATCCTCTGACTCGGCGCGCGTATGCGCGGTTCGTAAATAACAGAGAGCGACGTGAATTTCAACGTAGTTGCACTCAGTATGAAAATCTTTTCTCTCTTGTCACCGGAGTGCATTGTAGTGTCAAATTTATGGATAAAAATAGTTACGGGATACGCGTGCGTAGAAATACGCGCCTACCGAATTACCTTTTTTACAGTTATATCTCAAATTTTTTCGACACAAAATTCGAGCCTTCATTTTTGGTGAAAACTGAAATTAAAACATACAAGCGAGCAAAATACACGTAATATTAGTACTTTGATCGAGAGCAACAACGAGACAAAATACGGTCGTGAACTTTCAACAAAACCCGATCGCAGCTGCTCGTCAGAGGCGTTTGTCAGTGTGCACGCAGTTGTTTTCGCGTGCGAAACAAAAATCCATACAATATCACCTCCAGGAATGTTTCTCGGTGTTTGCCTGAGAAATGGCGCACGTGTGTTCGAAAAATATCTCCTATACGTCTTGCAAGCTAAAAAAAAAGTATAGAGGCATGGTTCAACACGTATTCGGCTGACACACTACTGCGCGCGAGCGAGGAGCGACATTTTTAAATCGGCCGCGCGTGTCGTGCAGTCAAGTTGTTACATACTTCAACGTTAGAAGTTTGCTTTAACTTTTCGACCGATCACGAGACCCACGTACAGAATAAATAACCAACTTATATCGCGCGTGAATATTCTGATTATAGAAGCTCGATTGAATATACGATACTTATCGATTGTTTTGACAAAATTTCGTTTAACGAGCTTGGGAACATCGAGATGGGTACTTAGATAAAAAAATACGTATCTCCCGGTGAGAAAAAAACTAATTTTGAAAATCACTCAAGCTCGAGTTGACTATTTATTTTTACAACAAAATCTTTTACTAAACTTGTGAATAAATGGGCAGAGCCATTTCAGGCCACTTAAGTAGCCCGCGCTCATCTGCATTCGTCTTACGAGCAGAAAATAGCCAAGGCGTGTCTCTCCTGCTTATTTTTTCACTTTCAACAATTAGGAAATCTCAGCACGCGAACAAATGACACATCTTCACACACATACACGGCCAGACGTTACGTGCAAAGCCTCGAGCTTTTACACAAAATTACTACCCATGGTTTCGAGCTGCGACGCAAAAGGCCAAGCTTTAACTTTGCATTAGGCTCTTTCTTCAGGGAAAACAATTTATAGTCCGAGCTTGTAAACGCATTGTAACCGTATTATATACGCGTGAACCTTAAACGCATGTATAATTTCATTCTTTGAAGCGCAAACAAACCAGATACGTAATCGTCCGGAAAAAACGTACTGTTTGATAATGCGCAAAAGCACGAAGAATAATATTAGCAAAATGATTTATAAAAAAAATTACGTTATGACACCTAGCACTCATCGTCCTCTTGTTAAGTAGATTACGCTAAAGCTTCGCGCGAGACAAAGTTTTATGATAGTCAATAAAGTATGTCTGGAACAGCGACGCAGCAACGGTATAGAACGCAGTAGCGTCTTGCGCGCCAGAAGAGAAAAGCCTCTGTCTCTCAGTCTTGCTGCTGCTCACCTCCCCCATGTTTTCTATGAGGGTTCTTTCCTCCGGCAGCAGTAGCAGCAGCGGCAGCAGTCGCACAAAACAAAGATGAGTCGTCCGCGAGCTTACTCCGTCGACGTCGCCGTACTCCCCAGCGGAAAAGTGCAGGCACGCGCGCGGGCGCAGGAAGGAAGCTGCTGGAAAACCAAGTGAGAGCGAAGCTACTTGGAAATACATATACTGGTAGTTATAAAGCCTTGGCGGACTGCAGGACGTATATAGTACAGCACGCAAGCTCACAAAAGTTTCGTCTCTCTTTCTCTCTCTCTCTCTCGATCCTACTCGCTTCTTTGCCTCTAATCTCTTTCTGGCCTCACCGAACCTTTAACTATTTTCACCCGGTCTGCTACGCTCTCTCTCTCTCTCTCTCTCTCTCTCTCGCTCTTTGCGAAGTACTGCACCTATATACGCGCGACGTGTAATCCTCGCCTTCTCCGGCTTTTCCTGATTCCAAAAGGGGAGAGTTTTGCGCACATTTCGAAACAATCGCCGTCGTCGTCGCAGCCACCCACCACTGACGCTATGCGACTTCCCTTTTTCCTCTGTTCATATCGCGCCCGAGAAGCTATATATGCAATGTTGCTGGGCTTTATTAGTGTGTGCTCAAGGATTTAGCCGAGGCAACTTACACGGACTTCCTTTCGTATGAACTCTCTCAGTCACCGGTGAAGTTGTTGGCCAAAGTAAACATTGCGGGTATTAAGTTTGCTAAATTGCTCACATGCGCGCGAGATATATATATATATATATATACATATATTCGATGACTTTCATGACGTGTAATTTTCTCGGGCGGGCTCGGCGTGTCAAATCCACACTCGCGTATTATGAATATATACGTGCCATATAGAGCACGCCGAGTAAAATTAAATCGGAATAGTAATAAATCAAGCGTACAGGTTGTTTAGCCTAATGCAAATTGAAAGGCATATCGGAAAGTCATTAAGATGGAAAAGCGCGATTTTACGCGAAATCGTAACAGCCACGGTAGTAAAGTATTGTATATTTGAGAATGCCACGCATGTGCTCGTTCGAAATTAGTATATGGCACTTTTTGTTTCGATTATTTTAATGCCTTTACATACAGCTTCCATCGGTATAACGATTATATGTGCTTCGCGCATATGTAGGAATGCAAAAACCACTTAGAGACTCGCTGCGTAAGTAATCGTTAATGCATCCATCAGTCAATGCAAGCAGCACACACATATGACCGCGCAGCAGCAGCAGTGCAGGTCTAAAGAACAGGGAAAGTCTCATTACGATTGCTCGCGTGCGTGGGAGTCGCAGGTAAAAATCAATCTTGATTTGATTCAAGTAATAGTACGCGCGGGTAAATTTATACTCGCGCACATAAATAGTGACTGCCGCTTACAGAACGTACAATACTACTAGTCATAAAGTCATTATAGCTCATTAATATAATTTAAGAATTTATAGGCTATTTGGCTTTAAATTTCTTCTGCGAGCGAAATTTGGACGAGCTTTAAATTGTCGCGAGCTATTATTGTTGACGTAATGGCAGAGGTAAATGGCACCGACTGTACAAACCGAGTAGAAAATTTTACGAAACGATTTTCTGCATCAAAATTGGACTTTTTTTTCTTCGTGAACATTAACGGATCATGCGACGTTAATAAAAAACTGCAACACAAATGACGGAACCTTGTTCATTCATAAACCCAAAAAGGGCAATTATATTCCCTATTCAAATGCCATACAGTCCTTGTAAACGTGGTGCAATAACTATTTACCACCGAGAGAGCGGTAGTAATTTTAATGGCAAAAAATCCTCTGGACGCTTGTTATACGAGCACCTCGAGCTAAAAAACAATCATCCAATAATAATTCACGGCTCGACGGGCGACTGCGTTTTTTTGCTTTTTTTTAATAGCGATGTTCGCGTGTGTGTCTGTGTATAGTATACGTGCTCACGCGCGCTCTCTAGCCCTATACTATATTTTATCCGTAATCCTGAAATAATAAAACAAAATGATCCAGTGTACAAGTCGCACCTCGTAGCTGGATATATAAAGTCTTCTCTCTCTCTCTCTCTCCCTCTCGCGTGTCGGGACGAGAAAACAGGAGGCAAAAAAAAGGAAGTCGCCTCTATGTATCGTAGAGTAGATATATACTTGTAGCGCGCGAGGCGAGTAGTAGAAGTGCACCTAATCCTCTCAGCGGTAGCTTTCCTCCGCTGGCGAGTCGAGTCTAGCGCACGCTGTGTGATATAAGTACGCTATAGTACGCGGCGTCTCGCAGCGGCAGCCAGGATCACACCACACATGACAAGCGAGCAACACTATCCTCTGGCAGTACCAGTGGCGGCGGCGGCAGCCCCACCCATATAAATCGACGCGCATGCATGCATATAGCGAGGTAACGCGAGTAGCACTTAGCTCGAGGCGTCGCGATTTTCCTGCGCGCGTACATTATGCATGTGTATACGCGGCTAGTAGTCGGTATATTAAAGACTCATCGTCGCTCGCTCGCTCGCTCGAGCTTATTTTCTTTTGAGCTCGCGAGAGTCGTTTGTCAGCGCTGGACCTATTTATAAGTATATACGCATGGCGTACGATATACTTGTATACTCGGTGCGCTGCATTCTCGAGAGCTAGCTATATGGCTCGAGCTGCAGTCAGTCAGTCTTTTTCTTATTCTTCTCTCTTGGTTCGTTCGTTCTTCCGTGAGTGACAAATGGGTACTTTTCTTTAGAGTTGCTGGCGCGTACTCGCTGCCCCTGATGTACAGCAGGATGATGTAGTTTAGGCGTGACGATACAACTGCACGGGGGTTGCAGTGGTGCGCGCGATCGGGAGGCGGACACGTGTAAGCATCGAGCCATCGCGCGCAAGGAGGAGCGATGATCTGTCCTCGCAACGCGACAAGCCTTATTTAATTCGTTTTTTCGGTCGAATTTCACCGACGTCGACGGACGGTAGCGGGAAAGAAGAAAACAATGACAGAGTACACGAGCGCGCGACATGCGACAAACTCTGTACGAGCGCCGATTACACATGGCACCGCATCAAGCTTATACAGATATATTATATACACAATTACTCCGCCGCCGAAGCGAACTGACAAATTAATCCGGTATGTAACGCGCTTACGTACCGTTGCACGCGTATACATATACAGTACATACGCGAAACAGACGAAGGCGGGAGAAGCTCGTGAATCACGTATACAGTACGCCGCGGTACACAGTCGGCGCTCGATGCCGTGCTTGGATAACGTCAAGCCGTGAGCAGCGAATGTACGCAGAAATTTGCAGACGGTAGAGTTGAAAGAAAATTCGCGATGTGTCTTAACGTACTGCTGCATACATATATATAGCGACTACGTACAGTACCTTTAATGTAGGCGTAATGGAACGTTTCGCGACCGATGCGAGAAAGAGAGAAAGAGAGAAGAAAGAGAGAGAGAAGGAGCGAATCGCATGACGATAAGAGATATTATTCCGAGGGTTTTTGCAAGAGGGGGTTAAAAGATCTCCGCAGCTTTGTATACGCCTGGCAATGGAATTACTCGCGCCGTATAGCAGTGCAACGGTACCGCGCACTGCGAGTGAGTGAAGAATGGTTCCTCTTTGTAAAATACGTTCACATGTGCGCGATGTAATGCGCTGCCAGACGAAGCGAGCAGCAGCAGCACTAGATTTCGAACGCGCGTATCGGGATGAAAACGAGGTCGAATACGTGTACCACACGTAGATTTCGATAAATTTTCTTCAGCTGCCGCTGATGCATTTCATTTTTTACGATTGTCAAAGTACGACTCTCTTTCACTGCGCGCGGAGACAGAATTAGATACGAATGCTTTTACACGCGCGGATTCCAGCGTGTCACGACGATGCAAGCGAGTGCGAGGGTTTCGGTTAGAAAGTAAAAATGTACGAAATTCGAAATGACAAAATGCGCCTGCTTATCGCACGATATAATACGGACTCTTCTGCGAAACGACGAAAAAAGCTTCGGTGCATGTGCTGATAAATTTCAAAACATCCTTCACAACTGAAAATAAGAGCATTTCAGTTCGTTTGAAAGGCGCGTTATTAAGCTTTTTCGCAGCTATTCTCTCCTGTACACGTATACTTTAACTCCATATAACGTCCTGCAGTAATAAAACAATATAACTCATGTCTTTTTCTTTTTACCTCTCACTCGTTCTCTCTACATTTTACAGGACAAAAAATATAATCAGAAAATATTTGCTTAATGTAGCTTGAATACTTTACGGGCGAAACGCTCGTGTACATTTCATGAAGTTTTCGCAACGGGGCGAAAAACAACAACGTGCGACGGTGCGCATAACATGCAGCACACACACATCAACTATATAGTAATGCGGTCGTCGCGCCGTGCGCGTCACAGGCAAAAAATCGTAAACCTTTTTGAACTCTGATACGGCAATAAAATAAATACGAGCGAAAAATCGTAAAAGTTCCCGACTGTGCATCAAAAACTTTTTGAAGATGTTTGATTTAAGCGAACTAGTGGCGGAGCAGCAGCAGCAGAGGCACCCTAATTATATCAATGATCGAATATCATGCAAAAAGTTGGGAATCGATCGTAACGTATATGTGCACTGTGCAGTAGTTTCCAGAGCGCGCCGATCGTAAAATTCAAAACTACCTTCCGTTACTTCACGAGAGCAGCATTATATATAGCTAAACTAGCCCCCTTTCGGCAGAGTGAGAGAGATCTAGGGCTAATGCCGAATGCTCTTTGAATAGCTTTTGCTACGCTCCATGTATAGAGAGGTATAGGTATAAGCATGTGCCCGTGACAGCATAGATATATATTTGTCGAGAGAGAAAGCTCGAGTCTCGCGAGTCCGCGCGTAAAGCCTCTCTCTTTCATCGCAGTTTAATCATTTAGTCCGTAATCACCCGAACGACTTGATGATGGTTATTTAAGCCGTTACGTATATTTAGAATGAAAACTCGAAGCGCGACGCTATTTCCACGGCGGCGCAGTTATTATACTGCATACGAGGCAGTAGTGGCAGCTTATAAATCAGCGCCGCGTTTTCCGCGATACCTCTGCACGCAGGCAAAGATTTCGAATCTCAGATTATATCAATCAAGCTGTTCCATGGCTGCGCGTCTTGCAGTAGACGCGACCGACGCGTCTACGCGCGTTATACACCTCGGCACAATGACATTGTGACTTCAGCTGCGCCTGTCGAACACCTGCGCGCCTAGCAATAGTACACATAGCATACAGGACGCGTATCGAAATTGATGAGGTGTAAATGCGACGACGTTGCTGCTGCTGCTGCCTATAGCACCCCACCTGCATATAATACGCACATGTACGCTTAAACGTCCACGGGAACTTGACATCCGCCCGCAGCTCGAGCTACTACGCGACGAATCCAATTTGACGTGAATTGACACTTGGGCATATCCGCAAAAGCAATATCTAGACGCGTTATGCAGACATGCCGATCTCAGTTTGGAATTTGATTTTTTTTTAAATAACACGACTTACGCTCATACATCATAATTATAGATCATTTTATTTATAGCTTGTCTATTACACGAACAAGCTTTGTCGCGGTTAAGAAATTTCACCGAATCATTTTATTAATAACAATAGCTTTCTCATTAATTTTTCTTATATTTGCAGACCATGTGTATATTTATAATTGAATTCGAAAGAAAAACCGTGGTTCGCTGAACTATGCTCGACACTTGTATCTGTATATCTTATGCAATAATAAAGTATACCCGTGCTTGAAATTTGAGATCTAATGAACTTCACATATAGCAGGAGAGAGAAATGTTAATTTTCATCGCACCTCACAGCAATTTTAGAAATCACGGAGCCGATTATTAATTTTCATATTCTCTTATATACCCACGATGAATTTCATTAGAATTTCTCCCTCTCTCTTTGGCCTCCCACTTCCCCCTGCTCGATGACTAAGTGCGTGTGCTCCGCCAGTGCATATAATACTAAAATTCAATTCCAACTCTTATAATAAAGCACGCAAATTTACATCCTAATGCGGCATATATCTTCGAGTCGTCTTAAGCATGCGATGTGGTATATCTTTCTCACAGACTCGCCCTCGAATACACTTCTATACGCACCGAGAATCGCGAAAACTCGGTGCGGCGCGTATATGGCGGTATTTTGATGTCGTCGTTTGTACTGCCTGCAGCAGTCTAGCGTCGTCAGTCATTACATTCCCATTACACTTTGACATTACGACTTTATATCCACGCTCGGCGATGATATAAACACACTTGTGCGCCTTTCTCTCTCTCTCTCTCTCTCTCTCTCTCTCTCTCATATAGGACTCATATAGGACTGACACGCGCATAAATATGTGCGCGCGCCTTTTGAAGTTTGCCTGGGCTTGCGCTTGCGACAAAAGTAACGCGGCTATACACTTCCTCCGAAGTACTTGTCTCTCTTTCTCTATCCCTCTCTGGACTGTACGTTGAAGAAAGTATACGCGCGCGGCAAATACAGCTAGTGCAGGAAATGCTTTGTTTTCATATAGTAGCTACTGGCTATATAGCTTCGGTGAGTCCGAATGGAGGGAAAAAGAAATGTACAGGCGAAAAGCAGCAAAAGACAGTATCTGCGCGAAGCTTGTCAACTTGCCAAGGCTCTTCTTTCCCTTTTAGCCCACGTCTTATACGTCTGTTGCTTGCTTGCTTGGCGCGCGAGAACTCGCTGCAACGGAGTGCACGAGATAATACCCTCGAGCTTCGTACTTATATTACTTACTCACTCACTCTCTGTTGCCGGTGCTGCTATACACTGCTGTCCCGCATCCCGATAGATTGTACACACACAATGCACAAAGCCTCCTTTCGCCACGCGAACGCTCTGACACCATAGCAGAGTCCGAAAAAATCATAATAAATATAAAAGCTTAGGCATTGTTTTTCAATTTTATGTTCATTTCAGCGCGCGCTCGCGTGCAATATCGCGTTTGAGACCGATGCTTATCAAGCCTCGAGGCTTGCGCCTTTTTCTTTTTGGGTCGCAAACAGAGTAAAGAGGGATGTAGAGAGGGAGATAGAGAGAGAGAGAAAGAAAGACAGAGAGTCGGAAAGGCAAAAAGAGAAGGAATGCGCGTCCGCGCGGGGGCCACAAAGAAGTGTGTCTAGGCGTAATGTATAAAGACCTGCAAACGGCCTCGTGGGAGCTTTTCAAAGCGTCTTGGCTCTCTCTTTCTCCCTCTCGCTGTCTCGCTCTTCCTTTCGGCCTTATGGAAAGAGTAATTATCCGCTGTATTTCGGTATTTCTTTGCTTGCCGCTTGATTTAAAAACTTGCAGCGTTTTGCTGATCATACCTTGGGTTATTTATGTCTTTTCCCGGCTTCTCGCTCGTATTGTCTGTGTAATTTGTTGTGCAAGTTCAGCATCCTGTGTAATGAACGAGCTTTTTTCCCGCCTCGTACTTTCTCGGCAATGTAATATATGCGCGCTTAATAATATTCAATATAGGTACAACGCGCAAATTTTCACGATTCTCGCGAGCACGCGAAACATATTTATATTTCTGCGGCTGCGCGATCGCGCTAAGCTTGCAATTACTAACGTGAAGCAAAATCGCTGTTCATTAGTACCTAAGCGAAATTATTTTCACATGCCGAATTATTAATAGTAAAGGGGAAAATCGAGAGCACTAGAAACCATGAAAATTGTGTTGGCGTGTTATTCGCTACGTCCGAAACGCACAGTACATGCGCGTACGATGAGCAGTATATGAGCTATTTTCAGAGGTTAAAGCTTATTTAAATCAACGTTTGTACACACAGGCGAGCGCGTACATACGCGAGCGAAGCGAAAGCGCACCGCGGCGTGTGCGCTTGTCCGAGCCGCGCGTTTAAACGCTCCTCTACGAAACTACACTTTCATGACATGCTCTGTAACATTTTATGCGAATATCGTACACGTCAAAAAGCGTTTGAAAGGCACACATCATCATCAGCGTCTATGTAGTTGAGTGTTATTTCGTTATGAATCCGACGTTATGTGCTCGTGCGCGGCTTTACATACATGTATGTACGGGCATTGGAACTTATGAGAAAAATCTGTAACTGTTGTTTTATAGGCTTTTGCTTTGATGATCAAAAACTTCGGAAACCGCACGAATGAGGCGCTTTCAAAATAAATGATCTTTAACAGACAACTGCGTCCGCTGCAATAGCAGCAGCATGAGCAGCGGAATCAGTGTCATACCAATTTAACCAGCGACGACAAGCCAATTCCTTTGTTTCCAAATTGTCGCACGATGATTTGAGGAAACGGGCTCCCTTTTTTAATTTTTCCCGTCGTAAACACGTTAAAAAGATATTAAAATTGTATACGAAACTGCGCGCGCAGGGGCACGCGTCAGTCACGTTTTACAAAATTAGTACGCAAAAAAGAGTCGCGCGCGTCTTTCTCCGTGCAGGCGCCATGCACATTTGCCCTTGCACTACACCACTACGGAACTACAATGTATATGAACAAAATCTATAAATAGAATGTTAATATACGAAGGAGTGCAGCGAGGCTTGCGCACACACACTACGCAAAGCGCTCGTATTTTCTTTTGATATTTGCTAGGCTCGCGTATCATCATGCCGAGCGTATTAAAACGAGGCATACATGTCATTAGCAAGTGTTGGCTAAATATGTATTTTTAATTATGTGACCGAAATTTGAATAATTGGCTCCAAAATCATACAAATTATTGTTTGTTCAACTCAGTTTCGGCTTTAGAATAATTAGATCATTCACGGATGGTCGAATGCATGCAAACCTCCCAGCTGAGGTATCACTGACACAAATACTATACCCGACGACGATGATGATTTTTCACGCGGCAATAATCACGTGCTGGCTTCGATTCAAAACACTCGTTGTCGACCGCAGCGCAGCTATTGTTAATAAAAGCCGGACACAGTAAGCGCGCGCGCGCGTGTAAACGAATCTAATGACGTTTCGTTGGAAAAGACTGTGCCGATATTCTAATTCAAATGTAGATACTTTGTAAAAGGCCAAAGCCGAAACATCGATAATAATAGGCTGCCATGTATATGACGCATTGTCGTATATTATTACTATTCGCGGCTCTTGCACTTATAAGTTATGCAGCAGTCGTACTGATTCGGAACGTATTACCATATGTCCTCGTGACAAATTTACAGACTTGCCTTTATTACACGCGCACGTTTAAATCATTTCGTTGCGATTCCGTATAAAGCGACTTTGGCTGCGGCAAAATATGATTCATCGTTCTGCAATGATGTGATTCGTTTAAGCAGAAATCAATCTTCGAATTATATTTCGTCAGTGATTTTAGTTTGTCAAGTTTTTTTTTTTGAAATGATTGATTTTTCGTTACTGACAATATGTAAAAAGACTAGACTTCCTTTCTTACTGAACCTGTATCGCTTCGACGTTGCCTGAGGTCGCGTAATCATTGTACCAAGGAACGTAATGACCGACTCGTGCACCATCGAAGTACATGTGTTTAATGGCGTTTTCAATGAAATCTGCATATGCCGATGTTCTAGTGAAAATCGGGCTCAATTCCACGCCATTACAAGTTTTCGGAACATAAGTGAGAATTCCTACGATTTTCGAGTTTAGAACATAAGGAGTACCATCGTCGCCCTATGCGCAAAAGAAAATAATTTGAGTTCTAGAGGATAAAACACACGATTACTAAACAATTAAAACTTACTGCGCAGAGGCTACTGCCCTCCGAAAATGCATCAATTTTTGCGCAAAATGCACTGTTGTCTTCGGTAAGTAAAACTAGTAAATTACACGCGCTCTGTGACAACGGCTCCATCAATGCAAAATGCAGTTTTTCATCGTTGTTCATAACTCGTCGCGAAGAATGATGTGAGATTACTGATATTCCAAAACCAGCCACTGGTGCCTTGTCAACTTTTTCCTTTATATTGGCTCTTGAACGGGAAATCGGCATAGGTTTTATAACCGATTTTTTTGGAACTCTCCCCGACAGCTTGAGAACAGCTAAATTAGCGATTCGATAGAGATCGCTCACGCCTGCTTGTCCACGCCCATTATATGCAGTGGGCACAATCAAAGCTGCGACTGGTATTTCAACATGAGGAGTGGATAAGTCCATCGTGCCAGCAATGATGCTAAATTGCTTCTTTAAGAATTTGCCGTTTTCATCGGTAACGCAATGAGCAGCGGTTAAAACGGCGGCTTCCGAAATTAGAGCACCCGTGCAGATAGTGCGGCGGCTGAGTTTATCAATTACAGCAACGACGTGAGGAAATTGGGGTTTAGCCGCTAGTTGCGGCGATATAAGTGCCTCGACTGCAGCACATGAATAGGATGAAATCAATTATCATTGTGCATATGAGCGTAATATGAACTGAATTTATTTACTCTTATAATTACCTTTGATCGAAGAATAGAAGAAGACAAGGAGGCCGCATGCAATTGTCGACGGTAACATTAAGTTCTTCATCCTAAATTTACACTTACGGCTTGCATAAACCGACGTCGCAAAAACAAATGCAAAATAAATGCAGCGTAAAAATTTTTAAAATTGCAATGAATTCGTCGGGATCGATAATGATAACGTTTCGCTTACGAGCATGAACTGCACGTAACGTCGTGATATCTGTATACTGGATATTCGTGTACTGTAAAAATGATCAACCGAAAAAATGTTTCCGATTTGTAGCTGTCAACGCTGCACTGAATCATTCCAAGCGGTTTTCTAGTTTTATTTTTCATTTTTTTTTCACGCAGCTTGCAGTTCTCTATCGATGACCAGTTGCTGATGCTTGAAAATGTAAATGAATTTTAAATCCATCGAGATACGTGTGTCACAGTTGAACGGCGACGTCGCCGCAATAAATATACCGTACGATCGACAAAAAAAATCACCTTGTCCATGTCGTTCGCGTCTCGTTCGCAGATCAACGATATGCATTGCGAGCAGACGAATGTGTATGTGCGTGTATGTGTGTCCGCGATAATCATCGAGTTTTAATGAAATAATCATCGAAATGAGCTCGTGCGATGGGTGAATGTATAAATCCAGAGGCTCGCGAACCCTCAATCATGCTGGTAGCATATCGAATGACGTGTACCCACGCCGGTTTGTTGTCATATAATGAAAAATCAATCGTCGATGGGTAAAGGGGCAGATGCAGCGTCGGGCGAATGGAAAAAAAAATTTTTTATGACGAATAAACAAGAGCATGGCGACGGTGATCACCGAAGTGCAAATACGCGCGCACACGCCTCGCGACGAGTGTCAATAGAAAGTGCGCATACACCACGCTTGAGGCACGTAATCCTGCTGAAATCCTTGCTTATAATATGTATACGTAAACACTAAAGCGGGTAGGGTGCGGGGAGTGAGGATGCGCATCAAGAAGAGCGTGCAACAACACGCACAAAAAAATGAAGAAAAAATGACGAACGCGCTCGCGAGCCATTGTGTGTGTAACGTAGCGTACGTAATGGTCGAGGCATGGCATACTCATGCTTGCGCGATACTCTACTCGCATTATCATAATTCCATTGTATCGCGATCGTAGAGGCACAGCGTGTGCATACACACACACATTTACTTACTCGGAGATTTATCCCTCTGTAGATGCTGCATTAGGCATCGTAGAAGAGGGAATAATTCCCGACACTCAATTTCTCATTAGTGACTCATAGCCGTTGTACACGCGTGGCTGCTATCTTGCGCGCACGTAACACCGAGTGTGCTCTTAAGGTTTCTACACACATACACATAATGCCAAAAAAAAGCAAAACACAAGCAGTCGAGCAAGAGAGAAAAAGAAGACTTGCAAGAGACGTCGTTATCTCCTTGTTTCTCGGTTTTATGTTCTCGATGCAGAGTAAAAGCGAGCACGAAAATCGATATAGGCCTCGGCAGTTTATATCGATGCACGCAGTAAATTCGGGCAATTTGTCGAGTCACTAAATAGGTCCGTTTTATAAGGATATTAACGGCTATCTTGGCGATATGCACGTACACACACATTACCTGCAGCGATACGATCTGCACAATTGGCAATTCGCGAGTGAATGTCCACAGGATTTGATTCATCCGATTTGCAACTGTATCGTTTTTCTGGGCTCAACACTTGCAAGGGACAAGCTCTAATGGAAAAAGTAACGTTCCCTGTTTCTGCTGCGATGTATCCATATCTCGCCACCGTGAAGCACGTATATAGCAGCACCCCCTAAGCGCGCGGATCGTTCTCTCCACGAGTATCGCATTCGAGGCAGTAACATGTCCGAGGAAAATAGTAGTTTAATGGGTCGAACTTTACTGTGCGAGAGCGAAGCACAGGAATGACGCGATGCACACAGCAGTTTAGCTGTTAAACAACGAATGATGAGTCAGAGATATATCCTAGCTCGAGTCTCGTAAGTACGGCGTCGCGTCCGTGAGATTTATGCTTTTCTCTCGTTCAGCTCTCACTCACTCTCCCTCGCGCGTGTGTATCGTCCTGGCTGCAAGTTTCGATTTGCAGCCCCTTTTTCCGCCCTTCCGTTGCTCTCGCAGCACAATTCGCGAGAGTTTCCATGCTGTAGCGACTCATCTTCCGGGGTGTTTCTCCGCGTGTGCCCTCTGCAGCATACACACACACGTGTATAACTGTATATTACACAAGGCTCTATGCTGTATACTCCCGAGACGAGACAACGAGGCAAGAATGATTAATCAACCCCACCTCCTGCGGTAGTATCAGTTTTCGCGGCAAACAAGATTCGCTAGTTGGGCTGCAGCGGAGCAGGCAGTAACGTACCAGCAGCAGCGGCAGGGATGTGTGTCACTACCGCAGCAGCAGCAGCAGCAGCAGCGGCAGAAGGATCGTGATGTCTTGGAGCCTCGGAGAGATGTGTCGTCTTGTTGCTTCAGCAGTTCACTGCTCGGCAAATGAATATCCACCCACTAAACCTTTGGCCTTTGGATGTATAATGTATATAAAGGAGTAAGCGCGCACGGAGGGAGCGTTTGTGCGACTTGATGAATGTATATAGCCTTTCTATACATATATAGGCATAGAATAGACACACACGCGCGTACATGTATTGCAGCCGCAGCAACTATACGTAACGTAGCAAGGGGAGAATGAGATGCGCTTTGTTTTGGTTGATGTTTGCACGCGAACTTTATTGAATGCGCGCGCGAGGGACGTCGCTGATTGCGGTTGTGTGATGCCGATGCGTTTTGATCGATCGATCATTTGTATAGAGGAAGCTCCAACTTTCGACGCGGGTGTGCGTGTGCGTGTACCCGCTATGTGCTTCGTGCCGCGTTTGTATGCCTGGCTACATTGCATTGTGGATGACCGACGTGCAACAAACTCCACTAAATGCGCGCGTACAAAAAAAAGCGGTGCGCACTCACTTACGCGTATTATATAGTGTGTACAAAGTAAATGAAATTTAATATTGTTTTCACGATTCGTATGAGTCGCGATCGATGCTATCGGTAATTTTTTTTGTGCTATGTATGTGTGCCGCCTCTGGCTCACGTTAATTGAGTCGTTCAGGGAATTGTTTTTTATTTTTGCTGTTACCGCTGCTGCGAATTAAAATGAGCCTCACGATTGCTGACGATATCAAAAGAAGAGGAAGAAATAAAAATCCTTTCATAAAATGATAATGTACTCGATCCTTTTTATTATAATTATAAATTATATTCTTTGTGCATTCAGTTATATATTCAGAATAATTCTTTCGAGCGATACATAACAATTAAATGCGGCTACTGGTGGGCATCGGTATATTTATTTGGAATTTACAAAAAGCGACTTAATCGACATTTATGGGTGTGTTTAGTGAACACGAGCAGCAGGAGAAGAAGACTCGAGTATCGATGATAATTAATATAAATGTAAGGAAAAAATCGGAAATGAACGAAATAACACACTAATATGGAGTGGTTTCGTGCAGAAAAATACTTTCGCCTCACGAAGTTCCGTCGAATCGATGATGCTCAATTATAGATATGAAAAAGTTCGCAAAGAAGACTCAATTCACTCCGAAACATTTAGGTCGATTTCTTCTATTCTTCAATTATTGAAGGGAGAAAGAAGGGAAGATCACAGGTGCTTGCTCGCGTTTATGCACGTGGATATACCCGACGACGAAGAAAAACCGGCGGTCCTTTTCGCCCGCCATATACGTATACGTGTGCAATTAAACGAGACACTCGGCAGAGTTAAACATATACTTCGCTTCCATTACGATCGTTTATCGTGTGGCAGGCGGCACGTCTCTCTCGATCGCGACTTTATATGTTATTGGCCACGGCGGACCTAGTTTTGCCCACGTATAGGTTCGCTATATGTGCTCAGCTAAAACGTTCCCGTTGTTTTCTTCGTCCGCAATTCTTCGCTGGTCTTTTACGAGCGTGCATGTGTGTGCTTGAGTAGATTCGTCGTCGTCGCCAAGCGCTCCACTTTTCCTTTATACAGTCCTCTCGACGACGACGACGACGTCGCTTGGTAGTAGGTATTTTTTTGCACATACGCTAGGCTCGCGCTTGCGCATTTATCACAGCCGATTCTCTGCAACTCACGCAGCTCGCGCGGGATTATGAATGATGACGGTAATTACACGACGCTGTGTATACGTACGTGCATGTGTGCGCGCGTGGGAAGTTGAGCGAGCTCCTCGCAGAGTATTTTGAGACGTGCAGTGTACCTCGCACATGCCAAAGAGACTTTGCGCGCTGCCAGGGTGCTTACATTCAATAATCATGAATTTATTCAAGTATCAAATTCATGCAAATAGGATGAAAATTATACTTAATCACTCCATTGTTTTAACAGCTCAAATGTTCAATAAAAAAATATTATTTTTACAAGAGAAGATTGTTTCAAAGTCTTGAGATATTCATACCTATAATCCTTTAGAATAGACGAGTTGATAATCATTCATTCTTATCGCTCGCAGAAAGTACATGCATACATGAAATCGGTGTGAATTGTAACGTTATACGGCTTACCAGAAATGGAACGAATTTGTTTTTAAAGTGGAGAAAAGTCGAAAAATGATGTATATATTTATACGTCTCCCCGAGAGTAACAAAGTAGTTTTGCTGCGGAAGGTTCAACTTATACTTTTATACTTGTACGTTGAAGAATCCATCAGTGCTGCATGCATTGCGTAGTCAGCACTGTGCCGTGTATGCAGGCCCGACAAACTGATATTGAAACAAGTTTTTGAATCGTTCCGATGCTAAAGTTCTGATCCCTAGTTTTCGAGTCATGGAAAAAGTTTGCATTGTCGTGCCCGCTGTTGCTTTAAAACTAATTCTTCTTCGTTCTCGCTTGTATTTTAATGAAAAAGAAATTCTGTCTCCCAGACGATGAATAAATATAGCGCAAACGTACCTGATTCGATTCTTGATAATTTCATTTCTGAGAGTACGTCACAATAACTGGTACTAATCAGCACATGATGAAATTTAGCGACAGGGTAATAATCATTTCCTTGAAACACATTTATAATAAACGAACGAAAATGACATCTCTAATATTCCGACCGATTGCATTCTCAAGCCTTTGATTGTCATCGTTGAATATCGACGTGGAAGGAGAAGCAGAGAGAGAGAGAGAGAGAGAGAGAGAGAGAGAAATGTCGTTACTCGAATCAATTGAACGACATAATCGAATGCCCGTTTCCATTCCAATCTTATCTCTCTCCCTCAGCTGTTTAGCCAATGTATAAATCGCAATAGTCTAGATTAAAAAAAAGGGAAAAAAGTGTGCATGCGTACCCGTGTATATAATGCGTATATATATACATACACTTTACAGCCCATAGGTCGAGTCGAACGAAAGGAAGAAATTCAATTTCGATAGTTTTTTTTCGCGCGCTCTTTCGATGCGCGCTTGCGCTTATTGTAAGTCGAAAAAGTCGCATGGCCATGCCGAGATCAGAAGCAGCAAGTCTTCGTCCAATTTACTCAAGTATTTCAGAATTGAAGAGTGAGAGAGAGAGAGAGCGAAAGAAAGAAAGAAAGAAAAAAGTTGAGGCTCTTTTTCTTCGTCTCCTCTTTTCTGCCCTTTAATACTGCGCGAGCGCATATAGCTCGGGCGTTGTGCGCAGCAGCAGAGTCACTTTTCGCTCTTTTTCATGCGAAGTCTTTAAGTGGCGAGCACACACACACATACATACACAGGGGCGCTTATTAAAGAGTCGAATTCAACTTGCAACTAACTCTCATCGCTCTCTCCGCCTACTCTTACACCGCCGCTACGCTCGCACAATTCTCGCGAAGTTAAGCTGCTATACACGCACACCACCGCCAACTTAACTCTTGAAGATTCATCGATGGTAATCGAAGAAACTCACGCGCTTGTACAAGAAAATAGCCCCTTCTATGCCTTCGCGTACGATATGTATATAGCGTAGTATATGTATGTGCTAGCGCACACCTTTGGACCACCGCCTACCTGCCGGTGCCGCGTACAGCACGAGTATTATATTTCAATTACGTCGTGGCACGCGAAGGAGCAGTTTCTGCCTCCTCCTATAGCTAGTAGTGTATGTTTGTGTGTAAGCTAAACGTACAAAAAAACAGTTCAAGCTGGATTATTATTATTCGATCTGACAGAAGGAAAGGCATATGCAAAAACAAATCTACACTTGGCCCTTCCCCGATTTTAGCATATTACGCGCAAAGATTATTCGTGTATGTGTGTATAACACAAAAGTGTAGCACTTTATTTGGACTTTTTTTAATTTTTTTATTCAAATTGTTTTACGCCGGATGCAAGGTATTAAGTGCCGAACAACCAGAAACAATAGATCGAAATACACCAAAATAAAGGTGCACACTAGTGAGTTGATGAATTTGGACGACTCATCCTTCCCTCCCTTTTCTTTGTTAACGATACTTGCGTGTATCGAGTTTGAATGAATTTTTAAATGGATGGAAAAAAAGTTACGGAAGAGTCTTCGTGTAAGGATTACAACTTCTTGGAGTTTTATCGTATATATTTGGAAATGCAATTTGATATATTGCTCTCTTGAGTTCGAAAAATGAAGTATAATATACTACACTCCTCGTGCAGCATCAATTTGATATTTTATATTGATTTAACGCACCGAGCGCAGTGAATCACTCGTGACTAATACTCTATATAGACGCATCCTCGTACCCTATTATTTTTGTGCAGGGGTGTTCGATTATAGAAATGGGATAATGCACGACGCTTAATTTAGTGTGCGCGAGAGCGTATCCGACAACTGATTTTTCGCTTATAAATTTAAATTAAATACAGTTAAATTTTTTGTGATGTTTAAAAAACAAGGAATAACTTTTCCATGAAATACGAGAGCAGTAGGTAGAATTTCTTTAAAACAAACAATTATTTTTATTAAACTGTAAAAAAACGTTATCCGAGACTTCACCTCCTTCATACGTGCTGCGCAATCAACGGAATGTTATTACCCTCCTTTTGAGAAACGTATTCGTTATACGCCAGCGCACAGCTCTGCGCAGCTGTGTGACATTAATGCTCAGGAGGGCCCAGAAAAAGCGCAAATCGTCACTTTGCCCGAATAATGCCTTGGATTTATTATGCCCGGTTGCGATAACATACACACTCGCACAAACACACACACCCAGTCAGCGATGAAACTGCTGACGGTCGTGCCCGCGCGCGACGCCTGAGAGATCTAACTCGTAAATCGGTCGAGTCGAGGAAAGTATTCGGGCCGCGCGCATCGAATGAAATTTACGGTTTCGGGTGATAATCGGGCGCACGCACGCGCTTGGGGTGACTGGCTTCACCCCGGGTATTATGCAAGCACAGAAGTTAACACGGAGCCTGTGAGCCCTGGAAAAAGCAAAAAAGGCGTCGAGTGGCGAGAAAATTGACGGTGATTTTTTTTTGCGCGCGGACGACGACGGGGTTGGCATACAAACATACCTTCTGGAATTAGCGAGCAGTTGAACGCCTGCCGAAGCTGGAGGCTCGTGTCGATAGAAAAATATAGAAAGGCTATAAAAATATAGAAACACTCTTGCTACGACTCATTACCATGTTTTTTCTCTAAAAAATCGATACTCTTGTTATTATTGACTAAAGAAAATACGCCTAATAAGTATAAGTACGTGTTTGTATCTTCGGAGAAGAGCTTCGCGTGCGATCGCGTAATATATATTTTTGAACTTTGTAATATATTTGAAAGCTTCTTCTGCTTCTTTAAATGGATGAGGTATATAAGCTCGCGAACTTCATTGATTCGAAACGTACCGTATATTGTTACACTATAATTACGAGCGTGCAGCGGGTTCCAATTTTCGTGCTACAAAACGAAATACTGCTCAGAATATTTTTCTTCCAAACCAATGGAAGAAAATCACATACCTTATGTTTAACTACACGCGTCATGTATATAGTTGCAGCGTTTCGAATATCTGGAATGGCTAATCTAAGTTATTTTAATTGTGATTGGCGACCAATCCTATAAACTCTCTAGTTTAACAAGACAAACACAATATCAAGATATTGCTGAAGGAATATATTTCAAATATAATGTATGTAACGTTACTATATCCACTTAAAGTCTATGTATGCGTTGTTCCAGGACTCTATAATTGAAATGCTTTTATTTACTCGCACGCTTGCGTGGCCTGTCAATTTTTTTCCCCAATACTCCATTTCTGTTTCAGCAAATACCGAGTTGCGTGTAAGGCTCCAGCTGCTGTTTATCATCTTGATGAATTCGTCTCGATATAGAGTTTCTCTGGCAAAGGATATCGAATTAACTCAGAATGTTTGGCGTGCGCGCACAGATGAAAGAGAAAAAAAAATGACCTGGGCTTTGCGCCGAGAGTACATGTCGCGCGCGCGGCCGCCTTGGCGTCGTTATATTCGTGCAGAGAAGTTTTTTGCCATCGACGCGGCAGTGGCATTACGTCACCCCGCGTGCCTATAGGCACGACGACGACGACGACGGTGCGTGTGTATGACCATAATATCGATCCTCGACGACGTCTATGTGGGCATGCGTCTATTGCGCGTGTTCCACTTAAAATGCATGATTGCCGAAGGCCCGAGGCTAAGCGAGAGCTGCCGTCACTTTGTATTACTTCACGTCTTCCTCCCTTCACGTATATTATATACATATAGATACACACGCACACTCGCTCGTATCAAGCTATATGGACTGTATGCCGATGACGACTCAGCGTAAAAGGGAGTTTCTCTCTAATTCTCTCTTGGCTGTCCTCTGATGCTATCGGATGCAGCAGTGGTAGCATGACTTATCGCCAAGGGATTTGCCATCTCTTCGTGCATATAATCATATCTGAAGGAGAAAGATGGAAAGGGGTAAGGAGTAAGTTATTTCAAGGTGTATTATATATATACTCGATACATAGAGAGAAAAAGAGAGAGACAAGAGCGCTCAGTGCTCGCGTCGAATTATATTCCAGTTTTACGAGCTGCATGATTTATTCGCAAAACTCGAGAATCTTTATTCTCTATGGCTGCGGCAACTTTGCGAGTTCATCGGAGCTCTGCACAGCTCGAACGTCTCTATATGCTGTGCATATATCCGAGCGAAGCCTCTTCTTGATTGCGCAAGTTATGCGGTTAATTTTAACCTTCAAACTCTCTCGCGCCGCGCCACACGACGTGCGTCTAAAAGAGAGTTACTTTATACGTTTAGAGCATCTATGCCACGCGCGCGCGCTTAAAAGGTACACGCAGTGGGTTTCGATGCATCATGTCAAATTTGTACACTCGCGCGCGCGTGCAACCTCCAAGACGACGCGCCGCGTGTGTTGGTATGTGTACACACATGATTCGTCGCTTCTGAGCTGCTAGTATTACTGCGCCAGCTGCTTTCGTTGAGCCTGTGCAAACCTTGTAGTGCTTTTGGGAAATTTACACAGAGCCGTCGTCGCGCGAGCGTATTCGTTTTCCCCGCTATACACATTACACAGATATTCCGTCGGAGTTGGAATTTCCACGTCGACGTATGCATGGTGCACAAACTCGAGCAGAGAAGCTACGGCGCTGCGGCGCGTGCCTGCCTGCCAATCTAGTAAATAACGAGCGAAAAAACAACCAAGATTCTCGCTAATCATCCAGTAGATCCTATAATTAAATTCCGAAAAGAGCTTTTTTTGCTTACAATATATCGACAGTGCGAATTACCGTCACTTAGGTACTGCGCATTTGTTTCTAATGGTTTCTGAAAATTTCGTTCGCCTGTTGTCCGTACCTAATTATCCTGGCTTTATTATACTTTCTCTCCGCTAGTTTCTGTCGGTTGGACCCACAGTAACTCTAGCCCATAAGGCAGGAGTCTATTATCGGGTTTTAACGTATTAAAAATCATATTAGCTACCAAAGTGACCGTTTAGACAGCTGATTTTATTTAAATCAACGACAAATATTTAGTTACATCCACTTGAAGCGCGCGAGTGGGAGGGGCGGTAAAAAGAAAATGTCAAATATAACTTCTGAATGTAAATATTGAAAATACAATATTAGTTTTCGGTGTAGAAGGCATAAGTGTATCGAATCCAGCGAGTGTGTAAATATAACGTTTATAGTTCAAAAAAAGACGCATGTCTCGAGTCAGTCTGCATTTGCTCAACTCTCAAATGATCAGTCTATTTGAACATATGATTTTTCGGAAAAATGCCGGTTTGTGTCTTTAATAACGCGAAGAAGTCGTAAATGATGTTTGCCGAACGAATGATTTTTATCAATAAATCGTGGTCAATATTTACTCTTACTCGTAATTGGTCATTTTTATCCAAAGTCACAATGACTTCTCTAATACCTTATTAACCTACTCAAAAACGGTAAGTTTTAATATTCTCTCTGTCGTGCGCGCACCGCGAGCCACCAGCTTCGTCATCAACGAAAGGAGAAAGCAAACAAAATGTTAGATAAATGTATAAAAAGAATTTTTTTTTTTGATTTTCCTTGGACACATAATACTTGTAACGTATTAAGCATTCATGCTGCTTAATGCACGTATCTTCGACCCACGCGTATATTATATACGTATATGTGTGTTTATGTATATACGATATACAAGTATGTAATGTCGAGAAGCACGCGCGACGACCCTTTCGCTGAGAGCAGCGCGCGACAGACAGCTCGACGAGTGGATTTCTTTTATACTTCTCTTTTGCTAACGAGAATTAAGAAAACCGGTTTGCAGTTTCTTCTTCTTCTTTTGCCTCTTCTTTTCGTTCTTCTTCTTTCGGCCCCCATCGCATTGTCTCACACTGGAGGTACGGCAAGATTCGAAAAAGTTCAAATCGATTGTTATAGACTCGAAGGATTTTTTATATCACCTATCCCATATCTTAGCGAAAAAGAAAAATGCGCGGGTCGTAGTATATAAGGTTTCATTAACAATATTATATACGCGAAAGTTCGATGTACATAGCTCGAGCTCGACGTTAGCATCCTTCAGTTGTCACCAAAGCAATTTACGCCCGAAACGATCGGCAATTAATATCTATTTACTATCTCGATTGAACGAGCGAAGGACTGGCAAAAAAAGTCACGCGTATACAGCAGTGTCACCGAATGCGTGCAGCGAGCTCGACCTCTCGATCAATAAACCTAGCCTTTGTACAGTATGGCGATACTTTTTTTTCTCCTTGCCGCGCGCATCTCCTCTTCTCTTTCTGACTCTCTGCGCTCTCAGCGATAGAAAGAGCGAGCAAGAGCGAGTTACGCGTCTATGCGAATACTCCGGGCTTCTTTCGATCACTGTTAGCCGGCAGAGACGAAGTAGAGAGAGGATAGCCATTAACATTGTAAAGCGTGCAACAAAAAGGGAACTTTGATCCTATTTTTTACAGCCTGCTCTCGTATACAGATACAGCCAGCTATGCAACAAGAGAGAAAGAACTGAGTGGTATGGTAATGGAAGGAGATGAAGAGACGATTTCAAAGCTGATGAATCGGCCGAGGCCTTGCTTCTTGCTCAATGCGAGAGCTATATTCATCCCGAAGCCTGCACCTGGTACACAATTTTTCTGTCAAATTTTTGTTTCTTTTGCGCAAAAGTTATTACACAAACTTGACTCATCTAAAGTATCAAATTTTTCGTCGATATAGATCCCAGTACGAACCATGAACATTGCGAGCTTTCAAAAAAAAGCTATTACTTCGGTCAAAAAAGCTTACCCTTGTGCGCGTATCACACACAAAGCGACACACAAGCTCGCGCATCTATATACAGTCGCGAGTTAAATAGAAAAATTTACGACTTTAATATCTCGACATACAGCATCAAAGTCATTCCGTTGCAGTGGCGAAAGAGAAAGAGAGGAAAAATAGTATCCGGAAGAGGCAAGTGCAATAGCAATCAGCCATTTTTCACGCAAGCAGTGCTTCTCCGCTTCTAGCTCTCACTCCTTTTTCGCTAACCCCCGGCCAGCAACGGTGGCAAGCAAAGTACCTCCATCCCTGTACGAGCATTGAGCCATTCATTCTAACACTTCTTTCTCTCTCCCTCTCTTTACTTTTCCTATTCCTCTAATCCGAGTTGGCCACACACACCCGCGCTCACGTACATGTATATCGTGCAGCTTATACAGACAGGGAGTCCTAGAGTACAGATAGAGGAGCTAAAATCGTAATAGAGAGATAGGACCGGTCAGGATAGATTGACAAATGACGCGAAAGAAAAGCGAGCTAGTGACAGACAGACAAGGGATTTGTGCGCGCACACACACATACACGTACACATATATCACTATATACGTGCCGAGTTAGAAGCCTTCGATTTGCACCGTGGCGGTCGAGCTCGTGCAGTAGTGTAGCCGAGATCATATCCCCCGCGTGCAAACTAGCAGTAGCAGCAGCAGCAGAATTACTGCAGCCGTTGCGGAAACGTGGCTGTCTGCACACACAGACACACACACAAACACAGTGTAGGTCGGAGCTTATATATAGCTTGGCAGCTATAGTAGCTCTCGCCCACGAATCGAGCGTACGCGAAATACATACCGCGAGGGACTTGACTTGCAGCAGTCGAGACCGTGTGCTGCTTCCCAGCGATCGCCATGGATAGTACGTATATATCCTTTGCCTCATGGAGATATAGCGCAATGCACGCGCTCACCCTCGAGCTTTCGAAAATCGATGAGGTATCCGCTATTATACCTGCATGCAGTTAGTAGCAGACTTGCACTGAGAGAGCTTACGTATATATGTGTAAACGGAAATTGCGTACACGTACCTACGCGCCTCTGACATACCTTATGGAGACCCTCGCACATAGATACATATCTCTCTCTATTTCTCTTTCTCTTACGTCTAAAATGATGATTGTTAAAGACATTCGGTTCTCGTTGCTTGAAGATATATCGATCAAAGCTCAAGACGTAAGGGATTAGTGTAATCAAGCTTGCAAATCGTACAGGTCTTTCTCAAATGTATGTACATTAACAGTTTTGATATTTTTATATAGTGGTAAGTCTGTTGTAAAACCATTGAACAGAAAAAAACTTTTTTCGCGTTATCATAATCTAATAATCAAAAGCTACAATAATAATCTAAAAACAGAACGTTTTAAGGCTTCCAACAAAAAAGTTATTTATTTAAGATGTGAAAATTTATTTTCGCTGTCAAAATCATTTAATTGCATAACTGTCAACTTGTTCGTAAATTTTAATATATGTTCGTAATATGTTCTTTTAGAGACCAGAGAACAACTTTTCACTAATTGACATAATGGGCAAACCTATCAGTATATTATGTCAAAAGATAAAAATGGATAATTAGTGTAAACCATACTTTTTAATCCTTCATTATTCAGAATTTTGATAAAAAGTACGAGAGAATTTTTTTGTTAGATATTAGAGAGAAACATAAAAGCCAATATTGAATCTGTTTCGATTCTGGCATTCATGAATGACATAAAAAAGAACAAGTTTTTCTAGCCATCAGAAAAAATTATTTGGGCAATTAGATTTACCTGAATCACTCATATGTATACAAGCTCAAACTTTATATATGATCGACGATTAACTTGAATAAGTAGAGCTTTGATCGTCGCGGAAACTCCGCAAACCTTACAAGTCTGTGTTGAAGCATGCGCAAGGTGCGGAGCGGCCACGCGTAAATAGTTTTATTACCGCTGCACACTACCACTGCACGAGAGGAGGAATGGAAGGTGCATACATGTAAAGACCAAAACTTGCATTAACAATGCCACACGCTACTCTTTCCGCTCTGGAATTACCTCAGAGACTCGAGTTGTGGCCTCGGTGCAGCAGCACGGACGTATACGTTTCGCACGTATGTATACGTATATATCCATATAAATATATCCCAAGCCCCGCAGCACAAGCTCGCACGCTCTCATGCACGCGCTTATTAATGAACGAATAAATTTCACAGCAGTTTAAAAGCGAATGGGACGCTTATTATAAGGGTGCGCAAGCTGCACACACACGTGAGCGTTCCGTTTTAAGTTTCGATTTACTACGACCAAATTGATTGTAGTTAATGGCTTTGTACGCGCGTAGCTCTGTTGACGCATTCGCACACATACAGGCACGCTGCATGCGCATACATTTGCTGCCGCGAAGCGATGGAAATCGTCGGGTTTTTCGGGCTGCGCCTCTAGTTCTACAGCCGAAAAACGGGAAAGTCGATTTGCGAAATCGTCACCGCTGTATCCTCTCTGTACGAGCCACACGGTGATATGAGAAAGGAGCGAATAGGCGGCTGGAGCGATATAGTCGTGCCTGCGGCGATGTGCGAGGCCGCTTTGATTCGCATACGTGTGTATGTACGCTATCTGCACGCTCGTCGTCGTCGCCGCCGCTTTCCAAAGCGCCTCTCGGACGTTTTTTTTCTATTATATCCCGAAGCTTTATTAGCGAATCCGGATGAGTATTTTTTCGTTTTCCCTATTTCGCGAGCGATTCACGGCGCAAGCGTTAAAGGTATATATACGCGACGAAAAGGAAAAATATATTTCACTATAACTCACGAATGACTAATGATTCATTAGCATATGGGCATGGTATAATAAGCTCCGTAGAATGTACAATAAGAAGTACAAAGCATTGTCATGATTGGACGTAATGAAATGCAACGAGAGGCAAAAGCTTAAAACCAAGCCTCCGAGGGGATAACGGATACTTGACGTGCGGTCTATTAGCTACTCTAGCTCTCGTATATAGCAGCGCGGAGCAATACAATATTCTCCAATTTATAACTTCATGTTTTGCCGTATGTAAACGCGTACTTTATGGACGCGTCGTCTGAAACACTAGGCACATCTATAGCGTCCTATAACTTAGTGTTTAATTGTCCGCTTCAAAATTGTTATATTGATCCTTTTCGTTTCATCGAATAAATAATTTGCCAAGATCTAACTAGGTCTGTGCACCAATATACATTACGCGAAGCTCGTAAATCAGCTCGTGACAAAAAAGCTTTCTTGAAAGCGATCAAATTTATTTGAATTTTACAATTTAAAGTTTCGCATTTATTTAAAATAATTTTATCATATCCTCGTACGAAGTTGGTAGAAACGAAACACGTCTCGTGAGCTTGAATGATTTAAAAGGTTTTATGCAAGATAATTTTTATACTCGCACTTTAATACGTTTCTTGCAGTCTCTGGAATGTGTTGGAAAAAAATTGGTCTCGTTCGAGTACAAAAGTTTAGGATAAAAAAGTATAACGTGTGCGCGCGCTATAAAAGGTTTTCGACGTTCTTATCGATATCGCGGGTAACGGGTCTTGTCCGTAACTGTATGATATATTTTAAAAGCTTAGTTTCCATGACACGAGAGATGTGATTCTGCTCAGTGTTAAACTCCGCAGCAGCAGCAGCTTATGAATAAGCATGCAAAAAAAAAGAGAAGAGCGAGAGACACGGAATACTCGCTCACACACATTAACGCACACCCGCAAGCGAATGAAGAATGACTTGGGCCATGACCAAAGTTGTGTGTACATGTAGCAGAGCCAAAATTTTTCACAGCTCAAGAAGTATGTATTTTGTCATGTCCCTGGCATCGACATGGGAAGTATAATATAATTAATAATCCTTATCAAGTTACGAAAGTAAGAAGTACATTTCCTATACTTCTTTCTGGCGACGGAAGCAGAGTGCATATTTGCCCGTTGATAGTGTTCAAGAGTCGTTCAAAATTTAGATGGCTTCTTATTTATTTATTTTTAGACACGCATACGTACATCGTATACACATAGCCGCCCGATGCCGCTGACGGAGCTATTCTCCTGCGCGTGTCTATTTCGTTCCTCGACTCGCTCGAGGAACAGACTGTGTTCACGGTTTTGACGATGCGTTGCGACGACGACGACGACCCCTTACTCGATGCATATCCCAACGTACGTAACTTACTGCACGTCTTATGCACTGTATTCCGCATGAACAAAACGAAAAGCGCGAAAAATCCTTCTTTGAATCTCTTTCTCTTCGTTGTATGGTAGCTAAACAGTGCAAAACAGTGCTTGATGCAGCAGAGAGAAGTATTTTAACACTCGAAGTTTATGACTCTGTCGCTGAAAAGACTCGACCCCGGGACTGAATGGCTAATTTCCAGTTGACAATTTCGAGGTAAATTTATATGACTGAATAATACGGTTCGTGCAGGCAGAGAGAGATGTGTATCCAGAGCGAGCGAGCGAGTGCGCGCAGATAACAAGCATAGTCATACTTGTTGATTCTTCGCTGCTGTGAGGCGCAGAGCTTTGTCTGCAGATTTTGCTCGCAATAGTATGTGCGGTAGCTGTATAAATAAACTGATGAGTTTTATAGCTCTGTATATCTTTGTGTGCAACTCTTGTTACCTGTGCATCGTGGGTTTGTCTTTGCTGCGGGAGGAAAAAGAAACGAGTGACACAGAGCAGCAATACAATTTTTTTTTTTTTTTGAAAACAGGATTGCAAGTTACTTCGGCGTGCACTTTGATAGCGCGCGCGAAACTTCAAACGTTCTTTGAATTTGTTCCCTTTTATTATTATTCTTTTACAAGTTTTTCTTTCCAGTATACTAATGCAAGCTCGCTGTAATTGCGATGCAGAATATCAACTTCGGGAAAAGAAAGTTTTGCGAATGAAAAGTTGTCGAATCGTTATATATCTATAGGTGCGCTTGTACACTTGTGCTTTCGACGTGTAACGTATAGCCTGTTACGAGAGCGCGAGCTTTCAGTCTTTTAATAATACTTCTTTTTACAATTTCTGCTTCGTGTGTTTAATTCTTGATTTGTATCGATATTGACGTTTTCTTCACCAATAAAAGTTCATTTAGACGATGTTGCGCGGCTCCCTTGAAATTTTATCGAATAAAATGTATCTCAGTATTTTTAATTAAATTTTACTATAAAAATATTTTTCAAAAATATTTGAACACCAATACTCTGTAGAGTAGTATTATTAGCGTGAAAATATCGATGTCCAATATCAGGAGAATTTACACATCATTAGTTCACGGTGGAGCGGTGTGTGAGCCGTTTTGAACACGCTCCATTAGGATGAAATTCAGCCGAATGTCGAGCACTGCTGCATCGGCGCATACTAGACCGAGAAGGAGAGAGAGGTATAGAACCCATAGCTTTTCTTATCCGTGCAAGCCAAGTGTGAGATTCACTTAAAAAACAGCAGCAGCAGTAGTAGCAGCAGCTGCGCCAAAAGAGAGAAAAATTAATGTTCCGCTTACCATAAATGCATTATTGATGACATTAGATAATCTTTCGTCGCTATATGTACGTTAGAAGTACGTAAAAAGTCATCAGTTGGTCTCTGCAGAGCACCGATGGAGACACAAGCATCGGTTGCAGTTCGAGCACTGCGACAGCGCAAAAACTCGAAAGCCTCTGCGGATTCGAGCTCGTGCTCCACTGTAACCGAAGCTCCAACGACCTCATCGAGCTGGCTAGTTGCATGGAACTTTTCTGCTCGACTGGGTCATTGTCCACACTCTGAGGCCGTTGTCACTTTGAGTCAAGCTCTAACGCGAGTATATATAGACAGGAATTAATTGGGCCGCATATATATCGGGCCACTCGTCGACACCAATTAACGATCCGTTCTCATTCCTCCACGCTTCTCTTTCTCTCCCAGCTGATGGACTCCTTTAATTACGGAAATGCTACCTCGACTCGGGCTCGAGCTCGAGCTCGCTCACCTACCTCGTGCAGCCAATTTCGGATAGTTCGCTAGGGGTCAGTTTGAGTATGTATTGGTGTATTACATTGCTCCGTGTAGTCTAGTCTATACTTTATATATGAACGCGTGGCGTTACGAGGGAGGATCGTATCGTGCGATATCATACATGAAATTATCAGGCCGCTAGCCACGTGAATCACACACACGCACACATAGTGATGGAAGGTTGGTAGAGTGCGAAAATTGTCGGCGACGCTCTCGCTCATGCTCGTGTTGCAACGTCATGGTTTTGCGCGCGTTCGCGTATACGAACGATAATTTTTGACGACGGACGACGGCTCGTCGCGTATATTCGTTCGTGCATGTGTACACATATATAAATTTCACTGGAAGAAGGGAAAACGACATTATGTATAAATGTCTCTCGCTCGTTCGCAGGCTCGCTCGCGCGCAGTTGCCGATGACTCAAACCGAGAGAGAAGTGCGTGCGTATAGCACGCGGTTTGGTCAGCCGAGCGCACCGCCATATTCTATATCTGAGCTCTGTACTGCTGCTCTCTCTGATTGATGGAAGAGGACGGAAAATGCCTACGCGCGCGCATGTGTGTACTGTATGCATTCTGATGGATTTTCATGTAAATTAGTTGTAGGCGTCGAGGGTACTTTTAGCTTCGCGTGCCACGGCTATATAATGATATACGCGTGGTGCAGGTCCCCGCGCATATAAGTGTGTGACGCCGGAGAAATTTACTCTGATTTACTGCTGTAAATTGTGTTTACAGAGTGTTTGATTAAATACGATGTCTCCTAAATTAGAATTTGATGTTAACCATACAAAGCACATATACGCGCGGCAAACCCAGCGCAGGAAATTCGCATACCAGATGCGTAGATTCGCGCGCGCTATGTGTGTGCTTGCGATATTCTTCTTTAAAAATTTCTATCTGTACAATAATGCAAAAAGAAATACGCCACGGTATACCATATTTTGCTGCGCTACGAACTTAATTAGCCGATCGATCACCACCGAGCTCGCGCGCGACAAAGGATAAAAATTTTCTACGCTATCTGACGTTATATTATATCGAGCTTGGCAGGTATCTATCCGCGCGCCCGCTTGTACTTATGAATATATTTTGCCGGGTACGATCCATCTTCCTTTATTCAGCCGTAACCCGCTGACTTTTTTTCATACCATCTCGATTGACAGTATAGTGGCACGCGGTATACGGCAAAGGCCGTATATATTCGGTGGCAAGAGCTATAGGTCATGTAATAAAATAGCCGTATGCCATGGGAGTAGCAGCGCAGCTCTTCGTGGTAGTAGTAGTGCCAATAGAGTTATTGAGCACAGCGTCGTCGTATCCACCCGTTGCCTCCTGCGTGCAGTAGAGCTGCTGCTTTACGCTATATGTATATATTTGGCGCCTGCTGGAGAGAAGTTCGCTCACACGTATACACTCGCACACTGAGAAAATGAACTGCGTGTGGTATACACGCGCTGCACACCCGCCGACGCCGCCGCACCATAGCACACACCAAAAAGTGGAAGAGTCGTATACGCTCGGGGATATTGATTACTAATGGCTGGGTAATTCTATTTAGCTCAGGTCCGTGATGTCGCGCGATGTTCACTCTGGGGGAAAGAGAATTTTGCCAGAGTCCAGAAGCGAGTAGGCTAGCACTAGAGCCAGCTCGCCGTCACGCCTCACTGATGTACGCATATATCTGTACACAACGCCACACATATGTGTGTTTGTGTGTATGTGTGCAAGTTTGCCGATGTACGAGAGTTCGCTCCAATTTTTTTTCCTACTTTTTTTTCATATAGTTCAACCGTGTACCTTTTTTTACTCTATTTGCCATCCTCTCGCAAATGCAGCATCCATATAGTATCATATTCATCCTCATGATGCTCTTGTTTCAGCGACGAGCGACACATAGACCGCCTCCAGTGAAATATTCATTAAAGTTGCGGCTTTGTTCGAGGGAAAATTTCACGATGGAATTTGCTACAGGTGTGAGCTACCGCGCGTACGATTCTCGCTTATGCGTGTGCGTATTCGCGCGCTCGCGAGTAAAAGTGTATGTGTGTAACTTTTCCAACCAGCAAGACTGCAGCTCAGCTCCGCGCGTTGCAGCAGCGGAGCACATAGTTTTGTAACATCCAGAGCTTTCTCATTCGAGCCATGCGCACACGTATGTGTACACAGAAATAGGTGTGTGCGTGTATGGGTGTGTGTGCAGTACGCGCGCGTGTGCCCTGGCAACATTGTTTTGAGTAGCCCACAGGGCTTTGTTTGTTCAACTAACTACTTTTTTATCGCAAAAGCACGTTCGCGCACACAGCAATCACATGTCACGTTGCGCAGATAAACGTTTCTCGCGCCTCGGCGCTGATGTTTTAATTTGGATTACTCTGCTGCAATGTTTGCACAACGTACATTTTATTGTTTAACTATAATTATTATTCCCCTTTTTTCCGAAAATGTGCCAATGGCAATGAATTAATACCGTTATTTTCCATCAATATTTATGTGGAAATTGGGCTAGTATGTCTTTTTCGTTGCAAAAGCGCAATCCTCCCTCGAGACACGCGATAATCATGCGAAACAACGATCATACGGGAAATTGAAAAAAAAAGAACGACATATGAGCTGCTGCGCATATCGCAATCCGCAGAGATAATTTTCACGCGTAAACCAGCCGATCTATCCAGCTAACAGAAAACGAGTCACCCACGCAGGCACACGCATCAGCGCGATGACAATCCCGAGCCAACATCCCGATCAGCAAATTTGCCCTGAGCCCCCTAACTCAACCACCGCATCGCTCCACAATGCCTATATAACCGACGCGTTTCGCTATCATGACTCTGACGATCCCTTCAGCCCCTTTGCATGCGCATATACCCACACACGCGCACACATATACGTTACATATGTACAACGGGTGATACGCTGCCGTCTTCCTTCTCTCTGTTTCTCCACGTCAACGTGCGTATACAGATTTGCTGTATGTGTCTCTTGTCAAATCCGCGGAAGTCAGCCAGTGATACGAAATCGCACGTGTTTGCTCGTGTGCGAATGAGTTACGTATACATATTGTGTGATAGACGACCGGAGAAGCTCCGGATTTAAGCCCAGCTTCATAGAGACTGCTCAGAGCATTTTTGGGGTAAAGCTTGGGAATAAAAGAAAAATGCGAGGCTCGCAGAAGCGACAGTCCTGTCAATCAGCATGTTAAACAATGACGACTCGGAGCAGCGCAGCTCGCATGTGCACACACAGAGAGGCTGAGCAAACTGATTTCGCACGCGACGCCGTTTATTTTCGGAGCAACACCTACCTATATACACCGAAACTCGCAACGGCGAACTCGAATTTAGAGTGAGTGTGCATATAGGTAGTAGGTACAGAGGGAAAGAGACGAAGATAGAGATAGAGAGAGAGAGAGAGAGAGAGAGAGAGAGATAGATGGACGCGCCTGCGACGATTTTGTATCCATCGCGTGGCAAAAGGTAATGATGTTAGATATCCACGACTTCGTCGTCTTTTGTTCTTCTCCGGCAAGCCGTACGTCCTTCCAGCTCCGAGCCTGAAGTGGGAATTTGTTTGGCGTGGAGGATTGATTTTACCGGTGAGAGAGAGAATGGGGGAGGAGGGTCGCGCAGGGACAAGCAGTAGTGCTCTCACGATAGGCGTGGAAGGAGATGAAGAAGGAAGTGTTGGAGTGAACGGATTGCGAATTTGCGAGCAAGACGATTGCGAATAAGCTCTTTGAACCCGACGTATAATATACCTCTATAGATATATACTATATATAAATGCAGCGCGGGACCGACGTGCCACTGGGGGCTTTCCACAATTGAGTACATTTATTCAAGGCCTATATAGGTATATGCGTCGTGCGAGTACGTACGCAGTGACACACCGAGCTATTACCGCTTGTGTTTGATTTGATTTCAAAGATTGATGAGTATGTACCTTGGCTAAATTAAAGCAAAGGACAGGTTCAATTGAATGGTAATTGTTATACCCTGCGTTGCTGTACGTGAGTCTGTGCAAATACATAAATGCTGCCTAGTGCGCATACTCACTTCGAACGTATATTCATATAAATAAATACAAATATGTGTAGAGTATAAATAGATCAACAAGTGCCAGTCCATTGTATCACACCTGAAAAGTCACCGGGTATAATATTAGATTTTGGCACTTTTACAATCCCAAGTAACGCAGGCGCCTCCGCAGTTGGCGCCTAGACGTTTTCGTTTTTCTTTGGTCATTTTGTCATTTTATTTCTGGACCATTTTTTGGATCGATTATCAACTTACATTTTGCAACTTGTACTTTTGTAAAATTGAATCGTGTGAAACTGCGAGAACTCGACGTCAAAATTCAACTCAACTCCGTTAAAGCTACACATTTTTATCTGGGATTTTTTGTTGTTCATAATTTTATTTCAAGCAGATGTTTTACAGTTCTCTAAAATTTGGATGAAATGAAAAAAGTGCGAACGTCGCAGTCGAGAATAATAATTTTGAGTGAAAAGAGTAAATTTTTTTTGTTTTCCGGAGCCAAAAAAGTTCGCTCGAGGAAATGAAAAAAAGTTTTTGACCGCGCTAGTGTCAACTACACTACGTATCAAATCTCGAAATTATGAAATGTTACGTTCTACACCCGAGACTTACTAGGTCGTATCTTTTACCGTTGCACATAGAATAAACCCAGAACCGAAGGATAAATAATTTTTTTTTTTTTACTTTTTTGACTCTCGCATCGGCTTAATTAAGATTAGTTCAACTCGCTGTGAGAGAGCTTAACTCAATTCCGGAATTACAGCTGCGTTAATTAATTTACTTGTTGCGCGTAGCTCGCAAGCGCGAATAATTTTGTTTACGTCGAAACCTTACTCAAAAAAATCAATGTTGAAAAAACACCGAGAAAAAAAATTTGCAAAAAAATGAGCCAGATTTACGAAGACAAATGACTGAGCAGCAACAGCAGCTGTCTTTGAAATACATTTCAAATCTCAATCCGAGCTGCTGCCGGCATTTTTCCACTCATCTTTTTCTCATTCAGCATGGTATGTGTGTGTGCGACGTCACACATAACAAAACAGAAAGAATATTATCAGTTCAGAGCCATCTTTCCGAAAACGGTCTTTTCCTCGACGTATATAGTTGCAAAGCTCGGAACTGCTCTGCGCCGTTTTTATTTTATCTGATCACATCGTCACCGCTACTGCGTGCGAGAAGGAACGTCAAACACTCGAAAGAAAGAGACACAGAAAGAGAGACGGAACACATTTTTGTGTGTGTGTGTGTGTGTGTGTGTGTGTGTGTGTGTGTGTGTGTGTGTGTGTGTGTGTGTGTGTGTGTGTGTATGAGCGAGTGTATACGTGTGCAAAAAAGAGGCCGTTGTGGCGAAGAAGAAGCAGAAGAAGCGGCAGCGGGTGGACGCCGTCTTCACATGTTCGCGACGTAGTGGCGGCGCGTCGACATCGTTCGGGCGAGTGGCAAGAGCTATTTTTACGGCACTTAGCCTTTAGAGTTGTGCCACTATTGCTTCTGTTGACTGGAGTATATACACACACTAAGCAGTGTGCGGCGTGGCTCTCGAAAAACACTTGCGCCAGTCTCGCGCGCCCGCTCGCGCGACTCCATATAACTGCTATTTGTATGAATGGCAGCGCAACAGTAGCATCAGCAGCGGCAGCAGCGCAGTACACATTATACGTCAAACTATGATTTTCTTAAAATTTCTTTCATGCCCGATTTTTTATCCGTACGAGAGAGAAAAAACTGGCGCATAATTGCCTGTTGTGTCAGCGTATCACTAGAATTCTCTCCTCTGGAAAGACATTTTTGCTACCTCACGCATGCATGTACACACACGAGTTTTGTTCTCTCTTGCTCTTGCTCTTTTCTTTCTTTTCAATGTGTATACTTGTGCCGAGCTGCTCGAATACGCATGTAATATAATTCCTATGTTCTCATTTTTTGCGACACATATACTCTGTATACGCGTGTACATATTTTTCCTCTTGTTTATAACGATCATATTTGTTTCAATTTGATCTACTCAATATATTACATCGCATTTATAAGGTGTACAGTTACTCGTTCGAATGAAAATCATTCATCAATACTTGCTAGTAAGCGGATTTAATAATTTTTTAAGCATCAAAGTTATCTTGGATGATATATTCAATATTCTTTGCCTGCACACTTGTTAATCATCCATTATACGAAAAACATCAATGCAGTTTTATGGAGAATAAAATACAAAAGTATTTCCATTAAAAAAGTCGATTGATATTCGTTATTCCCTCACACAATACAATTCATTATAAAGAATGGTCAATTTAGTATGGCGGTTGAGCCTAAATCTTTGCGTATACGAGCGAGTGTAAGTTCTTGGAATATTTAATGATTGCCACGAGTCAAGGCTTTTTCCGCATAAGTCAATTTGTCAAAATGAAAAATGCTGATTTATTGCGATATATTGCTTTTGGCTGCAGCAATGTAACAAATGTATATACTTTCAACCACACTACATATATTTGAGCTCCCTTTTTCGGTTTGCTTGTTTGCCCTTCATGTCCTTTCTTTTTTTTTCCATTACAAATAACACCCGCACTCCTTTCTTCAGCGCCAAGCCTTTTTTGCATTATACTTTTCATGTTTGTTTGTTTTTCATCTCCCATCGTGTCATTTCTCTCTTTCTCTTTCTATCTCTCTCTGTTTCTCTCATCATCGTCGCACTGCTCGCCTTTATTACTGCTGCTTTCAGTCTGAGCGCGCGACGATGCTTTTTATCCTGCATTATCATGGTTGCAAATTAACAATTATCAGTTCTCTCTCTCTCTCTCTCTCGCTCTCTCGCTCTCTCTCTCTCATTCTTTTGAGAACAAATGAGCTCTTGTTTTCAAACGAAGCGACAATAGTATGTTTCACAGCTCGTTTATTCAACTTTCTCGACGTTCATTACTCCTCGAGCATTTTGCATTTCTCAAGTCATCTCGGATTTTCAATCGTTCATTTGATGCAAAAGAGGAAAAATATAGTATGCCATTGGAATTTATTTTCTGTGCGTTTATGATGTGCGTATACATACGCGCGCTTGTATACGTATACGGGCTAAACTCAAACCTCAGGTGGGTAGCGCGTTCCCCCTCTGTACGTAAGTACGGTAAACTTGAAAATACGCCGAGCATTCACACCGGAATCTCAAAGCAATCATATTTATCGTGTTACTAAACTTTTTTTCCTGAAAATGATATTCATCCCTATATGCGCGGCATGCAGCGGCAGCAGCAGCAACAGCCTCTCGAAACTCAATAAAACTTGGCGCGCAACTCGTCAGCACTATTACCGGCGTGACAATATCCGCGAGCGCGTAAGGCACAAAGATTTCTCTAATCTACGTGGGGGGACGGTGCGCGTACGTACACGTACCCTCTCAATCTCGCGCGCAGCAAATTCGTCGAAATCTATTCTTTCCCTCGGCGCGAGGACTCGCGCGCTCGCGTACACGCGCTCTATTCGACAGTAGTGCATATTAGATGGGAAACTTAGAAAACGCCCGAGTGTGCATTTATGCGGGAGGGTTGCTTCGCTTGTGCGACGCTTACGTATGCCGGGTCTCTTGCAGCGCGATAAGCGCGCGCGCCGCAGAGAAAAAAAGCGCTAGAAGCAGCAGCAGCAGAGCGAGGGTGCGGGAAAATCGGGAGTCTCTCCCGCGATCGACTCTCGCGGCCAGAAAGCTGATGTGTCAAGGACACACGGAGAGAAAGAGAGAAAAGGGAACAATGAGAAAACGAAGACGAGACAGCGCTCGCGCGACAAAAGCTGTGCTCTAGCTGCTGCGTATGCTCCCCTTTCAATATATAACGCACTCTTCTTTCCCTTCGGCTTCTTTGTGCGCGCGAGCGACGTATTATCCGTCCTGTACACGAAGCTCGGCTACGTGAACACTATTTCAAAAGTGTGATCTGTCTTCGACGCGCGCGCGCAACATTAATAATTTTTGCTATATCTTCATTTTTATACACACGACTAAGCAGAGAAAATTTTTTTTTCTTTCTCATTCGACGACGGGAAGCGAAAGGCCCTTCGAGGGGTTTCTCTCTCTCTTTCTCTCTTTCTCTCTCTCTTCTTGCCAGCGTGTACACGACTGCTTCTGCACAGCTACTGTGGTATACACACCATGGTAATGCAGCAGCAACTGGCAAAGAAAAAGGAATCTGGGACAGTGGCTCATACATCAACGCTTATGGCACCGTACAGCCGATTACTTTTTTCTAATCTTCCCATTTCTTTGTTCTTTCTACGGCTGTTTCACGCTTTGCCCTTGTAAAAGAGGAGTGAGACGTACGATATTTTTGCTGGGATGAGCAAGCAGCGACGCGCGCGGAGCAATACATATTTCATAGCTTCTACTACGCTGCAATGCAGAAAATCAGTATTATGTTTTGGGGTTTAAATCTGCTTGCGAAAATATCCCTTACCCTTGGAATCTTTCAATATAATCTTGAAAGATATTATGATCATACAATATGAACAGTGCAAAAAAACCTGTTTTAACTAAAATAATTCATCTTCGCGTTACCATGAGCGATCCGAAAAGATGCGAGCGAAAAGGCGACAGGTTCTTCATGTTTTGTCAAGAGTTACACACGCTACATCGGTGTAAGTGATCACGCTCGTAAATTTGATTTTTTCTACTCGACTTCTCGGTAAACGGCCTCTTTTTTTAATATAGCAGCAAACTAGACATATAAACACAAAAAATATCAGTAACTCGATTGTGCTTTGAGCAGTTGCTTAAGCTGGCCAATAAATATGCTCGGCGCTAATTCCTATCGCAGTTATGAAAATTGCTTGCGGTGCGAGTATTATAACTCTTTTTATATATTTATCCTTTTCCTGTGCTAATTAATTCAAAGTGCCACTTTTTTGCGTAAGGCACGGCATAAAGTGTGAACGTGCGCGCAAATCGCGACGACGAGCGACTTTTTTAGCGTTAGCCGTTGTAGTATATAAAAATATACTTTTCGGATCTCTCGAGCCGTGTAGCAGCAGCCGCGCGCGGGGCCTATAATTTATTTCCGTTATAGTCTGGCTAATATATTAATCAGCCCGTTTAGTAATTGACGTGGGATCAGTCAGTGTTCTCAGAAGAAGCCCATTCTTATATGAGTTAATTCGTGAATGATGAGAAAGTTCGGAATATTCAAATCGGAAACAAGACCATCAGTTTAGCGCGATTATTTGATTATGCCCAATGTTTCTCCAATTCGTCCACTGCAGATTTCAACTCTTTTTTTTTAATAATGTCATTTATAAAACATTTCGCGGGCTGTTCGAGATGACGGTACACGTCACATTTTCCGATATAGTAATTAAAAAGTAAATACGACCAGAGTAGTTTGACATTTATAATCAATCCAGTTACGATTCCTTCGATACAGAGTTTGCGTCCGAAATTTCAGTGCTATATATACCGACGGCAACGTTTCATTCGGCGCTGCTCCATATTATATTCCCATGTCAATCACAGCCTCCACCCATAACGCAGCGAATCGACTTTTTGACGGACATGCAATGTTATAGCCAAAAAAAAAAAGAAACGCTAGCTGCACCCTCGAACAGCACAACGACAAATTAAACAATTCCCAGACGTTAATCCGTCGAATATCGCGCGCGCCGCATATCGCTCGCACATGCTTTTTCCTACACATATAACATCGTGTTGCTATATACGTGCGCCGTAAATGCGTTGAGGGAAGCATTTATATATATCAGCGTAACGAAAAAAAAAAAAAAAATTAGTCCAATCACAGAACTCGAGCTTGTGCTCTCTTTGCCCGAACCCTATACACATTCGTCTATTCTCGAAATGGAACAATTAACTGTCGTCCACGTCAAGTCACTCAAAGAATCCCAATAAACCGGCGGCGAACGAGGCCCTTGTGCTCGTGTTCTCTTTCTCTCTATCTCACTCTTTCATTCTCTATATACGCGGAAAAAAAGTAATGCCAAGTTGCTCCTATAGCCCCGTCGTCCACGCAACGAATTTCTACCATCGGCTCTGAAATAGGAGAGAAATAAAGAATTGCATAGGCGAGTTAGAAAAAAAGCTCGCGAATACCCCTGCGAGAAACATGGACGTAATAATCGTGCTTGTAATTCAAACTTTCATCATCGTGTCCGCCTCTGCGCTGTTCTCTTCTCTCCGGTATATTTACGCTGCTGCTGCTGGTCGGCCATCGAGTAGCTCGTTGCGTATTATATTCCTCGGCTTTATTATACTCGCGAGCTCCAGAGCTGCAGGCAGGTATAGGTTAATCGTTTCGCCAATGCCATTGCCCGGGTGCCGTATACTGCTTCTGTGTGCCGCCGCGACGCGCCCGAGTTTTTCACCCGGAGCTCTTTTTCCAATACATTTTTTTCGCTCTTTATTCGAGAGAAAGGATGCGGGTTATGGTATCGACACTTGAAAATTGCTACACGTGCGATTGTATGTGCGTGTGTACCGAGAGCTGCTAACCGAGCGTGATAAATATCATTTTTGCACGAGCGAGCGCTTTTTCGCACGTTTTCACGCGCGTTTTGTATCGTACATTTTATATGTGTCTGTGTAGTTTGCAGTGCTCAAGAAAGGAAATTTCGAAGCGTTTGAAAAAATCACCCACAAAATATTAATCGAGCAAAAAAAAGTAGCTGGAACATGGAAGCTGGTCGTTGGTCGTTCGTTCGTGTATATACCGTACTGCATGTTATAGCGACGAGGGCACGCACACTATATAGCACAAAGTAATGAAAAAAAAAGAGAAATTTATGATCAAAGTTTGTTTCGCGCTCGTTCTTTTCACTGCTCTCACGAGCGACAACACACAGTGAGCATGTCCGCGTGCGTGCAGCGACGACGCCCCAATTGTCTTTGTCTTCTTTCCGCTTTGGCTGCTCCTTGTTTTTCACGCCAACGAAAAAGATTATGCTAATTCGTGAGGCTTGTTAAGTGGTCGCGCGAGTCTGCTTCCGTATAATAATCCAGAGGAGCTGCGGAAAAAGTTTGTGTTTTCAAGCCCAAACGGTGTTGCGACGTTATAGGCTCGCAGAACGACGAAAAGTTTCGAATGAAACCAAGTGAATGAACAGATAGGGCGAGGACAAGAAAATATTGTATTTCGTGAAATGAAATACGGCGCGAGCCATTTTACAGGAGAAAAATTTTTTTTAGACACGCTTGATTCAATAATCAAACTGTATACGTGGAGCACAATTCTATAACACTTTGTGAGAAGAAAAAAATACTATATTATTCGAGCATCCTACGAGTTTAATATTTCACCTAGTCCTTTTTATGAATGAATGACCATGTAACTATTTATATAATATGAATTAAATCTGTTCATCTATAAGAAACGCACCCATAACTTCGTCCAAGGTAACGTTCTATTTTACTGGAAATATATCATACGATACAAATTTATAAACGCACAAGGATTCTCTCAACGGACTAATCGTATAACTACAAAGAAAAGGTATATGGATTCGATTCCATCAAAGGTCACGAAGCGCGAATAATAAGCATTCTCTAAACTCATTACAATTCAATTGCATAACCATTTCTTTGCCGCGCTCTGCTGTTACCCGACGCGCAAAAAATACACATCCCTTCTATCCTCGATGCGTCTGACAGTGTGATATGAAATAAGAAGAAACTTTGACAAGGTATATACACGCACGTAAGTGTCAAGTAGCTCTGTGCCGAGGGGATAAAAAATATAAAAGGGTGAGAATCGTGCACGTGAATGCGCGCGGCCGAAAATGAGAGGAGGAGCTCGTGCCGCCTCTTCTGCTGCTGCTGCTTCTGCGGCAAGAATATATGCGAGAGTGCGAAAAAAGCTGCAGCGGCCTAAAGGGTGAGAAGAGAGAGGCAGCGTCGCGTGCTACTTACACTCAGCACACACGCTCATGTATACGTGCGCTTACACCTATACTTACACAAACGCGCGCATATATATATGGTTGCGATAAGAGAAATCCGCGGGTTTGTAAGAAAAGGACTTGAGATCCATACGTACGTATATATGCTTAAGCTGCTTTTCCTGTGAGTACACGAATGTGTGCGTGAGTGTGCGTGAATCAATTCGCGTTATCCGTTGGAAACGAGAAAGAGAGAGAGAACCCGCACATTGTGCTTAATCCTAAAGAGCCTCTCTCTCTCTGCACTCATCACATCAGTACAAAAAAGACGAGTTTCTATCTCTTCGATGCTTTTTTCGCGTCGGCTCTTGCGAAAGAAAGAGGAAGAAAAAAAATTTTTTTACCAGGCCGAGGCACGTGCTCGTTGCGCGTATATAACATATATAATACTCTATAGGTACGCGCCATACAGCGCGCGTATAGACATAGCGCAAAATTTCACGGAACGTACCGAGGAATTTTTTATCCGCAGATAGGGAGGGAAGCCTCTTCCCGAGACATAACAAATATGCAAATTTTCCTCGTAACCAACTCTGCAGGTACTGCTACTGAAAGATATGTCGATTCGGAAAAAGAGTCGGTCCCTATATATACCATATATACAGATACTCGCGATATACATCTACATCGAGTGAATAAAAAGAAACTTCTACTCCCTTCCCGTATGATTGAATTTTTGCAGATTTTGCAAATTTTTTAGTGCAATATACATATATAATCCACGGTATGGACTTGTGGTTCCATCGTGTCGTTCACGCATTTTTATTAGTTGATGGGATTTTTCCCATTTCCTTTTTTTTCGTCAAGATTCATAACTGTGATTCGGAACGGTGCGAAATTACTTTCTTGAGCGCGCACAGATGCATGTATGTACGTATGGGTATCTCCAGTACATACATTACACGTTTGATGATTTTGCAGAAAGCTGATACGAGCGCATATAAGCGGCCTAAGCTATGAATTTATTTCATTCTTAAGAACATTAAAACCGATCGCTTGGCAGCATTCTAGCTTAATCTAGGAAAATATTTACTCGTATGAATGTGCGCTCAATGTTCGCCAAGATAATTATTGAATAAAGGCTAAAATATGCTTTTATACTTACCAATAAGACTTCTTATCCAAAGCATTAACTTTGCGCGAAATAAAGCGCGATGGCTGAGACTATGATTTTTTGGCTTTGTATAAAAATTGTTCCAGCGCCGTACTTATGCAAACGAAATATGATATGCTATCCAATATAAGGTGGTTTTCCCTATATATGATGTAGACTCTCGTGAATGCAAAGTACAGGTGCAGTATCAGCTTCTAGTTTCTTTAATGGAATATTCATGTGGCACGTAAAGACAATAAACTTTTAATCAAAAAGTTCCTTGATTACAGTTTTTATTTGCCAAATTTTTGTAAATGAAGAATAAAAGGAGTTTGAGGTTCAATAAATGAAAATAGAAAATGAACCATTTTCAGGTATACAAGAATATTTTATTCTAAGAATAATAACAAACATACAAAACATTTTCAATTCTCCCTTTGTGTTAGAAGCAAAAACATTTCAAACTATATTCATACTGATGTATCATTTCCACTCATCTCTGATATAAACGAAGCAAACGGGCATTTTAAATTAAACCAAATACGTATAACAATTGCCATCTTTTCCCCTAAAATATCACTCGCTCTTTACGCAGACTCTCGCACACAAGCATGCTTACAACATGTCGAGATCGTACATAATATTCGTTGGCCATCGTATTAATATTATACTCTTATGTGGAGTTACATTACCCATACTCGCAGACTCACGTACACACACGAGCTTCGCTGCTGCTGCTACTGAGCGTCATCTATACCTTTACGTACATTTATAATGCGTCGGTGCGTGCGTCGCCTCGTGAATTTTAAATTTTGTAATGGTGAAGAGAGCTACACAGCCCGCGGCAGGTATTAGTCACGTACGTATACTACGGCGCACGAAAAACATTTGTGTGTGTGTGTGCGTCTGTGTGTGTGTTAGTATGTGCATGAGCGTGGGTACACCGTTGAAAAATCGAGGATAATGTAATCGCATGTATGTATAATGTGCGAGATGAGATAATTTTTTTCTATTTTCTCTTTCATTCTTAAACGTATTAAGAGCTTTTTGCCATGCTCGAGTAGAGCACGTCTCGTTTTAAATTGTAGCATGGCGCTTTTTTCTCTGTGCTATACGCATTTACAAGCGCTATTGTACAAAAATAAACAAATAATATCTGTCCTCGTGTCATCTTGGACTTTGTTTTATGTTTTCTGCAAAAAAAATTTAAGATGTACTTCAAAAGCTACGAAAATTTGGCAAGCTTAAACTCGAAATATATTTGCTGATTTGGATTGATTTATTGTTTCAAAAATTGCAAGTCAAGGAACATTAGTCAAAATCTAGTTGCTCTTTATGAGGTGCGAGCCAAAAAAATTTTATGTTTGAGAAAATTTGGCATAAATACATCAATTAATTAAACAAATTTTAAATTCCCAGTCCAAAATCGACAATAAAATGTATATTTTTATCGTCATATTGGCACCACAACAATTTTTAAAAAACAAAAATAAAACTTTTAGCTTGTGTATACAACTATAAAAGATCCCACTAAATTGGCACAGTTTTTCATGTCTATGAAATAAAAAATGAAAAATTACGCTTTATATATAAATTTTTTCACCTCCACATATTCTATTCATTATATCGTTGTCCTTTTCTGCAAAATTTTTCACGTTAAAGACAAATTTTTTCCACGATATTATATTGTGTACTTATATAATTGTATATGAAATTTCAATATTTATGGTACTCACATTTATTTGTCTATTTACGTTAGAGCAAAAATCTAGCTAAGACAACTAATAAATAGTTAACGCGCATTTTTATCAATCGAGTCATTCACATTTAAAAAATTTTTCTCTTTACATTTGAATACGAGCGGTTTTATTGATCGTCACTCAGTGACTTATTAAGAGCCATCAAATTTTTATTTCGATGATTTTTGTGTTAATCGATGAGTAGGAATTCACGAGAGTAAGCTACTTAACACATAAAACTACTTAAATGATTTTAAATATCACGTAACCATCTGATTATAATAAAAATTTTCAAAAATCTCATTACATCTCGTCATGTTTAGAGATCAAATAGGCACTAATTTTTTTTTCAATTTTGGTTGTGTAACATCGAAATTTCTAAAACGCCTCTTTCCTTTCAAATGTGAATTTATTACAAACTTTATAAAAAAAACTCGCGAAAATTATAAGACGTTCATGATACATCTACTTCTTTAAGTGGGTGGCTCATCATTATTATCGTCGTGATCTGCGTCGTGGACGCGAGTCGCATTGGTATTTCCTTAACGCAGAATAGTGAAACACGATTGCTTTGCAAGTTGCTATCACGTATTTTTTAGGCGCACCTTGTTTCGACAAACCGTTTTTCATCCTACATATTTTAAAATACACATCTAAATCCATCGTATTTCTTTTTATATATTTTGTCGTGTAAATGCAGTGTCAATACGTTTTTTCTTTTACTAATTTATACATTCATATACAATAATACATCTGCAACTACAATAACACCGATAATTATCAATTATCACTTATTTGTATATGATATAATTCCAAAATTGCTCTACATTACGTTATCTCAATGAGTTGTCTATTTGACACGAGCATTCAATGGTCTCTTTTTCATAATATTATTTTTTTGAAGTGTGTATCTGGCTGTGAAAAGAATGCGTGTGTAAAATGTTTTTGTTGAAATCAACCGGACTGGAAAAATTTCTAAAAACTGTCAGGTAAGACTAACATTTTTTCATTTATTCATTTTTGAAAATTGTCCAAACGTTACTAAAATATTTATGAATTCTCGTAGATCGAGTTGAATTTTGTTGTTTCAATGATCGTGTACGCTTGCGCTGCCTTTTGTGCGTGCAGTATACACTGCCAAGTTTATGTATGCATAACACGCAAAAATGATAGTGGCTACGGCACGATATAGACATACCTCGTAGAGCTCGGTTGTTTTTGCAAACATTTGAGCTTTTTTTCGACATCCATCAAAGGTCAAGGGAAAAATCAGGGAAAAAATTGAGCAGAATCTTTTTAGTTTGAATGTATGTTGATAGTAGACTTTTATTATCCGTTATGTATAAATGTTTCTTTTTTGATAATTATTATCAATGATGTCAGAAAAATGTACAATTTTTTTACAGTTAGCATATAAATATATTACAATTGATATAAACATCGTGATACTCTTAGTCATTAACCCTTTTATGATAGTTTTTTCTATTAATACCGTGCATATACAAATATCAGACATATTTCATGCTTGCACCGGCATCAAAGTTTGTATAGAAATATGACCAGATCGCTTTCTGTGCAACATTCCAATAGTTGTATTCGAGAAATGTTCGCAGAAAAATAACAATCCAGAAACTTTCCCGGAAATACTTAGATACGCTTAGTATGTTTAACATTTATCTGGCTTATCACTGATATAGGAAAAAAGTTATATTCGATTCTTGAAAAAACTTTCGTCTCAAAAATGATCAATGGTCAAAATTTGAATAAAATTCATTAAAAAAGGTGCATATCGATATAAAGATTTCACCGATACAAAAGGGCTAACAACTACAGATAAAATTGCTCGTACAAAACTATTATATTCAGATCCGTTCTAAAATACATTGATAAGATGTATACGCGTTAAAAAAAAGTCAACAAAAGCGTTAGTACACATCTCCATAAACAAAAAAATATATTTCACGCATTTATCCACACGTAATAGACGTGCGCGCTTCATTTTTGTGTATCGATCTTTTTTTTGCAGCATAAAACAACGGTATATCGTCAAAAAAGCCTCTCGTCGTTGAACATAAATAAAAAGAATGAAAAATTTCGACGCGAATCATCGCGAAGCGCATCGTAATGGTACGCTACGATGCAGTTTCGGATGTGTACGAAAAAAATGACAAGCGAATATATATTCGTATATACCGGAAATATCTCGAGGACACCACATCCGTTCAATAAATCTACATGAATCGATAAAATCCGGCTCTATGTGTTTTAATCTTTCATACCCGTATGTAAAAGAAATTTGCCAAAATAATAAATAATAGCTGAACGAATGACTATTTATGGATTCATATGGATATGAATTAATAAATTACTTTGGTAGAAAGATATTCACGAGCGAGGTAGCTCTTTGACTCGATACACTAAATAACATACGCTACACACAAAACCAGGCATGTCACACAAGCATTCTCTATACATAATTTTTTCGATATAATATATTTATTATATAATTTATTTTTAATCGCCACCACGTTGGGCGATCGAACACGTATAATTCGCAGTCTCTTCGCTATATTAAATATCTCGCGTTTTTTTTTTATTTTCGCTACGCGATAACTACTCAATTTTTTTTCGTTTTCGTTTGCTATATTTACACATTTAACCCAATTATTATTTGCTATAAACTATTCTGCAATTCAATGCACGCACGCTGCTCTTTTTTCCTAAAAAGAAAAACAAGATATAATGCGCATTTATAATTATATATGTATATCATAATGATGATAATATATGTATATAATTTATAAATATACGCAACGTAAGGCCATATTTCGTTAACTATAATATTTCCCATATTCTCGCGCTCTTTCTCTCTTTTTTTCTCTCTCGCTCTCAAGTCATACCTTATTTATGTACGAAACTGCTGCCGCTTAGAGTGTAGCGTGTTGCGGTTTTCTTCACGCTTGCAGATTTTATCTCTCTCTTTCTCTCTTCTTCTCTAGCCTCGCATACGAGCAGTAATATAGGAATGGCGCACGGCAGAGAGAGAATTTACATACGCAGATTGGCGCCTCGCACATACAACTCGGTGTGGATTCAGCAACGCGACACGTTCTCTTTCTCTCTATGCTTCTTCGTCTTCTGCCTCTTCTTCGCGGAACATGGCACACTAAAGAACATCATTGCGCACGCACTTTTTTTCGTCATAAAAATACCGATGCACTTCCCTTTTTCCTCGACATCGCTGCACTTTGTATTGTTGCAATGCAGTCCAATGACACATACGCGCACAAACGCGTGCGCACAATCACACTTGCATACAAGACACGTCTCACTGTGTTAAAAATGTCTTTTAGCGCATTTTTTTTAGAAGAGTAGGAGCTGTCGAGCTTATAGCCAGGGCCCGAGTTGAGCTTCCAGTATTGTTGCGGCGTCCGTGCGACCCATGACCCTCAAATGATTGAGCAAGTCCGTTACAGCCGTGGGCTCGCGATGCCGCGCTTCCCACAAGTCTAGTATGTGCTCCGTTGGACTGGCCTTCGTTGCAAAATAATTGATATATCTGCAAAACAAACAAAACACGGAAAAATTGTAAACTATATTCAAGTACAACAGTCAACTAGGCTATATATAGATCAAATGTGCGAGTACAAAAATTTGTTACGCACTCGGGGCACGCTCAGTGGGTCTGCATGATGCGCCTTTATATTTTAATGCAGAGTGCGTAAAGAGTATACGCGAGAGAGAGTATATAAGCCACGGCAAAGGTAGAGTAGATGAATCAAGCACGATAAAAGGAGCAGCCACGTTGTTGGCTTGCAGCGGCAGCGAGACGATGCTTTTAATAGTTTATCTTCCCGGAACTAGCGTCTGTTCGCCTTTTTGAGCTTACACTGCCTAACGCACGGAGTGCATTATACGCGACTGTGTACACGCACAAGCCACCGTGTTTAGACGAAGGTGGGGTGTATCAAAAGCGCAAAGAAGAAATAGAACTGCGAGGCGCATGGGATGTTGCTTCAACTCGGCTCGTCTCTCGCGATTGTTTTTGTTGTGGTATATGCGGTATTCCACGCAGCACACGCGCACGCGCTCGCACTTTCATAGGCGAATTTTAACTCGTCTCTTGCTTATCGTTCGTAATGTACCTATATGTAAGGGTTTTTGCTTTGATAGAGCTGCGCGTGCCCTGCATAACAAGCGAGCTATAAAGCATATGCTTTGGAATTGATGAGTAACAATAAATAATTGCAGTTGTGCAGCCTTGCCATGAAAATATAAAAGGACGCTAAAAATGAAATATAAAGCAAAAGTTAAGCCATGGGATAGCCGCATTACCCCGATCAAAGCCCGCACTGGACAGCAGCACGTTATTACTCACTCGCGAAGCAACGCGCCGGGCACACAATGAGGTTTATGTGTGTATTAAATGTGTCGCGGGCCGTTACGCAACCAATCAAAATTGATAATGAAAGAGTAACGCGTGCGCTAATTTAGCTACTTCATGAACTCTCGCGCACCCATTTAAGTACGACATTTTCTGTCACAGAGAAACGAGACGATCGAATTCGCCGTATTAAATATCTAATCGTAATACTGGTCAACACGACTGAGCTTTGGCATTTTTATCTCTCTCGCTCTCCCGAGATTTTCTTTTGCAATTCCGCGAAAAACTTGTTTAATCGAACAAAACCATAAATTACATCTGTGGCTTGCGAATATGAATACAGACGATTAGCACGTACATGTATGTAAGGCTGAGTGCACCAATGCCGCACGAATGTGTATGTGTGTGTGTGTGTGTGCGCGAGTGAGATAACACGATATAAGCACCGAGTAAGCTGGCTCGCGCGCTAATCACACGAACACGCAAAGAGAGAAAGAGCATGAGCTGAGATTTCATTATGTTTGTTCAGGAAAATTTTGTAATACGCGCGTACACACACGTATATATAGGTAAATGCAACTGCTGCACTTTTACGCACCCGACGCATACGCGGCCGGCGCTTAAGAGCGAGAGAGAGACTCTATTTAAAAATTGGCTTCTGCACACACATAACTCGGAGCTGCGAGCGTCGACACTTTACATAATAACTGTATAATAATAATTGCAGGTGAGGCTATATCGCGATCATACACGAAACTAATGTGCCTATATAATACGCGCAGCAGCAATTTTCCTGAGAGTCCCGTGCGTCGACAATAAGCGATCTTTCATTTTTGTAGAATATCCACCGCGACTCACGGAGTACTCGCCGAAGACATATTACTTGCGCGCGGCGAGAGAATATATAAAGAAAAATTGACTTTGATGAATAGCGCACTGCACGATAAGACCGCTGCGCCAGCATATCATGATGCCGCTAATGAGCGATGAGCGTACTTAATTATGTAAATCCGTTCGTTTGCGAATGCAATTCAGCGCGTCACGAGCCTCGCTTTATAATAAACAACGCGACGATTGCGCAATAATCTTGGGAGAGATAATTTTTTCTCCCCGTTAATAAACATATTATGCGCTCGTAATCGAGCGCTTTTGAAACTAGGAGCCGCGCGCGGTCTGGAGTGGCAACGACACACATGTCGACTTTGATTCAAAGTCAAATGAATACTCAATCAATCAAGGACTTGGCGAAGACGAAAAAAAAAAGAATCGCTCCCCGCTCGATCCTTAAATTATATATATATATAGTTATAAAGGCTACGGGTCGTTATTCGGTTTTAATAATAACTGCCAGGCGTGCTACTGCTCCCTTGTGCACCCGATTTTGACGCTATTTTACGGTCTGCACCCCATGCGCACTTTGGCTCGAGAGCAGCTAGCACGCACGCAGTGCTCCCAGTTCACTTAGACGGTCCACACGAGGCACGTATTATAGCATTCGTAGTATATATAGTACTCACCTATCGACGCGCAGCATCTGTGCGAGCATCCTCCAATCGTTGCCGAGCGAATTCGGTGGGTCGAGGCACTGGCACAGCTGCTTCCTCAGCGACTTGGTGAAGCGGAACGGTCGCAGCGTCCTCGAGTCGCCGCCTTGGCCTGTGCCACCCGAGTTCTGGCCTACGACGCTGCTCACCACGGTCACTTCGCGCAGCGGCCGCGTCACACTACCCGACGATATCAGCTGTTTCGAGCCGTCGTAGATGATGCGGAACACCTGGCGCGCGTCCACCGAGCCGTTCTGACTGATTTGCAGTTTGTAGGTGTGGGTGTTGGGGCTCGATTCGACCGCGTCCAGCTCGAAGCTGGCGAACTTGAGATTCTCCCGGCTGTTCCAGACCTCGTCGAAGCTCAGCTCTTGGCGGTCGGACGGGGACTTGTTGGCCCACTCGTTGCCGACCTCCTCGAGACTGATGCTCAGAGGCGCTCCGTTGTCCTCGAACGGCAGACTCCTCGGCTTGTCGAGCAGGCATCCGCGTATCTGTGCCTCGCGATCGGCCACCGCCTTGCCGGCCGCCTTGGTGTCCTCCACGGCGTAGACGCGCAAACTGCACGTGTCGCTGCCGTTGCCGCAGCTCTGCGACGCGTACACGGCCAAACGCAGCCGCTTCGTGGCCATCGCCGTGTCGCAGCTACGTCCAGCCAGCACGTAGGTCCTCAGTTGTTCCGTCACGATGAACACCTCGGCGTGATCGAGCTGGGTAAACATCGGCGTGTTGATGGTCTCCTGGCCCAGGGTCAGCAGCTTCGTCCACACGATGGGCTTGTCCTTGGTCTGCGCTATGGCGTTGCAGGCGCTCTCATCGAGCTCGAGATTGTCGCAGCTCCAGACGCTCAGTTCCCAGCCCGCTGCAGCCTGATGCTGGAGCATTGCGCAGTGCTCGAACTGCAGGATCACAGGCTTGGCGAAAGTCGCAGTGGCAGGACCGCATGACACCACTGCCGACAGCTGCGTCGTGCCATCTGAACACAAAATTTCATCACGGCTCTGTTATAGTATATGGTTGTATCATTATATATATCATCGTCGTCAGGAATTCTTATATATATATGGTGCGAGTGAAGCCCTTCTCTCGACGCACGAAGGCACTTGCGACGAGTGATGTCTCGGAATTGGCTTTTTATTACCCTACCGTATATAATGCAAATTGTCATTAAACAGTTCACACGTTTATGTGGAGAGGAGGCGCGCACGGGCGCGTAGCACAGCTGATGAGCAAAAGAGTACGGATATTAGCACGCGCCCAAGGGTCGTAAAAGAATTTTATATTTGAGAAACAAAAAGCTACACTCGACTGACGCCTTTATGGTAGGGCGATTCTCATTTTATTATTACATCAAAAGTCAACCTTTTTACTCAACGAATATAAAGATATGATAAAATATTTTACCGGTAAATAATGTCGCGTTTCAATTTGAGAATGTCTAATTAACGCAATATTGGAATTCGAGCTCTATATAAAAAAAAGTACGCGAAAAAATGTAAGCTTCTTAGATAGATCAGACAGATATCGCACGAACGAATCCAACAAAGGCGAGGATACAAAATAGCCAGTATAAATAGGGAGAATACGACGTGAACCGAGAGTGATCGGATAGCTTGATAAAACGCTCCTACACATTGCATCGCAAAATCATATTATATATCCTCCCGAAATTATTCCTCGGCTCGAGGTTCAAAATAATTTATGTCCTCCAATATTTTGATGAAATTCTTTTTTTCTCTCTTCTTCATCCACTCGAGGCAGCAAGCGCTTATATAGTACATATCTATGCCTGCGTGCGTGCAGGAGTCAGGCGCGCGTGTGTGCAAGATCTCTAGCCTCTCGTATAAGCTGCCGCTGCTGCTGCGGCACGTGGTGAGATAGAAATCGAAATTTACGAGGCAGCATCCTCTCTACCAAAACGGCAAGTGCGCCCGCCCGCCAGACTGTGTTGCGGGCAACCGTTGAATATTAATTTCCCTCGTATGATTTGCGCATTATATACCGAGCAGCAGCGACACTGTGACTTTTTATTTTCGCCATGCAGCATGAGTGGAATAAGAGAAAGATGAAATTAAGCGCGTCGTATATTTTGCATTTAATCGCGAGAAATGTTGAGATGGAAAATGTTTACTCCTTGAAAACCGATACAAATCTCAACAAACTATCAGACGTTATATAGCTGTAGCTCTAAGCCGAGCGTCGAATCTCACTTTTTTTATATATATACGACGTATTCGATCAGCAGAGTGTGTGCGAGAGTTGTATACACAAAAGCTGGCGCGGCGCGTTTATTCAATTTTCACCGGGAGAATTCGCACAAAACTGGCAGTGTACTGTATACATGTATATTCTTGAGCCTCGGCACAACTCGCAGCTTGAAAAAGCCAACGGGGGTTGTAGCTGGCGCCGGAGCATCTCAACGTCGCAAGGCAGCGATCCTCCTGAATATTCGTGAAATACCCAGGCGCGACACTTTCTCATTGGAAATTGATATACATTCGCGCACAGTCACAGGTGTACACGGAGGGTAGTGTCAAGAGTCGGTGAAGCTACTATATATAACGCAGAAACCGGAGAGTCGAGAAATCCCATCAATCGCTAAATGACAGCTTATGTAAAGAGAGACACGGCAGACACTCGCACCCAGCAAGAGCTTGCATACGATATAGGTGTATATTTAATCAAACTAACCTGGCAGTTGGGGTCTGAATCGATCCTCCTGCAGCAGCGCCAGATGAAGCTCGCTCCTCGACGGTTTGGGCACCGCTCCCTCGGGCACGGACATGGATATACCGGCGTCCGGCAACACCAGGAGGGCCCCCTTGCTGTTGACGTGGGCGCGAGCTACGTTACCGGCCTCAAGCATAGGCAGTCGTACGTTGCCCGTGGCCACGTTGTAGGTTGACTCGGTCGACGGATAGGACGAGCTCGTGAGGCTGTGCTCGCTGTCCGAGAGCATCTGCTTGTCGCTGCTGCAGGACTCCTGGGTCGAGGTGCTGGGTGTCGGTGACATGGTCGACGGTACGATCGACGACTGCGGTCCCGAGTGCAGTGATAGGTGCGGCACGTCGTAATGGTGCTCCGACAGCGAGCGGCTCATCGAGTGCTTCGGATCGAACGGGTACTCGTAGCAAGATGGAACTATCGTGGCTGTGACGTCCGGCTGCAGAGACAATTTCTTTTCCGGATCGGGATAGAACTCTGGCTGAAAGTCTGCGAAAAATAACAACAACAAACCATCAATATAGATATACCCTTGCGTGTAAAGTAAAAGACATTGACCCCTCCCCGACAGTGTGAGTGAACCTTTTTCACTCCCGAGGACGTTTTCTTTTTCTTTTCATCTCTCTTTTTTTTCTTTGTCCTATGCTACTGCGGATGAGAGACGATTGCCTTGCGCGACTGGGATTTGGATTATGCGCGAGAGCGAGCCGAGAGTATGAGGGAGAAGAGATCCTCCGAAGGGGGAAAAAAGAGCGTCGAGGCAGCAGTGGTAAATTGAGAACTGCGAGATACAGATTTTATTTAGCAGATTTATGTTTTTTAGCCATTACTGATACTTTTTTTCCGCGTATAACTGATTTCTTGTAGATGAAAAGTTGTATTTACGTAAGAAATAAATAACCATTATTGATACAAGCAATAAATAAGTTTAGGAAAACGTTCGTTAAGAGTAATCAGGATGATTGGATCATTGCGGAAGACTTATTATTCGTTGGCCTAAGCAGAAACTAAAACAAAACTCTCTTCCGATAAAATATAACCTATTGTATTTTAAATAAATCCATAGTCACGAGGCCTCGAGCCTTACTGTACTATCTTTGCACTATATATAATTCACCACCACGTGAATCAGCAGCTGCTGAACCGAAGAACAGAATTGCGAGAGCTTTATCTGTGCAGCGCCTATACATGCGGGTTATAGCGTCCAATTTACGAAAGTTTCTGATGTACTCTTATATCGCGTTGTATCAGTTCAATCTCGCTCTCTGTCCCTCCTTCCTCTCTCTCTCTCTCTTCTATACATCTAATCCCTCCGCGCATGAAATCAAATCAAATACGATCCCTCATGCTCGCATGCAGGAGCTATTTTTCTCGGCTCGTTCTCAGCCCTCCTCTTCCCCCTGCCTGCACGCCCTTAATGTACTTCAGAAGGTCTAACTTTTATTTCCTTTTTTTTTCCGACGCATCCATTTACGCAGTAAAAAAGATTTGCACCGTGTTAACTATTCAAATATGATCATAGCGCTTTCGCTAGGGACAGCGTTGTATCGACACTAAGAATAACCGATTGATAATATCCAAGGAAAATCAGCGCAAACATCAAACGCTCGCCGATTAATAACATAAATTCAAGGTTCATAAAGATCAGCGCGCACATTCACGAGCGTGCGCCCCGTCACTCGAGTTTCTCGCCTCCCCCTAGCTTATCTATATTCTCAAGATTTTAGTACAACGCAGTCTAGTCTAATTTTTATATCCACGTCCGAATTACAAGCTCACGAACTCGGAGCGCACCCCTCGTTTAATCCTCAATTTACCCAAGTTTTCTCGCTTTCTCTCTTCATTTACTTGGACTACTACGAGGCGAGCTCTACGCTGGTAGGCATATAGAAGCTCGTATCGACTGCAGGCACCCCTATGTGTGCTCGTGTCCATTCGTCATCTAAACAAACACGCTCTGATCAAGTAGTGCGTCTTAATTCTCGCTCCTCCGACGCATGAGAAGTTCGCGTAAATTCAATAAATCTTCCATGCGTGCCAACGTATATTGCTGCAAGGGGTTGGGTGTTATGGACACACACCCGTGTATCGAATGGTTTTCTAAGACAGTACAAAATAATAATGATAAAACTTACCACTTCGTGCCATGGAGTAGAGCGAGTGATCACGGCCTTTGCGACGAACCAGTCGTGCGTGCGAGGAAGAAGCCAAGTCCACCGATAACAAGGCAGGCCACGGCCAAGCCGACGTAAAGCGCCAGGTCCATTTGTCGACTCGCTGCAGGGACAGAGGAGACAAAAGCATATTTCAAGAGTTATGTATGTGCGTGTGAGCTCAAAGTACGCGCGCAGTTTGTACGTGTATTCGCGCGAAGGAGAAATATATGGCGAGAGATGACTGAGATATCCTTCGAGGCTAATGAAGCTAATAAAAGCTCTTCACTTCTGCTGCTGCTGCTGCTGCTGTTAGTCGCTGCGATGGCGGCTCGCCTCGCGTTGTGCAGAGAGTCGAGCGGAAGTCGTAAAGTGCTACTGCACAGATACGGCAGATGACGCGCAGCCAGCCGCAGAGGCAGCACCAGCAGCAGAAGAGTTTAATAATGATAAAAATTTTGCCATTCACCGCGCTGTGTGACGACGGGAAATGAGAGGAGAAAAGCTTCGAGCAACAAATACGCTTACCTTCCTCGGTGTAGTGACCTCCGATTTTAGCGCTGTCCACTGTAACAACACAAAAACAAACAGACGTTTTCTTATTACGTTCGATAAAATCGCACACAGAGTATATTCGATATAATAATGAAGTGCTTCGGGGATTTTAAATAGCTTGTCCTTTTTTTTCTTCTTCGAGCCTTCGCTTCGAGCGCGCGATATATATTTATACACCATGGGCGCGTGACAGGAAAAGCGTCAGCTCGTAAAATGTCAATTTAACTCGCGAGTAACGCGGCACTCTCGAACTGATTTTACGAGCCAACAGCGATAACAAGAGAGACACATTCTTTCGGGGATATTTTATACTTTTATTCGGCATAATAGGTCATAAAATGTATCATCACGCGCGCGCGCAAACGAGTACTGCTACGCACAGTATACCCAAATGTATACATTAAAAATAATAAAAATATCGGTGTATATTCGAAACTAAAAAAGCGAGACAAGCAGCGCGCGATCGGTAATCTACGCTTGAGCTTCATAACGATTAAACGTTCGACAAGAGTATTAAAGTGCGCGGAGAAAAAATTCTACTGCTTATTAAATTCATCGAGTTGTAAGCCTGTAAGAGTGCAGCAGCTTGAACTGAAGCGCCTCAAAAGCTCCTCTCTCTCTCGAGTGGATTTCAAATACTTTTTTACGTATTTTGTTTCATTCCGCATCTTCGATTAAACAAATATTAATTAACTTCCGATTCGAATAAAAAGCCACTCGTTCGTTCGAAGTTAAATCCCTGAGAGTTCAAACGGCAACAAAACCTTTACCACTGGGACCAGACCGAGAGAGACAGACTTGACAAGTCTAATATAGGCAAAAGTCCAACGAAACATTAAAATTTATCGAAACACCGGTGAGTCTCTCGCTCTCTTACTGGCGTATACCGTGCAACTTGTCTGCGTTTCCGTAACTTTGCCAAGTTACAACGCCTGCATAAGCTATCAAGGAACTCGCTGAAAGGTAAACAAACGCTCCATTCTATACACGTATACATAAATACGACCAACGGTGCAACCAGAAAAAAATTAAAAGCAAAATCGTAGCGCGATTTATTTTTAAAAATACAAACTGCTTGAAGAACCCGTAGCATTGTGTGTTCGCTTTCATTATGAAGGCTCGTTCGATAAACCCAAATATGTAAAATACTCTACAGTGCGTTGCATCAAACGAGCCTCCTTAAAAAATACCCCCTCGTGAGAGTCGGAGAAAAAGGGAAAATTAAATCCCTTAATCGCTTAGCTCGTTTAATCTGCTGCTCATATACAGACGTACAGAAGCACAGTACACAACAGAGATTCGCATTAGCACGCGTGGGCGAGAGACACAGCGACGTGCCGGAAAAGGGTAATGAAGCATGTGAGAGTATATTTTAATGAAAATTTTGCTGACCATTGCACATGCCGCCGGTGCAGTTGGCCACTTGGACGTCCTTGCCCGAGCACTGTTTGCCGCCGTGGCTCGGAGCCGGGTCGTCGCAGCTCCTTCGTCTGCTGTGTGTACAATTGGATCCGCAGACCGACCAAGCCGACCATCTGGACCATCCACCGTCGACCGGAGCTGCAATGACAAGAAAAAAAAAGAAACGTGACGTTATTATATATGGCTGGCTTTTGCTACTCCTCCTCCTTATAACAAATTTATCTTTCTCTTTCCTCCTTCTCTTTCTACTGTGCGCTTTGACTAGCTCTCTTTCTTTCTCTATCCCTATCTCGCACTAGCCTTGCCAGTGCCGCCTCAGTGATTTATCGTTGCGGGATATAGGAGGTAAAAAGCTCGTTATCATGCGGCCAGTAGGTGTAATAAAGGAAAGAAAAAGAGAGAGAGAGGGAGAGAGGGATTGCGCGCAGGAGAAATTCTGTGGTGGTACAAACGAAAGAGAATGAAAAATAATCAACCGGAGGTAAAATTTAAAGTTTTCCTTTCTTTTTTATTTATTTAAAAATAAAAATGAAGTTTCATAAACAATACACAAACAGATTTGAACGTTAAAACTCACCGAATGTGTTAGTGAACTTTTCCAGCTCCTCTGTTGATGGTTAGTATCATGAGTATGGTTTAGTAGTTACGTACACATTGTGAAAGCGTGCGTGATGGAAGGCATTAAAAGGGATAATTTTAATGTTTTACCATTATGATATTATAGTTAGAATAGAAAGTGCCCGCGAAGAATTATGCACGTATAAACTTATATTATTACAGATAATATTTATAGATAACTTTGTAATGCATAAAATGATCGAATTGTTAACTGCATGTAATAATATTCACTAAAGTGTGCCGTGCTATACGAGAGGATCGTTGTTTCATACGTACGTGCACACACTAGTTACAGTTGCAAGTTCTTATAATATAAGACACACACACACAAACGTACACAGAATCACGTATGCAGCGTGTAACGTTAGACAACTGCAGACGGGATATCTTGTTATTTTTCTGTTTCTCTCTCTCTCTCTCTCTCTCTTCTGCGTATATTACTGCGCACGGTGGAAACATTAGTAAATAGCCATCGTGCAGCATAGACACCGTGCAAAATTATGAACGAGAGATATTTCGCCTTCCTAATACGTGCACTTCACCCGCAAGCTGTCATGCAAGCGAGATGTCTCTCACGTTCCGCGAGTTGCTTAGGCTTGATGACGTCTCGTGCTTGCATCCACGATGGATAATGAGAAAGAAACGCGAACATTAGCATTTAACGCGCAGACCACAAATTCAAATCTCCACGTTTCTGGCCGCGACTGCGACATAGAGCTGGAGAAAGAGAGACGGAGAAAGAGCCAGAGCCAGAGTTGTATTATGAATCAAGAAAAGTGGCCACTCAACTGCACGCGGGAAAAGAGCAAGAAAAAAAGAGGCTCGCGTTCAAATGACTGTTTACAAGAAAAACCGGTCTCTGTCACCGAGGCTCTCTCATCGACAATTTCATCTGGTGAATGATGCCGAGAGCCCGTAACACAACGTCGGCACTTTGTCGCTTCGAGAGAAAAGAGAGGCGGTGCACGCGCGCGCACACGTACCATACAGTCAGACACACACACGAGCAAATTTTTCGTTATATTCCACGGGTAGTTCGACCCCCTCCCTTTGGCTTTTATCGAGTGAAAAACGGCACACTCGCGGATATATCGCAAGCAGTGGCGAAGCCCAGTCGAGTCGAGAGAGAGAGAAAGAGAGAGAATAACATGCGGCAAGCGCGCGGGCAACGCGAGCGAGGTATATACAGACACAACTCACCAGGCTGACAGTTGGTATTGCAGTCGTTTTTCTGGATCGCAGGACCGAGACACGGCTGACCGCCGTTCATGGGCGCCGGATTCGTGCAGGTCCGCGTCCTCTTTTGTCCTCCTTTGGCGCAGCGAGAATGACATTCCGACCATGCCGACCACGACGACCAGCCTCCGTTAACTGTAATCATCCAAAGCACAAACATGTTTGATCATGAGCTCTTCGTCCACACCGAGTCGTTATTATTATATAGCATTAATTAGAAGTAGAGTTCCTCTTGCGCATCGATCGCGTCGACGAGTCGCGCTTCGAAAGATACGGTTCGAAAAATTTGGGTTAAACACTCTCTAGTCGAATGTGTATATAATTACATCGGCGACGCAAATGAGGAATTCCACAAGCGCCTGCGCGAGATATTTTTTCTCCTAATTTCATCAGCAGCAGCTAGCACATGTCACTCGTCGACGCATATTGACTCATTTTGATTTTGACTTTCGGCTTCATCCGGGATGAAGCAATATAACGTCGTAGCGCGGTGCAGTAGCGCGCCAGTCGAGTGGTAGGCGCATGTATAAATATTTGACAGGCTGTGCCTCTTTAACTGTGCCACGTGCCAAATTTCTCCGGAATATTATAACATTAGAATTTCATTATTCATTCAAGTAGAATATCGCAATCTATTTCGAGCTGCAGTAGTAGTAGCGAGGGCCGCATGCCAGACTATGTAGCGTCAAATATATAGTTACCACTATCTGCAGTAGCCTATATATATCCTATATTCATCATACACGTGCTCGTAACTCACTCGCGAATATGCAGCGCGCGCCATAGGTTTAATAATCATTTGGCATTTCAATGAATAACTGATGAGTATCTGTGTGACCGGCCGCCAGCATTGTAAATTTGAATTCGTCAATAATTCTAAATTGACGCGTATATTATGTACAGCAGCGATAACGTGTATCCAGCGTGTAAGCTTGTAAGCGAGATTCGACTCGCGGCTCTCAAAAATAACACGCACTTTTTTACTTTTTCTCGCTCGCTCGCTCCAAACTATAACAGAGATTTCGCTGTAGGCAAGCGCGGCGCGCGCATATAACGGCAATGATTAATCGTCGTTTTGTTGCAACTAATGGCGCAGCCAATGACATTCCATCTCGTGTATACGCCTTGCGAGCGCGCGCGTAAAAAGCTGCAACCACGCGACTCCGCGGCTGAATGTAATGCATACATGTGCAACATATAGTCGTGCCGCCGACTCGATTGTCGGCAACGTACGTGTTTGACCGTATTTATGGGATTCTTTGTGTTCCTGCGCGCTACGTGTACTTTATGTCCTGCGACTATATATATACGACGGCCAAATAAGATTTGCGAACACCTTGTGACCGATCTACATAACAATAGAGGACGATGGCAAAACATTGTGCCGGGTCAAAGTCGATATTCTGACAAGCTCGCGGAGCCTACTTATACGACTCACTCGAGCAGCAGCACAGCGTATACCGGACAATATTTTGTTGAGTAAAACTGCGCTCTTATACTATATTCTCGATGGTTATTCTAGCCGTCGAGAGTATAGTAAACGCGAACCGTTCAAAATATGAAATACGCAAGAAGTCATACTTAGGTGTGTGAGAGCTTGAAAAAGTTTTTGTAATACAATGCATAAGAAACGCTCGAACACGCCGATAAACTTCTTTTCACGTATTATGTACCCACGCTTGTACAGGTCGATAAGCGATTCTTGCACGTGAACACAATCTTCTCGGCAGCTTTTGTCATTTTTAAGTGTAAATTTTTTTTTTTTAATTTTGTCCTCGAACTTTTTTGCTATTTTTTTATTATTTATTTGTAGAACCGACAAAATCATTATTTACGTTAGCGCGCCTGCAGACGTAAAATGATCGACTTATCGGTGGAAAAAAAGTTTTTACAAATCCGATACTTGCTCGCTCGGGACTCGGCGCATCGATCATTTCGCTAGCGACACGAAAAAGATTATTTCTGCATTTTTTTTCCTCGCTTTTCATTCGCGGCACTCGCAGTGCAGTGTTGGCGGCTCGCTATAACACTCCTCTTCCTCACGAACGGATACGAATGACAGAAAAGTTGATCGAATCGATGCTTAACGAGTAACGTATACGCGAAGCAAAGTAGTAACAGGTGATCGAGATTGAAAAAAAAAAATCTCACAGACGAGAAGATAATCCACGATTATACTATAGGAGCTCTCCCGGTGAAAGAAATAAATATAAGCACCGGATGGTTGGCTAACGAGACTTTGCCGAGAGTATAATATATAGTACGTGCGTCACGGATTGGGCGAAACTTGGGGAAAATCTTGTACAGGCCTCGCCGCCGCAGTCGCAGTTCGTGCAGCCCTGCACGCAGTGCTTCGTTGTATTATTGTATCAAAAGCTAAACTCATAATAACGAAATTAAGATACGAAGAAACTGGTTCTACGCGTTACGCTTGCTAACTATATACAAGGCAACTCTTAAATGGATTATATTCCATATGCAAATGGCTGCACATGGAGGAGGCTACGGCAGCAGCAGCAGCAGCAGCAGCAGCAGCGAGCGCCGACTCGCATTAGAACTATTCTGGAAAACCGTTTCGCTGCTGCTGTCTCTATAGTATGCACACCGAGTGAGCGAATCCCAAGTCCCTTGGAACTGGCGCAAATATTACATTATTCTTGATATTCCAATTTTGTCGCCAGCCTCGTACGTGATTATCTTTCTTGCTTTATATATATATACGGGTCTGCAGTGCGTTTCAACGAGAGCTACATGAGCAATCCGCGCGCTCGAATATGTGAAGCAAAAGTATCGTATATGGACATTTTTCGCTCTATTCTTTCTTTCATTCTTTAATTTTTTTGCTAATCAGATGGAATCGGGTCGCTCACCTACTATTTCTACTGGCTTACATAAACGTTTCATGCGAAGTCAGTGACTTCCCCGCTGAGAATAACTACCGCTCGGCTCGAGTTGGTATAACAGACGACGATAAGAATCATTTTCGCTGAATATATAATACAAAAGAGCGCAAGAGAGTAACTCTGCAGAATATCTTACCGTATACGGTGATACTGGCGGGCTCGCTCATACGCTTGGCCGCGATGTTCTCGGCGACGCAGGTATAGTTGGCCTGATGGCTCAGCTTGGCCTGGCCCACGAGCAGATGGCCCTCGGACGAGACCAGTAGGGTGTCGGCTCCGGCCTCGCTTCCACCACTGTTGCTGTTGGGCTCGAGGGTCACTCCGTTTCTCAGCCAGTAGACCCTTGGCGGTGGCAGACCGATGGGCGGCAGGCATCTCAGCTCGGTGCTCTGGCCGGCCTCGACCGACACAGAGTACGGCGGCGACTCGAATTGTTTCTTCAAATCTATCGAACAGAATAAGAGCGATACGTTGAAAATACATGCTATACGAATGTATGAATGCTAGGCTATATTATATGTGCGCGGCCAAAGCGCATGTAGTGTGTGTATATATGCGGGGGGATTGATTTGAATGTGCATATTGCGCGCATGAAAGAGATGGCTTGCCACTGATACGACGTGTCTCTCTCTCTCTCTCAGTTTGCTCTAGCAGCCTCTCGACGCTTGGGATCGGTGCAAAAAAATTCCCGAGTCGAGAGCCGTTGCCGCTATTGTTGCACGCTCGCGCTGTGCCGTAATACGTATACACGTAGTGTACGTGCAGGTCTAAACGCATGGACAAAGCGAAGGGGCGTGAATGCGGCGCTTACAGTCTTGGAGCTCTCTCTCTCTAGAAAAAGAGATAAGCCTATCGTTTATCTAAGCCGCGGTGCAGCGCGATGAAAATTGAAGCTAGCCGACGTTTCCGACTAAAGCCGAGCGCGCCGAGCTTTCATGTATTATAATTGATCGCCATTGCCACAGGATGACGTCTTTATTCGATGCAGCGCTTTCTTTTTCTTATATTTGCGTTTATATATTTAAATAAAATGTAAATACACAACTATACTTGAAAATATTGGAGCAGATTTTAGGTTTGACAAAATCAAGCTTCCAGAGTCATCTAAATTCAGAGAAACGATAACGATAAAATCCGATCACGACTTATGAAAAGTTTGGTGACTTTTTTCCTCTTTTCTCCATTGCCGAGTGTGTGAATTAAGAGCGAGGGTGCGTATAAATCAAGCATTCGTATGTATGTACTCACTTAGGTATACTGAACAGACATACCGAGAACGTATAATCAGGACAGCTGTGCGCTTCAAATTGTTTCTTTCTGCGAGTCTGCGCGATCTGCACGAGGGATAAAGGGAGAATGGACAGAATAAGAAGTAACGCAAGCCTCGGAGAGCGAGAGATTACCAATATTGATAGAGGAAATCGGATAATTTCTTGAGCACTCAATATTCCACGAGCGTTTGTTGCTCTCTTTTTCGGTGCAGTACGGTGCAATGCAGTACTTACACGCCGCCGCCGACGCAGCCGAGGGAAAAGTATAAGAACGCGCGCCGGAACACCCGAAGAAAGCCCAAGCGAATATCTTGTTACGTACTGGCGTATTGAGAGGAGAGCGAAGGAGAGAAAAAATTACTCCCGAGAATCGGAAAAGAAGACTACGTACTGATATATATGTATATAGCACATACACGCGAAGACTCTACAACGACGACTATGGCAGATGTTCGCTTGATTTCTCAAGAGCTTCTACTTGCTCGACACATTCTCTCAAGCACGCGAATACAGTGCAGACTTATACCTATAACTATAGCGGATTTTGTTGCGTAAGGTTGAGCTGTACAGAGCTCCCCTTTTTTCCTCGTCGCAGTCCTTACGTAGAGCCGTGTGCGACAGTTCAGTTTTTCGGAAGCTAGAACTTGTTATCGCGCGTACATGCCTGAGTGCAAGATAACGCGGCTTGAAAATATAAATTCACGCGCAAATGTTGAGCTTTCTCCAAGAGATGCATGATATTTATCTCGGCGAATGTAACGCAGAAAAATTTAATACGATTATTGACTCGCTGCACTCGTAAGAACTGCAGAGAAAAGAGAGAAAAATATTTGACATTGATTTCATCAAAATTCCCACCGCCAAAGTAAACATGTCCTTTTTGCTCCCGAGTAATACAATTTCTACCGAGAAAAGTTTGATGTAAACAAGCTTGTTTTTTCAGAAAATCTAGATTTATACAACCAAACGAGAATGAATTCTTCGCATTTTTTTATCGTTTAGTTTAACCCGACCACAGTCCCTCGAAGCTCGCATGGATTTTTAACAAGAAATTCATACAATGCAGACGCGGCTATTGGCCTTTTTCAACTCTATTTGTATTGTTCCCCTGGGATCAATCCTTTTGCCAACAATTTAATATTGTCTGATAGATTCTGCGGGGTAATTGATAAGAACACTATCTGCTACACGCAACTATTACCTGGCACGCGTGGTGCACACAAACGCAAGATCAATAAAAGCCAATTAATCGGAGCGATAAATTTTCAAGTAATTTAGCAGAGCTACGTTAATAAACAAGCGCTAAATCTTATTTATAGGTCAACGAACCAAAGTTGTGTATACGCGAATAAGATAATAATTTGCGACTATATACGTTCGGAACGAGATATATTCAATTAAGTTCGTGAGCTTGTGTGCGCAATTCGAATCTTAGCAATGACCTAACGACTTGACGTGTGCCGTATACAGGCCGTGGCTCGTATACGAATACCGAGAACCACAAGCGCAAAGTACGGACAATTAAAATGCCGAATAATGAAATTCCATTATAATTAACTCGGCGGTGCAGTCCCTCTCCGAGGAACGAAACATGCTTTCTGCAAATATAAACACGTACTCAGGAACGGTTTTACGTGTATGTGTGTGTACGTGTATAAAAATAACATGAAGCGATATACTGTCTAATTTTATTTAGGTTTCGCGCCGATGACTTTTTTCTCGGGAAAAAGTTGAGCCACGCGTGTGTAACATTATAATGCATGGGCATGCATAGAGAAAGAGAGAGACAGAGAGACGAGCTGCTGCACAATAGTGAATAATACCTCTATTGTTTTAAGTACATAAGTATATATGCACTACAAACCGTTCTGTCGTTGGAAAAGTTTGCTGCACATACACGCTGCGCATTCGTTGAAGGAAACTACATACACACACGGTTTTTTGCGGATAGATCATAATGTACATGCGCACGAAAGAAAGAGTTTTAATAATTGACAAATGATGGTTCGATTCGCAAGCTTATTATTTATACGCACTATGATATAGAGAAGCCGTAACTGAAAATGAGCTTCATAAGCTTCGTCTATCTATTATAAACATACGTGTGTGTATTTATGCCGCAATCTAGACACATGTAAGCCGATGCGTTTGACTGTGCCATTTGATTTAATGAGCGGCATAATTTATATAGTCCCGATCGATTCAATGTAAATTCACTTATTAAAAATGTTGTATTAATGTAGCGCACGCAGTAAAAAGTCTAGGATGATCGTTTACCGTTATGGGAGTGTTTATGTGCGCTCTGAAATCATGCGCAGAAAGTTGAGAGTTGCACCGAGATTTTATGCGTGTAATTAAATTACGCGGCAACGATGACGATCATCTCTATTCTACTACACGAGCAGAACATTGAAAAATAGTCACAGTGGCCGCGATTCATTTGAAAAAGTCTATCATTAGGAGCCCAGCTATAGGAACTGCAACTAACCTACTGCATTACTGAAATATCTAGTTCTTGTCTTTTCCGTGGAAAAAATGAAAAATTAGACGTTGGAACTATAATATGCAGAGGATCTGCAACACTTCAATTTACTTAAAACTCTGGACAATTAATTAAAAACCCTTCATAGATGCAAATTCGTTAGCCTTATTAACCCCTTACTAAAGTTTAAATAGTCAATTATTTGTTTTTTTTTTTTTTTTAAGAAAAGAAAATTAGTTCTAAGACTTTGCCGGTATGGCAGTAAATTGCAGCCGTTATACCTGGCCCTTAATGCACAAAAACTGAAATAGCCGCGTGCACAATAAATCCGCATTTCAATGGACCACGAGTTACACGTACACGAAGAATATATAAGTGAAAAGAGGATGCGGTCAAAAACACTCTATGGTCGTATAGTGCAGCATATATAGTACAGCAAGTGCAATACTCTTTTACCGGCTCGTACCCACGAATACGCGTGAGCTGCGCAAAACTACAGCGAGAGCCGCACGACAAACGGAGTCTTTATTTTAGTTGGCATTGGTATATATAAGTCGTGTCTCTGCTCACTTATGTCTCGTACGTCCGACGTTCTTTGCGCAAGAAATTGTTTCTGTTTCTTTGCTTTGCTTGCTCTCTCGACTGCCGTCGTCAATGTCGCGATTTCTGTAAAATTTTGAGTCTCTCCACGCACGCACGCGCGCGCGCGCAAGGTGTCGGTCGAGAGCTTTAATTGTAAAGCAAACATCTTCAAGTGGCAGCGAAAGAAAAGAAAAAAGAAAAACAATCGACGAGTTCGAGTGCTCGGAATGATTGATTGATGAGTTGTCGGAAGTTACTTTGTTAGTAGTAGCCCCCGAACACCGGCTAAATCTCGAATTACGCTTGTGTCCATTATACAAATTTGTTTATTAAAGAATCCGTTGCCACTGCGCAATCTATAGTCGCGATCGACCGAGTAAAATGTGTATCGCACTCGGTATTTTTGCAATGCAATACCCCTATACACACGATATAATATTATATCGTATCGGCCTTCGCAGCAGCTTGCGTATAATACGTATCTTTGTTTAAATTGTTACGTGTGTGGCACTTGGTTCATACGCATGTTACGCGCTCTGTACTATATACCGTGGAATTATGAAACGAGATACACACGGCGCAGCAGCGGAGTTCAGCAAATGTAACAAGTATCGCACAAAGATCGTGTGCCGCGCGCGACTCCATTAGAACAAGTCCTCGTGTGTATGTATATTTGTGCAGGCGTTTATTCTCACACGTATATCTACAACAAATTCATACATAGGTACATACATCAAAGCACTTGAGCTACTTGCCAACTTCTGCGCCAAGCTCGGCGACTAATTGTGAAAATTTCTCTTATTAACTCTGCTCGGGCTTTAACTCATTAATCCACGAAAATTTCAAATTTACGACCGCGTAATGAGGTCTTTAAAATGTCTACCGAGAGTGCATAATATACTCTCCGCTTAAAACGTGGATTTTGCATGCGACGACGCTCGGCTCCTATGCTGTATGCACAACTAATTGAATTTATGATTGATCCCGAGATAGAAATCTTATTACAGATGCAGCCTCTCTCTTTCTCTCGTGCGTCTGCGCAAGGATGTCGTAAACAAAATCTTAACGATCGCGTGAATAATGATATTCGCGTTCCGGCAAACCACACGCATCTCTCACGCGAATATGTTTATACTTTCAATGAAAGAGCGCGATTATAAAAAAAAAGAGAGTCGAGACTTACAGGCGACGTCGATCACGGCAGGCTGGCTATTTATTCGTCCGGCGCTCGACCAGGCGATGCACTCGCACTTGTACTTGTCCTTGCTGAAGTACTCCTCGATGTGGTTGCGCGTGATGTTGAGCTCGGCTTCGACGTACCGAGTACCTGTGTGCGGATCGACAAAGTCCAGCTGCATGTGATCCTTGACTTGCGCCCCGTTGCATTTGAAATAGACCTCGAGGGCGTTCGAGGCCTTGCAGTGGAGGGTCGTGGGCTTGTTCTTCACCACGTAAGACGAGACGGGCTCAACGAGGAAGATGGGCATGTTGCCAGGCCCACCGCCGATGAGCTCCGAGTCGCCGTTCGACATGGTCGGTGATGGCGACTCGTCCTCCTCCGGATACACGTCGTCGTCCTCTGAGCCGACATCTTCGCTTGCTGCAAAAGTAAACAGAAAAATATCGAGGTTAATTAGAAGCTGCTGAAGATAAGGCACTTTTTTGTATTAATGGAACTGCAGTGATTTTGGAAAAAAAGATACGCTCATACGCCGGAACTGCCGAGCAAGCACTGCGAAATTAGATTAGGAAATGTTTCTTAGCATATTAAAATCGAGCTAATTACAAAAGCTCAGAGCTACAATGCCTCGTGTAATACGCGCATATCATCATCTTCTTGCTCTCTCTCTCTATTCTTCTTCTTTTTTTTCACTTCCTCCACGCGTATACATGCGGCACTTTATTTTGATGTTCATTAGTCGAACGAACTCTCTTGTTTTAATGCAAATGCAATTCCAAGCAGGAAATTTTATTATTCCTCGGCTACATTGCAAAGCCTTGCGAATATACTCGCGTAGTACACGTATAGCATACGATGCTATATACTTTCTTGCGGCTTTACTTTACCCAACTCGTGGAAAGAATAAAAGGCAGAAAAAAGAGAGATGAGAAACAAATATAAAACGAAGATGGAAAGTGGGGTGTAATTGGCTTGTTTCAGGCCTGGCGTTCAAACGTTAATTTCATTGTTGTAAATTGCCTCTCGCGCGATCAAAATTGCTGCGCTTGACTTCTTCAAACTATATTACAAGTAAGGAGCATTATATGCCGTCGTCGAGTGTGCAAGCCAAGGCAATATTGCTTCTCTATAAGATTCTGATTGCTCTTGCGCCCCGGCAGGTCTGCTCGCTCGCCAACGTATTGTAAATTAAATGCGACTGTCATTTTTAAAGCTCGCAAGAAATCTCGTTAAATCGTCATGTCATGTATGTGCTATATATGTATAAACATCGCTGAAAGGACTCAACGGCTTTTTGTACCCGTATGCGAGTGCATATCGCGTCATCAAAAAGAGGGAATTTATTGTACACGTATAAAGTGCACTTGTATATCTCTCTCTCTCTCGCTGAATGAATGAGAGTTTCTGCATTCGAGCGTTGCGGGAGCTTATCCACGCATGAGCATCAAGTTCTCTCTCTCTCTCTCTCTCTCTCTCTCTCTCTCTCTCTCTCTTTTTAGACTACACCGAGCTGCGGCGCAGCGCTAGTGGCTCAGAGAGAGTGAGAGAGAAAATTTCGCGCTATTTATCGTCTTTGATATATAAGGGTGGCTATTATCGCGGTTCCGTTTTCCTGCTGTGTAGTAGTAGCAGCAGCAGCAGTAATGCGCCTCGACAAGAGAGAGAGAGACCATTACCTTCGCAACGCGATATTCCAAAACCCGGACGTTGCCCGAGCTACTGCGGTAGAGAGAGAGAGAGACTCCCTTACGCGGTTTCCATGCGAGAAAAAACCGTAAGAGACCCAGGCCAGGCTGCTGCTACCGCTACGAGAAAGAAACTGACTGTACACGGCTTTCCGAGTAGTACGCGCGGGAGTGACTGCTGTGTGTGTGTGTGTGTGTATGTGCGCGAGTGTATACGTACTCGTTTGCAAAGTTTCTTTTGATAAAAGCCGAACGCGTATATGAGAGTTTCGCAAGCTCTCTCTCCACGTTATAGCTCAGAGAAAGTTGCTTCATTTCTTTTTATTTTTCCCATTGCGAGTGAATAAAGGAATATCCTAGCCATGGGATGTGTGTGTATATACTCTATGCAGAAAACTCCGAGAATTAACTCGTTCGAAGCTTTGAAAACTGAGTCCCTAGTAAACTGGCGCGCACAAGAGAGTAAAAGAGAGAGAGAGAGAAAAATCTCGACGATGATGCTGACTTTGGACGATATATAACGATATATAGCGCTATGTACAGAATACGATCGTAAAAAATCTAGTCTCGGTGTGAGTACGCTGAAGGGGTGTTTACGATTTGCACCTTATAATTTTAATGCGGACGCCGCCGCCGCAGTGCAACTATGATGTATGACGTGTATGTACACTCGAGCTGTGCTATTATAGTCGCAGATTGGCGATTGCTTTACCGATGTTTAGCCATAACTCGCTTATTACAATTACGCTGGCATAGTTACTCGTAATTCCGATAAATTCTGCAGATGTGTATTTAAGATTTAATGTTTTCGAGTACCTCATTCGAGGCCGTAATATACCTCTGCGGGATGAAAGAAAGGATATATAATCGCGAGATTGAAAATTGCGTAAGAGAGCAGCGTACGACAGGCACGAGTGTTATCGTGATCAAAAAAGTGTGGAAAGTCAATTATGAAAATAAAAAGTCGAGCGAAGAAACTGATATTATTCTTGAGTCGCTGATTTAATAACTGGGTCGCGTTGCGACGATTGGACGCAAGAGAGAAAGAATTGAGAGAGAGAGAGAGAGAACAAAACACTATATCGATATGAATGAACGTCATTTTTTCACCATTATTTGCGCATGACCGAGGATTTAGATGATGGAAAAAAATTTGAAAAAAAGTTTCATCAAGCTCAGTTATTATTTCTACGATGAAACTTGGCCATTATCTTCGGGCAGGCGCTCGCTGTTCGAATCAATTATACGATCGAATTTATTGAAATGGCCATAATACGGTAGCTACTGTTGAAAGCAATCACGAAAGTTGGAAAATATTAAAATTCTATGCTGCGCTGGTGTAATATCACGGCCTTTTAAGTGTGTCGGGTTTACGTATAATACGCGCAAGGGATGATAAAGATATTTCGAGTGCGAATCGCGTTTCTCGTAGTAGAGTTAGCCACCCGCAGCTACCATAAAGCTTTTTCAAAACGTCTCGTGGACCCCCGGTCATAAGTACATAAAAAATTTTTTTCAACGAAAACTTTTTTTTTGCTTGTAAGGAAAACTAACATAAAATGGTACTTTTCGGAAGCAGTCGGTATATGCTCGAGGACAAAAAAATGTCGGCGCGACACGTGAAAAAGCTCCATAAAATGCCAAGAGGTAAGCGGCGGCTGCTGCTGCTCGATGCTCAAGCTCGCATACTCATACATGGTTGAAATAAAAACGTGATGGAGGTTGATTTTATAGTTTATACCGAGCGCACGGCCAGGGCGACAATAAAGTCATTATCGTTATAAACGCTGAGAGTCTTTCAAGAGCTGCACCTGAAGTCTCTTTTATACCGGCGCTCTCATAAAGAAAGGAAAAATTGCCATTGTTTTCTCGAAGCTCCAGTCAATGTCTGCCGTGCAGAAGATCGATGATGTATTATCATCAGAGCGCTTGCAGTTGCAGTAGCAGCGGCAGCAGTCGCAGCAGCAGCAGCAGCTCGTTGAAATTGATACGAATCGGACGGAGGAGAGACAAGAGACGAGAGAGAAAATTACGCAATACGTCATGAATACCAACATTGTATAAGCCCGTCAACTCCGACCTCTATTACAGTACTGCTGCTTTTATTTTTTTTTATTCGGCCAGGCATCGACCACACACATACACACAAACAACAGCAGCACATTTCAGCGCCGCTGCTGAGCAATATAGAGAGTGAACTGTATATCGTGCAGTTATAATAAGCGATATGTCGATCGAATCGAGAGCGATAACGAAAAGCGATCTATGCAATAATACAGACCGCAGACTCTTTTTGCTCCCGCGCGCGCGTGAGCTCTTGCTCCCTTTTCATTCCGTTTCATTATACACATATAGGAGTCCGAGTGTCTGTACGGCGGAATTTATTTTTCTATTTTACAAGGCAAAATTATCAAGTGGAATGCTAACTAGAGATGATCGAAATGAACAGAAATAGGCTCGGGCTGCAGCGGCGAGCCATGACCCATGTATGCATTTTTGCTTGTGCGTTGCGGTCGCTGCGGTCTCGGCAACTGTCCACGCGCGCGAGCGCAAACGAAATTGACACCGAATTGTTTCGTCTTTTTTTCATGCCCGCGAGCGACTACGTGTATCTTTAAATTACAAAAAAAAGAATCTCGCTGAACTCGCTAAAGTATAGAGTTACAGCCACAAAAACGAAAGACACTTTGTTGTTCCTGCTGCTGCTGCTGCTGCTGCTGCTGCTGCTAGGCACGAGAAGATTATGGAATAATTCTTATGATGCTTTAGTGCTTTTACCCATAGTAGTCGCCGCTCGCTCCAAAGTACGACGCGTACAAGGAAAAATGAAAAAAAGCGGAATAAGAGGATTTGGTTACGCGCTTGACTGGTCGATTTTGTTATTCTTTTGGCAGGTTGAAGCAGCAGCACAGAGCAGTTTGTAATTTTTCATTTTTTTTTATTTGTATTCGCGTCGATCGTTGTTGCATTAACATAAGACGAATTCGAAGTGATGGATATTTTGCTTTGCTTCTGCCTTCGCTACTTGCAAGGAATTAATGGTTTTAAAATGCTAATACAATTATTTTATGGCAGCAGCCCAAGATCTCGTCATAAATATTCTTCCAATTTTCTGATTGTTTTAGGTCGAACGAGTTATTACGATATTCAACTCGACCAGGGAGACGTATCTGCACTACTTCGAAATCGCTCGACTTTGAATTTTTCATTCGTCGTTTTATTGATTCGGCCGATAGATAATTTTATTCGAATCGATATATACTGCATCACGATGCAATCACGCTGAATGACTTGTAAGTTCTTGGCGCTTCTGTGCGCGAAAAAAATTCCAATTTCATCGCCGATGTATGCATGCATGTATACATAAAATGACGAGTCGTAATTTCCATCCACTGCGAAACGATTAATTTTTCTTCATTATACGGAGGCGCGCGTATCGAATGTTGCAGAACGAATGTCAAAAAAATCTTATACGCACTTTTAATTTGAATAATAAGTCAACTGCGAAAGTACCTTAGCCGCCGCTGTACTCATTTGCGAGTAGTCGTCGCTGCAATCAAAGCGAATATACTATGCAGGATATAGCGCGCGCGAGATCCCGTTAAATTGCTGCCTTTCAACGCTTCTTCGTAAGCCTAATCCTGGAGTAGCTATACCGGCAACAAAAATCTATCCTTTTAGCGCTTTACGAGAGAGAGAGAGAGGGAGAGAGAGAAGAGCCGTGGAAGAGCAGCTAGAGACAAGCGCAGGTTTATTCCTCGTCGAAAAGAACCTTTAAGATCGTCTTTGCATTTACTTTATTAAAGCGAACGTTCGTCATTATCTGTCGTCTGTAAAAAGGTACACGGCGCATTACCGGCAAATAGCCCGAGTCAATTGATTATCGTGCACTCGTTTACACACTGATGATGCAAACGCGCCGATGCATACATTTAAACGATTTCAATTTTTCAACGACAACGCTAGAAAAATAGCCGCGAGTATCTCTTAACCGCACGACGTATTACTTCATATCAATCTACCCGCAGAAAATCGGCTCGAGGCTTGTTTTCCAGAAAAGCAAGCGTATTGTGTATAAGCGCATAAATTGTCAACACGGCATTGTGTAAGCCCTCCTTTAACAGTCGTGTGTACAACTTATATTATATACACCCACATCATATTTGTAAGAATGAGAGAGACACACAGTCCCAAAGTCAGACGTATTTGTCAAAGCTGCTCCCCTTTTCTTGCTCTCCCTCTCTCGCTCTCTTGGGAAAGAAAGAATGGCTCGCTGCGCGCACAGCAATATTATATACTTGAAAGATTTTTTCTCTCCTCTTTCATCAATCCTTCGTGAATTCGTCCCGCATTTAAAGACGCGGCGCGGGCCCGCACATACCTTATAGGCATCCGCAGCAGGCCGCTTTGCTTCGTCTTTTATTTTTTGCTCTGCGCATGCAAATAAAACGAAATGAAAATCACATGCATTAGGGATTTTTTACTTCTCGCGCGCGCGTGTGTGCATATCTCGTGAGGAGCTCTCGGCCTGGAAACCCCTCGCGGTGAATCGATATTCAATATCCCATCGATAGCTTCTTTCTCTTCATTTTTCATATTTTTTTTTGTTCATGCAAAGAGAAACCAGTAGGTAGGTATCACGGCGAGCTCGCGGGCTGACTATATGTACACAGCAGCAATGACTCACCTTCGTCAGATCCAGTCGGTAACGAATGTACCGGTCTGATGATGGAAGAGGGTAGTGCTACCAATGCAAGACAGAGGACGATAAACAACCAGCAGCACGAACTCGGCCTCATTTCGATTGCTCCTTGCTTTCTTTCATTCCTTCCTTCACCAATACGCCGTCTTTGGATGCTAATTTAAAAGATGCATGTGGTCTAGCGATCCCGAGCAATTATTGTATTGCTCCTTGAGCGATCACTGACGACGACGACTTTGGCCTCTCTGAAACAAATAAAGCATATACTGAAATTATTGCCAGTTCAATAATGTTATACGGATTCGATGTTGTGCAAGGGGCTCTCTCTCGCTTCACGAGAACGACTTTATGAGTTTTTTCGAGCGCGAGAGAGAACAGAGAGTGCAAATTGTAGGTTAAGAGTTTTACGGGACCCTTGCGCGAGTGTTCATAAGCTTCTTCTTCGGGCTCTGAAATTTTTTTTTCGCGAAAGCGATAATTGCCGATGAAAATTCCCTCGGGTAAATTTTCGTTTTGTAATTTCAAGCCTTACGTTCCTGCTGCAGTTGCTGCGAGGTACGTATGCAGTATACATCGTGTAATTCGTGAGTGCGGTTTTCTGTGTCGCCGCAGAGCTTAACCTGACATTGAAATTCTCAACCTTTTCTCTTTTTCTTCTCGTGCATTTGTAAGTTTGCCGATGTAATGCATTTCGTTTCGTATTACATTTTTAACTATAATCGTGTGCGGTGAAAATATGGATTTTTTTTTAATAAACCAGGCTCATTTTGTTTGTTGTTTTTTTGCCTTTTTCCCCCGTTTATGTACGAATTGACGAGAGACGCCAGCGCTACTTAGAAATTAAGTTCTATAATAACAGCGAGGGGATCTTTCCGCATAATAACACAGAGCTCGAAGCTCGAGGTTGGTCGAGGTAAATTCAACGAGAAATTTTATTTTTGTTAAGTACAGAGTCGCCTTTTCATATATACGAGATGAGCTCTGGAAATTTTTACTTAATTTATGGTGTAAGGCCGCTCGGAATACCTTTTGACCCGCGGCGCAAAGTGTAAAAAAAATATTTCGTTTCTCTGGCGTAAGAGTGCTATATAGGTAGATCTCCAAAATGAGATAAACGAAATCGGGTTAAAGCGCACATTTTTCAAAATTTTCTCAGAAATAGAAGTGCAAAGTAAAAACGCGCATATGCGTATGCACATATACGTAGGCACTTCTTGTGCTCTTGGCCGTCATTTCGCAAGCCCGTAATAAGCGTCACATAAATCAGACTGAGAGAGCGCCTTATTTACCATATATTCACACTCGAACGTTTAATATAATTAAGTTGACTCGCGTTGGTAGTGGTGCCTTGTGAGATAATGAAAAGTTTCAAACGATGCTTTAAGGACGAAACTTTTTCGTTTTTATGAAACTTTACGGGCTTCCTGCGTCTATATAATGCTATTTAGAAAACTCGGCCAATGCGAAGAAAAATAGCTGCTCCACGACAAGGCATTGTCAGGGATGCGCCGCGCATTCGTAATTTCTTTTTACTTGCTCGAGCGAATCGAGTTGGGGTGATGAATGAAAAAACTGTTGGTACAAAAGGTCGCTGCACTTGTTACGCCGTTTATACGAAAGATAAACGATACAAATTAACTCTTCGTTCATACGCGTCGCGTTATCAAAACACGCGCGGCTCATTAAAATAAACCATTAGCAGTGGCAAAGAGCGAGTGTATATACACATTGTAACCAAACACGTATTAAGCGTCTCGCGAAGACAAGTAGCATAAACACGCGCGGGGATTCAGCGCCGCCACCGACGTGTTATGTGTACGTACGTTACGGTATACGTAAATATCGAGGCGGAAAAAGTCAGTCGAAAGGAGCGAGTCGACGAAAAAACTTTGAGAAAATCAGTTGATCGCAGAGACGGCGGATATCGACGGCATCGCATTATAGAGCTGCAGTGCGCGACATTTGTTTTTCAAATAGACTTTTATTTGCCTTGCGTCACACGGTTGAATGTACAAGCACATATATGTATATGTAAGTGCACATGCAACTTCTGCAAGAAGAAGAGAGGAAGGCAAGAAGAAGCAGTGGACAAAAAGAAGAAAAAGAAGGAAAAAGAAGAAGCTCGCTCGTAAGTAGGCTGCCGCTGCGCGACGACGAGAGCCCGCGTGCACCGAGCGTTCAAACACAAGAACAAGAGAAGAAGCGTCGTCTCGTCGTCGTCGCTGAAAAAAGCTAACCAAATATTATTCTATCCCAGCAGCAGAAGCAAGCAGCTGAGCTAAAAAGAGGGCACTAAAGATATTTTCACGTCGTCGAAGTACATACACTTAAAGCCTATATATCGGCCCGCGACGTACCAAAAAAATCCATTTGAATGTAAAAGTATTATAATGTATAAAAACGACGATGAGGTACTTCTTGAGCTACCTGCACAGCGGAGTGATTTAACATTTTTAACCTTGGTCCAAGCGCGATTTTATATGCTCTCCTACTAAAGACGTTTCAAAACTCACTTCGCGATCTTGTATATTATTGACAAATGAGTGCTATGCGCCTGTTTTATTGGAAACTATTATGGAACATATAAGAAACTTGAAACGCGGTGTGTGCCTGTGCGCGCGCGCCTCGCGGATGAATATTCATGCCAAGCTCAATATAAATACTAGTCTTACGCGTGCGCTATGATTAATTGGCGCTCGAATAAACATTTTACACCGAGCTAGAAAACGTCGATTAATGATCTGGTTAGCTCGGACGCAAGCAAAACAGCGCACACGTGTTAGCGCGGCCTCATCAACGCATCATTAGGTGCGGACAAAAAGCATTAATGGATTATCAATTTCTGCTAAACGCGCAATTTATTTTCCGGTAGTAGACGCGACGACGGTTGTTTCAAACGAGTTGCAAGATAAGAGTGTTTCTGATTTGTTAATATTTCCACGAATCTTAGACGTGTCATAGAAAATAAAAATATATACAAAAAAAACCTTGAAACTAATTAAAATCTCGCGTCAATCCTCCTAAAAACTCATCAACGCAGCAGTCGCAGGCGATAAATTCCATTCGGAATCCGCAATAAAGGGGTTACTTTAATGTAACCGGCTGACGAGTCAGAGTTTGCTGCTGCTCTTTCCTCGTTACGCTCCTCTCGTCGTATATACGTTAGCGCGCGCGTATAGGGTAGTGCCATGAACTTTCGCACCGGTACACATCGCTGCTGTCGTGTGTCCATGAACGTATAATAAGCAACGCAGTCAAGGTTCTTCGCCCTCTCGGCGTCAGCACGGCACATATAGATATAGCTCTCCCGCGTTCGCGCCGCGCCGCACGCAAAGAATTATCAAGTTCAGACCGCAGAGCACCATTGTTTGATCAAAATTTCCAAACTCCTATTAACTTGAGCAATGTTATATATGCAAGAGTGGGAATTTCTGCGTCTCTCGCGTTATATAGCGCTTGTCCCCGTCTAAATAATACATCTACACTTCATCTCGGCACTGTCGTGTTCGCATGTGAAGCAAACTCGCACGCGTGTGCGTATAAGCAGATGTATAATTCATTGAATGAAAAATATACCCCCACAAAAGAAGCTGTGCCAGGCGCTGCCTTGCAAAAACGGCGTGTATGTAAAGCGCGAGCGCCTGTATATGGCGTATAGGTAGCCTAGGGGGAAGTTTTTCCAATACAGCATGAATGAAATATATACGCACACGCGCGGGTGCAGCAGCTAGCAGCTAGCAGCTTCGTTCAATGAATATATCGCTCGATGATCGGCGCGAGCTCGATATTGCGTACGTACGTATTAAAAGTGTCCGCACATGCGACTCGACGCCGTTGTTGCTCAATGCGACACTCGGCAGTGATCCCCTGTGCTCGATACAATAATACGATTCTTTTTTTTTTCTCTTTTTTTCCCGAAAAAGATCGACCTCTGCAGTCACTTATATACTTAGTTGGAGGAGGAGTCGATACTTATAAGTATCCCACGATGCGTCTCTCTCTCTTTCTTTTTCCCCGCAACGAAATGAACCCAAAAGTGTACAGTTTTGTTCGCGTTGTACATATATATAAAGCTGAAGGGTCAGCAGCAGCACTGGCTCGATCGGTCGATCGTAGCTATAATACTCAGCGGGTGTGGGAGAGCGAGGCAGACGTTCGAAAAACTGTATATATTATAATCGCGCACAATTTATGAGGATCCCAAAATGTTGTGTCAAGTGTTAATAATATAATGTGTATGCGAGCCTATACGTTCGGCCATACGAATCCCGCGTGTTTGTGTGTGTAATCCACGCGTATTATGCTGATCACGACGCGGCGAGACACCTTTCTCCCTGGTAACCTACTCGAGAGTTCATAATCGCAACGTGTATCCTCCATCTCTCCTGTAGTCGCGTTCAAGAGACTGAGACTTGATTCAACGAGTGTTGATTTTATAAGCAGGCGTACATTCAAAATCTTTGACTTTACACGGTTATTACATTATAATTCTGCGACGCGCAGGTTGAAAGTACGCGAGCAGTTCGCGTGTATTACGAGGCCGATTTTATCTCTATATAATATACCCTATCACTCAGAAATAATACCCACAAACAAAACACGAAATTATTATATCGCTCTTGTTTCCTTAGGGTCTAATTTTGTAATGGTGTACAGCTGTTTGATCTGCGGCGTACATAACGCTGCTGCTGCAGTCATTTTCACACTAGCGTCGTATATAGCAGTATGGCAATTATATTTTACGAGCTGCGCAAAATTTCTCGTCACCCCCCACACGTCGCGAGCCAGTGGAGGTTTATTAATAAGACAAAGATACGCGCGCGCGCATATTTCTGTGCATATGTTTCGACTGCGTGCAAAAATATTCTAACGAGTCTCGCTACGCAAAACTTTATGCATCGGATTATACGAGGCCGTTGCAATCGTCGAATTTTCCAGGCTATCAAAATGTCCCGGAGAATTAGAAAAAAAACGGTGAATATATGCGAAATGCGTTTTTACGTACAAGCCGTAGCATATGGTTGCTCGACTTGTTGTTTTATCATGTTCAGTTTGAATTTTTTGGCGACAGCTGGTACGCGCACATACACATACTACGTGACTAGAGGCTTTTCCATGCGAGAGAACCGAGAGTATACATGAAAGAGGATTGAACCGATCTCAAAAAATGCATATAACGATTGACGCACGACGAGTTCGCTTGAATTATATACTTTCGGCGTAAAAGGTCTTTTTGGAAAATGTTGATTGACAAGCGTGTGAAAGGATATTAATTAATGACATGACTCAAATTATACGAAATCTATGTCGTGATTTTTTCAAGTCGAGACAAAGTAATGATATTGCGTGACTCTAGGAATTTTATATATCGCGCGCTTGAATCATGCCACTAGTGCGCGAGAAGACAAAAAAATCCTCAAGACCATAGATAGCGTGCTGCAGCGACGTCGCTGCAATTTTGCAACGATTTATTCTTATGCACTCGCTTATCGCGTGTATACAAGATGAAAAGTCTTGGTGCGTCGCGAAGCGCATAAAGCGGCGCGACGAAAAAGAAAACGAGCGTATGATACACAAGCGAAAAACAGCTCTTATCCGCGATCGAGCGAGCGGGTCAGGGCTTTCGCTTTTTGACCCCGGAAAATGACAAGCTACGTAGCTATCTCGAACGCTCCGAATGATAATTGCGTCATTAACTGCGCGACGACGACAGCGAACTAGTAAGACAATTTAAAAATGTTGGACGGTATTATTCCGCGCACGTTTCTTACGGGAGATATACACTTGAAATTCTATGTTTATCCCTTGATGGGATGAAATTGCCGACTCAGCTCTCTCGCTGCTGCCGCTACCTCCCACAACGAATGCGGCGCGCAAACGCACATATATACCTACTACTTGGACGTTTTTTAAATCTTGTGCTCTGTCGATCGAATATCTCCTTTTAACGCTTGCTTTACCTCTCAAAAGCTCGCATATATGAGAGGGACTTAGCGCGCGCGCACTGCATCTACGATTATACGGGCTTCTATCCGGTCATTAAAGCATCTGTGAATGTGCACCCCCTTTAAGTGTGCGTATAAGTAAGCAATTCGTGTATTACGAGCTTCTCTCTTTCTCTTTCTCTTTCTCTCTCTCTCTCTCTTTAACGAAACGTAAAGCGATTACTGAATCCGATTTTTCACGCACCGCTCATTTTTCGAGTATCAACACACGCTGGCATTGTGCGCCGAGGCACACTGCGTGTACATTTATGGCCGTGCTCGCTGATGATGATGATGATGATGGCGTTGTCGAAAAAAAGAAGAAGGAAAGAAAAGGAATAAGGTAGCCCAGAGGGGATAAGCCCTTGTATTGTAACAGGTAGAATAAAGTTCTCACGCAGAGAGAAAGAAAAAGAGCGAGCTCGAGTGAGTGCACACACACGTATGGCACCCAGTACGTACTGGCGGAGTTATACATGTATACTTTGCTATATATTACGGCGCACGCAGGCTGCAGTTGATGGCAAGCTGATCGTTAAATCACTCACGCGCGTGTGTGCGCGCGCGCGTCCTTTAGGTGAGAAGAAAATTGTTTGGACGTCGATGCATAGCATAATACGCGCGTACGAGGATCGTTACATCAAAAATTTCTTCGTCTCGCACTGGTACGCGCGAGCGGTACGCACTATGAGCGGAAGCCAATTTTCGACTTGCGAGAAATTCACGCGAACCCTTCCGTACGTGACAAAAAAAGTCGAAGTTTAGGAAGCGAAAGAAAGAAAAAGGAAGAGAATCGAATCGCGAGAACGGCAAGTGGGTGACACATGTTCTCGTACGGTGTGTGCGCTAGCTTAACTCTGTGTATAATACGCGAGCCTCGTATTATGTATGTGAGAGAGAAAGCACGAGCTCGAGCAGTAGCAGTGTAAGCGACTCGTCGACGCCGGACCAGCGCCAGTCAAATATTATTACGTCGTCGCGGGGACGACCGGACGTTGCACTAATGCCTACCCGTTGTACATGTATAATATAATGTTGAAACACTGCCTTTTTCTGACGTAATTCCTTTCCGGTCAGGGAACGTTTTTCTGCCCTTCCTTCTCAGCTCGTTCTCGCGGACTTTGATGATTCGCGCTCGCTTGCGCTGCAGCATATAGTGCGTTGATTTTTTGCACGCTACATTGTGGATAAACGCAGTCGCTGTCGTGCGTGCGGTATTATATAGCCGCTATACTTTGCTCTCATTAAAGGCGGCAAGAGGAGGAAAAGAACAGAGCGCGAAAGCAAAAATAACGCATTGCTTGAAGAAAAAAAAACGGAGAAGAAGAAGAAGCGAAGAGCGTCTCTCGCAAATGTATATAGGAAGGATCGGCCGTGGCGAATTCCGCATCGTCGTCGTATCTCTCTCCCTCTGGAACTCTCTCTCTCTCTCTCTCTCTCACTCTACCGTAATTTATATACGTTTAGAGGTTTACAGTCTGCACGGAAAGCGAAAAATAAATAAAAAATGAAGGAAAAAAATTGCGACAAACTCGAGCTCTCTCGGTCACGGCAGTTATATATACATGCAGTTTGTATAAACCAAAAAATGTATATATTCCTCATTCCCTCTTTCTCTCTCTTACCACTCTTTGATCCGAAGCACGACCGCGAATGTTTAGTTCGAGCATACGCGCATAATTTTTTTTTTTTCGTACTTCACTTTTCTACGCGATGTAAAATCGAGGAATTCACAAATGCCTCGAGTAATGCACGCGCTTGGCGGATTTTCAAACACGCCACGAGCATATGGAATGAAAAAAAGTTCAGTTCATTATGCGCGTGTGAGTATAAGTGTATTTGTGTGTCTGCGCAGGATGAGGAGAATGGCTAATTGATAGCAGATACCCCGCTGCGACAGCGAGAGAAAAAAACGACATAGAGAGAGGAAAGAGTGACAAAAAATTTATTTATGCGTGATCTGTGGACCGGCATTATTCATGAAGTAAGCTTTTATTTCGACAGTGTCGAGTACGAACTAGACTTTGCTTCTCCATAAAAAAGCGCGTGTGTGAGTGATACGTGTAAGACCAATGTGTGTATGGATACGACGGTCATCACTGTCACTTTTGCGCATACACGCGGGGCGAAAATCGTATAAAAAGTTTATTAGTTTAGTGACTGCTGCAGTACGGAACAACAGAACACTTTAGTGTGCGCAGCTACTATATATTGCGAATATGTATATGCCGGACCACATGTACGCATAATATAAGCGCGAACTTTATTCGCAGAACGCCGAAATTTATGAATTACAAGTTCGTTCGATGAATGAATTAGATATAGGATTTTATGTGTTGACGCTTGTTTTCGTGTTTGCACCGATAAGGAGGTCCCGAGAGTTGTCGTGGTAGCTGCGAGAGACGATCGAGCATCATAAAAAAGGCCTACAAAATTTAATTATGCATCTCTCGCATATATTGGAAATTCGCAGAGAGCTCCGAGATAATAAGGCGATTAAATTGCGTGTTAGTCAGCATCGATAGCGCGTATATGTACCGCCTGTTATTGATCCGATTCCTTGACACAATAACGTTGAATCATTATTTTATCGGTTTCGTACGCATTTATACTGGACGATAAAAAGAAAAAATTCCGGAGTAAAAAGCATTTCGGCGTCGCGACTGTAACTGCAGCAGTAGCAGTAGAAACGGCAGTTGCAATCTGTCAGTCAGCGAGAATTTATCAGCTGTTTTTCCGCGCGCGCGCGCACAGACACATTTGCACACTGTAGTCCGTTGCGAGGGATACTCTCGCACCGCAACTTCAATAAGCAACTCGTAGCGTTGCGAAAAGTTTATAGAAGAGCGAATCGTCGTCGTCACTTATACTCGGTGTCGCACGACAAAAAAACAGAAAACAAAAATACGGGTGCTAGTTGTGAATAGTGGTCCTATTAAGACGAGGAGAGAGAGAGAAAGAGAGCTAGTTTTGCACACGATATATAAAGTGACATAAACGTATTACATTCATCAGCAATTCCCATTATTTTAGACGGAGCGCGTATGCGTTTATAAGCACGCATGCACCTATATAGAGTATGTGTGCGCAACGTTGTACAATACATTAAAGTCACATAATACGCTGCAGCAGCAGCAGCAGCAGCAGCAGCAGCAGCAAACGGCAGTCAACTTTCACGGTATATATATCTCTGGAAAGGCGCACGCGAGCACGCACGAACTGCACAGCTCTCCGCGTCCAAAACAAACCGCGCGCGTTTCTGTTTTCCGTCCGTCTGCAGCACTGACAGCCGACGCCGCCGCCGCGCGCGACTGTGCATTATCGCCTTTTTGCAAAACTGCAGCGTACGTGTATGCAGGCGTGCGCCTGCATGGGAGAGAGAGAGCCACCCACGCATATATAAAATACTATGAAACGTGCGGCGAGGCGACAACAATCCGTCCCACACTTTCATGCGGCATCGGTCAGCTTATAAGACGTCGCGACGTTTTATTTTTTGCGCCTTACACTATATCTGCAAGTGCGCATCGCAATTGGGGAGGATAAAAATATCAACTCACCGATGAAGAATAGCCGTGCGAGGATTAAGCGGCGCAATGAGCAGCGTCACTTGAGATTTGAGATCTATATATAAAGCTCTCGCAGTGCACTGGCGTAATTCACTGACTAATATTGCGAACAATATATTACATTCGTATAACACTCGCGTTAATTCGCACAATATCCGTCGTCACTTCCTTCGGGCCAAAGCAGAGTACTACTACGGCAGAGTGCAATGTGCAGCATCCGTTGCTCTCTCTCTCTCTCGGTCTCGCTGTCTCGTTCTCTACGCATGCAAGTACGTATGTGTGTGCTCTAATGATCACTTGAAATGCGTTCGATATAATACTCGGTCCGAGACACAGAGGAGATAATCGCGCGAATAACAGCCCTTCTCTCTCTCGTTACGTGCTGTAATCCATCGACGACACGAGACTCATAAATCGTCTATGTATGCACGCAGCGTACTGTGCGTCTAATAAATATATATACGTAATGCGCTCTCTGCGTTCTCTATTGTGCGAGACGACGACGACGACTACTACACGGCGACTGTAAGAGGATCGTTTGACTTCACTTCAAACTCCTTTTCCCACGATTGTGCACCAGAAAACAACAACACATATAAGACCACACACGCACGGTCACAAACACACAACGAAAACAACACTATAGGCCAATAGCTTTGATCCAACTCGCGAGCGATAAAAAATCAACAATTAATATGAAGAGATAGGTCAAAAAGAATTACGATAACGTCTCGTATTTTATATTCAGAGATTATGTACTAAACGAGACGACTGACGCTCTCTTCTCGATCTGTGTGTGTTGTTTTACGATGAAGACGCGGCAGCGACGGAGCACACGTATAGGTTGGCGCGCGCGTCGACGTCCAAAGGGAGACTGAAAGTACGATTTATACTTGGGCTCCGAAACGCGCGTGGCTTGAAAACCCGCTGCCGCCGGCGCCGCAGTACCGCCACCACCTCCACCAGCACACGGACCACCACTACTACCATATCTACTACTACTACCACTACTGTACACTGTCGCCGTTTCTCTCTGCCGCTCGTGCGAATATCTGCGGGTGTGTGTGTGTGCGAGCCGTGTACGTATATAGCTATATGTATGCGCTTCGGAGCGCGTCGTCTATCCTTTTTGCTCTCAGCTCTCCGTCTCTCTCTCAGGTCTGTACATGGCAACGTGCGCGCGCGAGCCAGACAGACGCTCGGCATACACACACACACACACACACACACACACATCGAGCTGTGCAGAGTCGTGGTTTCTAGTGGTATGTGCATGCCACTGAAAGAGAGAGAAGGGGAGATCTCTCGACTCTTGCTTCCTCGCTATATACCTACCTCTGTACGGCACATTTGCAGCGCATATATATACCTATATATTATCATACACACCATAGTCGCAGTAGCAGAGCGGCTCTCTGCAGCCGCTGTGTCCCTTTGCTGCTGCTGCGAAAGCTGCTTCTAGTGTGTTTTTTAAAGTATAAGGGACGACGACGATATTGACGTGCGTTGAGAAATTTCACGGCGATTTTCGAGTGTACAGACCTGCGTACATACGCGTATAATGCGTGTGTGCAGGCCAAAGCACAAACGTATATAAATATTATGTGTCTGCTCGCACGCATGGCAGGCTGGATGGAAATTTTATTAGATAATAGCGAATTGGTAAATAATGGCCTTGGCAGGCAGCAGTTGTGTATTTGCGCGTAATACTGTCCTGCATTCGATCGACCATTGTGTTGTTCTCTATACCTTACCTTGAGAAAATAATACTCCTCTTTTTGGAGCTGCTCTCGGTACACAGCCGCAGTCGAGCACACGAGTCGTACGTATACGTCGCGTATACACATGCACACGAGTCTAAAGTTTCTCGACGTCTTTCTGCGCATAGAGGAAAGAGAATATATATAGTGTGTCGACGTTTTGAATGATTCATTAACGAAAAGGAGCTCTCTATCCGTCTCTCTCTTTCTCTCTGCGTGCATATAATTCAAGCGCGGCACACGCGGACCATTGAACTTTTTCCGAAAATTTTCAGAAATGGTTGTAACTCTACACCACGAACGCGAATATATAACAATATGCAAGTTTTTCGCAACTTTGTAATGTCAAACAATTCTCATTTTGCATTCGTTATAATGCAGAACGCAGTTACGAGTCATATTTTATATATATAAACACACGATCGCGAGTGCTTGGCGCATTTGCGAAACGGCTGGCATTTATTATTTATAAAAAGTGAAGCTCGCGAGCTCGTAACGTAAACATCGCGACAACGCGCTATGCAAATTCTTTTGCCAAGTAGCTCGTAATGCGCTGATCTAATTAATTATTAAAAAATGGCCAAGCTCGAGAGCGCATACGTGTGTGTGGAGCCGTGCTTACAGACCTGTGCCAGCAGTATAACACCGCTACTGCACTGCCTATATTGCCATAATTTTATCATATTGGTGTTCTCAAACTCGCGCTGCGATGTAAGTTAATTATGCGCGTCGAGCTAATATTGTCGCGCGCTCGAATCGCGTCTAGTGTAGCATCAAAAATAATATCGTATCAGCGAAATTCTTGAAAGGCGAGATCGTGCGCATATAGACTGTCGCGCACGAGCTATTCGGGAATATTATCGAGGATATGCAAAGTTATTCGATGTATCGAATATCACTATTCTGGTGGCACACGAGTGGAGAATTTACTCGTCAACATAGTTTTATGCATGCACGTATCAGTTATACGGGTGATAGGATGGATAAAGAAAAGTGTGCACATAGTAGGAACATCGATAAATATAATGGACTTGGACATTCTTCGCTTTAATTGATATATCCGTCGAGTTGCAATAATATGTGTGCAGTACCAACGCACTCTGTCTCTCGTCCATGCACCAATGAAAAAAATAATACCAAATATTACTTACCGAGCTAATGGACGTTAACACATACGATATACGTGTAACAGGTATACAGAAATACGTTCGACCGAGAGAAAATCTCTTTTTACGACCCATTAAGTGTTATTAAACTTTGCTAATATCGATACACGTTAACGTTGCATCATTAGACCGGCAAAATCTAATTTATATCGAGTTCGATCTATCTGGACGGTTCCGGATGAGTTTGTAAAAATCTGTTTATAATGCCTCCTGCAGCGCTCCTTAAAATTTTCAGCTTTGTACAAAATGAGGTAGCTGCAAGCTGATGAAAAAAAAGGCACAGAAGGTACTGTGCACACAAATTATTGCTTATATGTATACAGCGTACGAGCTGCCTTGCTTTGTTGTTATTCCACCGGGCGCACGCGAAGACGAACTCCCGGTCAGAATCAAAGAATCATGCCCGATAAATGAACTACCTCTGGAGCTTAGTATATATTGCGCCGCATCATCAATTCTAATAGAGCAAAGTTTCACCTCCTGCAGGATCGATGACTTTGGGAAAGAACTTACACGTTGCATCTATACACTGCAGCTGAATCGCAGTGGACTTTTTCCATTAGAAAAATTGCTATCGACGTCTGCGTTAGACTGCAGCCGTGTGCGATCATTTATGGCGGTGGGCGATCCTGCCTCGTTGCAGCGCGATGTACTACAAGCCTCGTCGGTGCGGTATAATCAATCGAGCCGCGATGATATTTCTCTCATTTCTTTCACTGCATGCACGTGCGTTTGTGTTTATAAGCTAATCATCATCTCTCGCTGGACAAAAAGACGAGAGGCAAGATTAAACCCGCGTTAAAAAAGAGCAATGGAAAGAGGAGGAGTAGCAGCAGCAGTAGTGGTCGGAGGCACGCGCGCACGAATGTGCAGCAACTCGATGTTTCTCGTTTCCTCGGCGCCACTCGCCCGCTGCGATTGCACGGTGTGCGTGTATGTGTGTGTGTGTGTGAAATGCGCACCGAGGGAGGAGGTATAGGAGGAAAGAGGTACATACTCTTTGCACCATGCAGGCATGTCAGTGAGTCGCGCTAGTTGCGCGCTCGAGAGACGTCCACCATGCCGGTGGCCCTCCGTGTACAGCCACTGCTTCCTCTCTCCCTCTCTGGCCGTACACACATGCTTGTGCGGCATATGCATAAATGCTGCTTTAGAATACAAACGATCTATCCCAATGCAATGCAATGCAATGCGCGCTCTGTACATCGTATTCGCTGGAGTTGATGCTTACAAGGGCATGATATCAAATGCGCGCATATGTGGGCATGTGTAAGAGTGTGTGTGTCCGTATGTACGTGTGTATAGCACTGACCATGCACGATGAGAATATTATTCGAGCGCATGATGATGCAGCTGTGCGAGGGATTTCGCAAACGCAAACTTGCGAGAAAGCCACTGGTCATGTTGTAGTGAGCGAGGAAGCAAGAATAAAAAAAAAAGGGAGAGAAAAAAATAGCTTGAATATTTCACCGACGAGAGATGGGTAATACGTATCTATATCTATATGTGTCTCGCGCGCGTCCGGCGTGCACATATCGAGAGAGAGAAAGAGAGAGAAAGACAGACAGAGAAAAGTAAGCGAGTTCACATGTAGATGCACAAGAAGCTGAGGAAGCACGAGCTCGAAGAAAAAAGTAAGAGTAAGGTTGCGAATCTAATATTTATCCTTCGGTGTGTGCTGTGTTAAGCCAGTCCAGGCGCGATTTCTTCTTCTACTTGCTGCTGCTGCAGCTTCCTCTAGTGCCTAGAGGGGGTTACATAGATAGAGAGCTATCCCATCTCTTTGTCTTTCCGCCTTGTTTCCACGAGATTTTCTCTCGGTCTTCTTCTCTGCTTTCCGAGAGAGGAAGAGAGAGAGAGAGGCTACGTGCATATAGCCATTGTGCAGCTCGTGCAGCAGGCCTGTATATACTGAGAGCATAAGAGAGAGAGAGAGAGAGAGTCGCAAACCTGGTCAATCTGGCCATGGTCCAGTACAATATGTTCTCAGGTCGCGTGCGCGACTCTAAAAACCCTCCGGCGATTCTCTCTCTTTCTCCTCTCTATTGCAACTCACGATTTTTCACAGACTCTAAACGTTGATTCACGCGGGAGGAAAGATCGCTCTCGCTTGATGCACGCGCCCTGCCGCTGCTTTTTTTCCTCTCCTTGAGCTCCTCTCCTTGGAATAATACACACACACACACTCTATGTTCATGGCTAGGCTGTTGTTGTTGCTGAAGAAATTCATGCATTCATATTGTAGCGGATTCTTCTTTATCTGAGCTATATATGTGTGCACGTGAAAAGGAGATTGCACACTTGCCAGCGGTGCACGAGGTATGAAAAATTTAATTTGTTTTGCTTTCAAAATCATCATCGCGATGCATCGAGTACCAGGTGCATACATATATATGTCTATTGCAGAAAATATGATGAGTGCTTTTGATAGCTGACTCGGCCGATGTATCGTGATTACTCGACGCCCAACTAAACTATGCATAGGATTCGCGGCCATTATAAATGTATACCTTTTCACGTAACTGTCTTTTCCCATCGATTCGAGTACAATATCAAACGACTCATTTATGTACCTGTCGTGGTCAGATTAACACCGAAGAATATAAAGCAGGTCAATATTTCGTGTGTCATCAACTTGTGTGTGATTTTCATCCTAAAAAGCCACTAAAACCTAAGACATTTTTTTCTGTGCGTCTCGCTCTCATGCGTGTATTATTATTTTAATAAAAGATTATGGTAATGGTCTAACCTCGTTCTCTTGAGGGCGACGAAAAAAAACTCGAGCGAATCAATCATCGATACATCGTGAGACGAATGTATAATTTCCTTGCTGTGTACGCGCCTCGATGTATATTGGCTCGAAACCGCCTACTCTCTCGCGGCTCTGCGGCTCTCAGCAAGAGGAAGTAAGAGTCAAGAAAAACGAGCCGCAGCGGGCGCTCGCGCTGCTTGGCCCCTGTGTCTTACATATATATAGGTGCCAGAGTAAGTAAAAGCAAAAGCAAGTATATCTTTTTTTGTTTTCCTTCTTTTTTTCAACAACACCCAACATAGCCAGTGGCGCTACTACGCGCGTATATAGTCAAGTGCATGCAGCTGCGCCCAAGCCAACCCTTGAGTTTTTTCTATGACGCTCGCGCGCGCCCAAGGAGTTCAGGAAATCCTCTTATGAACGTTGTCAATGCTCTTCGTAAGAGCAGATGCTTTCACGAACCTAATTACTTCCTTATCGTCAATCGAAGTGAAAATTTATTAATTTTTTTTATCTTTATATTTTTTTTATGGATTTGACGCGTGTCTCGAGTTGTGCAACGGCGTACTTATCGAGATACATGCTGGAACTATACACAACGAATAGCTGAAAAAATGTTTTTATTATCTTTCTGGCGAAGGACATAGTACTCGGCTTTGATACTTTCACTTTGTTGACGCGTTTAATTTAAGGAATTTTCAATGGTTAATTTTATTCATCTTTATTAATTGATACGTCAGAATATTCTAATATTTTTTACGCGCACACTCGAGAACCGTGAAGACGAGTTGAGAAAAACTTTCGTGTTATTACGAGTCGCGGTGCCGCAAGCTATCACAGCGGCGCGCGTGCGTGTCCGTGCCTATTTAAAATTTATAGGCGAGACTTTTTTAAAAAGCTCGAGCTCGAGTCTCATTTCTTATACGCGTGCGTGAGCGTGTGTGTATTCTCACGGTTGCGCATCATGACTCCAGCCAGATAGTCAGCCTCCACAAGCCGAGAGTCATCAAAACATCGGTAGTAAACGTATTAAAATGTCGGAAATATCGGCGGTAAATCTTCGCGATCAGATAAGCAGCCGAGTACTGCGCGAGGTGGTCGTCGTGTGCGTGTTGGCTTTCTTTCGCGCGCGCTGAAAGTTAAGCTTGTATTATACCTATGTATATGTGCGCGAAATCTTTTTGCGCGCGTGTTGTTTTCAGCGTGACAAAATTCATGTTTGACCGATCCGCATTACACGAATATTTAGCATATCATTTGTCGCGTTTGTTTCCGACTGTCGAGATTTCGCGCCCGGTGATATGTGTTATTAGCCATTTTTTTCGATCGTTTAAGGCAATTAGCACGGTGTACGGTAATTATTCAGTGATTCCTTACTGATAATATACACACGTGTTTACGTATAATATATGTTATACGTATGCGGATCTTGGATAAAAATCGTTGGGTACTTTAATGCGTGATTTGAGTACATTGCCAAAGACTAGCGTTTTAGAAATTTTTTACTTCTCAGGCTCAAAATATTTCATCGATGAGTGTCGGTCAGACTTTCTACACCTCTTGAGGTGCATCATCGATTAAACCTCTCGACTGGAACAAATAATGAGCTTTTCTTCTTTAATCTGTCCTCAATCTGTACCTTTATGAATGTGTGAATTATTCAAAACGCCAAGAAAGTATCTCTAATGTGTTTTCTCTTTGGTTTTTTAATTATCATCTACTTTGATTTTTGAGTATGTTCTTGCTTTGATGTATCTAACATCCTAGCACACATTCATGAATGATGTTGTAAAGTTGTCAAGACTGAAAGTATATTATACGTTGAGTTATTTGAAGAAATGATATTTATTCTGCATAAAACTCTAATTTGCCAAAAAGAAGAATAAATTCGTTAATAATCGATTTCTATTCATAAACATATGCTTTGTATTTCTATGAAATTCGAAGTTACTGACAATTTTTAACACGACAAGAGCGATAATGATCAATATAAAAGCGAGTTCGATACAAGTTTGTTCGCGCCAACCACATGTCACCATCGTGAGACAAAGTCGCGTTCTGAAAAGGGTGCGTATGTTTATCTTGTAACAATTTTTCGTAGATTGCAATATTTTTTCAGAGCTTTTACATCCCCACGAAATAAAAGAAAATGTCCATAATAAATTTCTCTTTTCTCTGGTCTCATAATTCTTTCTCTGAAGCTCAATCTTTTTCCTCCAATGATGCCTCGGCACATTTCCCATTCAATGAGCACCTGTCGGCGCGAGAGCGTCTTTTGAATTTTGAAAATGTCACGATATTAATCGCCTTTTGACACCCATACACAAAACTCCCACTGAATACGTATTTCATTCAATTTTCACCGCGATATACTTTTACCGAGCGCAAAAGAAAAAAATGAACCATTTAAATGAGTAAGTGTATTATAAACCTTTTCTAAAAGGAACTCACCGTTCGGGTTAAAGCTATATACGCGGTGTTAGTATTCTACATCTGACGCTATTAGATTGAATAAATAAGCTCGGGCCCTTTCTGTGCCGTATCTGCAGCATAATATGAATTATAATATACTGACTGGGTTTCGGCTGCAGCGGCAGCAGCAGCTCCATTGAAAGGTAAAGGCCGCCTCTTCTTTTTTTGGCTCACCGCACGCGGCCGAACGCGTCTGCCGGCGAGACCACCAAGAATCTTTATTTTACAACTCTCCACCGGTTGGAGCTGATAGTCCTGAGGCGAGCGCAACCTTCTATTTTCGTTTCAGAAAAAAAAGAACGATCTAGGCGCGTGATCATATCACCCTCGAAACATACGTATACGCTGGATGAATGCAACGAAATGCCCGCAACGATAGACGTGCGTGCAAGAAAGTTTTGTGCAGAGTTTCGGAATCAACGTTGAGCGACGCGCTGCATCGTGGCAAGGATATCGCAGACACAACTTGACATATGCACTCGTTGACATATCCTCCTCTTATTAAGTAAAACGGTCTAAAAAGCTGCAGCTTGACTAATGCCCGTACTATAAAAGAGAAACGATATAGGCCCCTCGAGGCAACGTCAATTAAACAACATTCAGCATTTCTAATCTTTCTCCACGTGCGGATAATATACAATCCAAAAATAGTACGTATACTTGCGGTTGAAGGCATATGCCAGTGGCGTCGCCGTCGCAGCGCGGCTCTGTTTTTCATCTCGACTCCTCTGCTTATGCTCTTCCTTTCAAACGTCTCGCTGCATGTTATGTTGTTTTATATATAAACGCAAAATACCTTTCTGTGTATATACGCACAACCTTGGCTGGAAGGCTCGATGCATTCGTACATTTATACGTAGGCGAAACTATAGAAATGAGCGAAAGAATGAGGGAGGATGATTAGATTGCGCTAATGGCGAACGATATCCTTATCACCGACCGCAGGAATCCTCTGCGCGCTCGGCATGTATTTTTTCCCTCGATGGAGGATGGCTTCCTCTGCTGCTTCTTCTTCTTCTTCTACTTCTTCTACTTTGGCATCCCTCGGTGCTGCGGCCTATTATACTCTTTCTGTGTCCAGACCCGTGCCGAGTCGCAGCTATTCGTTTGTCTGTTGTTATCGGAAGGCCGGGAAGAGATTTCTCCGTCCGCAGCCGTATATATAATAATACCATATATACTCGCCTCACTCGTGCACACATACACACGATGAGAGAACGAGAAAGAAGGCTTAAAAATACCTTGGCGGAATGAATTGGCCGCGGAGCGATACTGATGCGCGCCATATACGTATGTATGTGTGCCTTCGCTTCGATAATTGATTGCCGCTGCTGCGCTTGCCGCAGCGAGCGGAATCGAAATGGAATTCCACCATAGGGAATGAGAGATAAAATTTTAATGGGAACGATTGCTGTATAGAAAGAGAGAGAGAGAGCTCGGATTTTTCGCTACACTGTTTATTATGATTTATCTCTAGACTATGGCTACGAGAATCATTGATTGGACCACTTATTGGTACCACCAAGGTATATCTGGTCATTAGACTCCTGTGACGTTCCAACAAAGTATTAGCTCTTATTTCATTCCAATTTTACTTGGCTGTATGTACGATAACACTGCTGAATTGCGAAAAAATATCAAGCCAATGTCTTCATTGTGTGGCCACATTGCACGTAATGAATCATCGATCGGCTTGATCGCGCGACTTACCGCAAATTGAGAAAAAAATCATCGCAACCAATCCGTTTCTTGTTACCTTTTCCCAATCAACGTGGTTTCTAAATCTTCGGGAACGATATGTCATCAGCCATGATACTGTCGGATCTCGACTAAAATCTGTAGAAACAATGAATAGACCGCGTTCCCATGGTAAAAATAAAAGCTGCATTAACGAACTTTCTAATTAAAGATATTTGACAATTTCTGTAGACCGCTGGCGGCAAAATAATTATTTAGGAAATATTGCACGTATGATCGTGTGCTTTTTTTTACATAGCAAGTAAAATTCCTGATAAACTTATAATTGAATGAGAAAAAGAGAAAAGTACATAAAGACATAAACAATGAAATTAATAGCGCGTACAAATTTAAAATCTCATTTGGGTTTTGCCGAGTGTATCCGCTGCTGCGGCGGTATCAAGTTTGTGTGTCGTTGATTTTCCGGATTTAATTGTGCAGACAGAGAGGCAGAGAGAAAAAGTTTGTTCGGCTCGAGAAAAACGACGCTTTCGTTTAGATTGAGTCCTCTCTGCGAGTGCAGCCAGTGGTTTTGCCGATCAACAGACGTAGATAACAGAGGCAGAAACTTTTCAGCTGCCCATGGAGTGGCCTAGCGGAAATTAAAAGTAATCTATATAGCTATATACTCGATATAATACTGCATATTCGTTATTACGTGCGGCAGCCGCATTCGGCGTGCATTGCGACAGGTAAAAATGACATTTCAAGATATTTTCACATATACCCCGAAAGTCAACGTTCATTTGTCCGTTTTTTTTTGTCGAAACGTAATGTAATTTTTTTTAATTCTACCGCGTACGATCTTGTTTTTTTCGACGAAACATCGTGCGGGTTTCATCACGATGTGTATATCAAACACGTATTATATGTATGTATAATAATCTGCATCGTCATCGGAAACGACACACTTTTCGAGACTTTTTTTCAATTGTGAAACAAACTGAACAGTGCCTGCAGGTTATATTCGTATACATGCGCTGCATACAACGTTTACCGCGATTGATTGGCGAGACCTCCATAAAAGGAATCACGAGCACGGGGGAGACAAGCGCTTGACATTTGATGAAGAGGCGCTTGTCACTTTGAGCAAATCATCAATGACAAGCTCTCCCTCTTTTTATTTTCTTTTTATTTTCGATAACGAAAAAACAGTCCGTGACCATCGTGAGCAGCGATTTCGCTTGGTACAACTGCAAGTGCCGTTATGTACCAATAAATGCAGATCAGCGATCGTGAAGGCTGATTGATTTCTTCGTTAGTTCTTATGTGAAATTTTAATGCCTTTAATAACTTGTTTTTAATATTCTGAATGCTATGGAATTGAAAAGTTGAATTCGTAAGTGTCTCAAAACCTCGACAAAACATATTAATTACAACAAAAGTTGCCATTAACATTGTCTGTACTCAATAGGGTGAAATACCGATGAAGATGTCGAGAACGAATGAGGAAGAATAGGACAGTTCAATAAGGCGGCAATTTGTCATTCAGTCTCGTAAATCTTTCCTTCGGATAAATCCAATGGAGCGCGGTAACCCTTAGAAGAAAAATTTCGCGTGAGCTTTTTTCATTAAGAATTCTTGATTTTCTTCCTAGTTTCACTGCCGCTATAAATAAATAACAATTTTATCAGGAAAGACAGAAGGCCAAGACGGTGCCCTTAATCCTTCCAATACGCTTCTTTATCTGTCGTGCTTATACTCTGGTACTGTGTATAAGCGCCTGCCTTTCTTTTGGCTTAATTTTCAGTTTTTTATTAAAGATGAAATCTCGATTGCTTGAAATACAGGAATACTCGCTTATCATCTACAATCGATCACTCTGGGGAGGGAGTGATATTATCGCATTACATCGAACTAGCTTATTTCTAGAATCTGATGTGCAAATAAGCAGCGCGTGCTATCACAACTGAGATTTAACGTTCCAACAAAGGTTTACTTTTTTGCGAATAAACTAATATTCCGACTCGAGAAACAAGTTTATCCTCCGGAGAGATTGTTACTCTTTCTCTCTCTCTCCCTCGCCCGCCTTTATAAGTGCTGTTTATGAAACGAGTTGCGATATACTTGAAATTCAGAGATTTCTATCAGTGAGATTGTGGAAAGGCTTATAAATGTGCATACATACGTGCGCGCGCACTTTTTTCCTTTGCCCAACGTACATTATATGTGCAACAGTATTTATAACTGTCACGATGAGAATATTTCATTTGCGCTTTCATCACTTTTTCGCGCGGTGCGGTGTAAAAAACAAAGTAACAGCAAAATTGAGACAACCGATTGGTATAAGAATAATCGTGTATACATAACTCTTCGGGTAAAATGTTTGAAATGAGTTTTGAACAATAAGTCTTGCGTGATAAAAAGTCGACTCGAAGTGCGTTAAAGGAAATGATCTTATCCGCTTAATAACATTTTTTTCGGAAGAAAATAAATGCACACGAGTATTCATATCGACTAGTTTATTTACCCAATCTTATCGGTGTGAAATATTAGATTCATCTCTACTATCGCGTGTAATATGTATGTATGAGACTTTCTCCGCGGAGCGATAGACGTGCGAGTGGCGGCAGCAGCAGCGGCGGCGGCGGCGGCGAGTTCTCGAGCCTCATTTCCTTTTTTTCTCTTTTTTCCCAATCAGTGAAAACGAATAAATCATCCGGGGAATAATTTAAAAGTCTCAAGTGAGTGTTTATTATATACGTACACGCGGCTGAGAATCTAATGGTAAATCAATTAAAACATTGGGTTTTCATTAACTTTTCGTCCGCATTGCGTTGTCAGTGTCCACACATCATCACTCGCGGTGTGCTATATAATAGTGAAGCTGAAAAAATGCCACCTTTAAAACGTACCGTGCAATTATGTATTTATGTGTGTTGTACACATTCTTGAAAGTGCTCTGGCGCCCGACACTCGTTAAATTTACTTTTGCCCGTATACACGTATACGCAAGCAAGCATCCGTCTACTCACGCACAGGAGACAGTCGCGCAGATAAGATGTGCTCTCAGCGCGTTATATAAGCCATTTTTCTGCATCTGTGCACTAGCAACCACAATCAGCATTTATGTACAAATTGCTTCAAGCCTGAACCAAGTGCATACATAGACAATCGTTTACTCTATACGTATATATTTATAGGAAGGTCGATTATTTATGCGAGATAAATGTAATTTGGGAGGGACAAATTTATCGAGTGTGCGAGCGCGCGTGCAATAGGAGGCTGCATCAAAGCTCGTGCTGCAGCACAGCCCGGCGTGTGTGTGTAAAACAGGGGGAGAGAGAAAGAGTGAGGAACAGGAGAGTGATTAATCGCTATGATACTCGTCGTTGCTTTTAGGAGGTTCGGGCCCGACTCTCCCGGGAAGATCTGTCACACACGTGCAGTGCCGCGCGCGCGTAGCTGCAGACTTTCTTGTATCTCATTCGCCTCTCTCTCGCTTTACTTTTTCGTCTCTCGTGCGTGCAGGAGGGTAAACTTTATATTTCCTTTTTTTTTCGAGTCTGAAACAGGCGCGGTTCTGCGTGCTGCGGTTTCAAGCGCCTTATCGAGATTTGATAACTTTTGATATATTCAATTACCAGGAGAGGCGCTTCGTGGACCTCGCACACGTAAAAAGGGAAAAAATTTTTCTTCGATACGGAAAAAAAGAATCATTGCGAGAGTTTGTGATTTATTAGCGAAATAAGGAATCGTTTCAGCGTTATCGTTAGGCATTTATATTAACATGAGCAGTCCTCCTTTTCAACTTGTTTTTATTACACACGCTGGCACACGCGAAAGACTCGAGAGCCTGTTTGCACATCCGATTACTTCGCGAGTTGTAGAGAAGTCTGTTAGTAAAAATGAACTGCAATTAGCATGTCGTTGAGTCTTGCAAACATTTTAGCATGTTCCTAAACATTCGCTAATAAACGTATAGTAAGATTAAAAAAAACATTAACGAGATCTCGATCGAGTGCTCGGAAATTTGGAAAGTCTATGAGAACCGGCGCACATGTTTGGATAACCCACACTCGAACGTCACATTAGTGTGATTAATCGACTCCAGCATCCGTGATTTGTATTCATTTCTTGAAAACCATTGGCAGTTATTGGTGTAAAATCGATCTCGGCCCTGTCACCACTCAATCATCAATCTCTCGATTTCTGGCGATCGAGTAAAATCTACGAGTGCGATATAAAATCACTTGGCACGTAACTCGAGCGCGTGCCGATGCCGATGATGCCGAAACACAACCGCGAAACAAGCGAGTTTTATTGAAAAAACATTGTATTGTAATCGCGCAATAACAGCAGCACAAGCGCGAGAAAATCGTTTTTTGACCTCTATCCAGAAACATTGTAGTTGCATAATACAAGTTCAGCTTTGCAAAGCGAAACGTCTAGTCATTACTCTTGGATAAAACGAGCTTTCAACGAGTGTATAATTTGACCAGGCGTGCGTGTGTATAGAAGCCGATATCTCGCGTAAGGCATTACAATACAACATCGATCGGCGCGCGCGCGAGCGAGCAGCGTACCGTAACGGATTATTATCTAAGGATAATAAGCTGGCGCAGGAAAGTCTTACAATGAAATTCGCACACGTGCTAATCTTCTCTCTGCGGGCGCAACTCAACAATGAAGTCAGAGCCATACAGCATTAGATGGTGGAAAAGAAAAAAAAAAGAAGCGTTGCATCCCATCGAATTTTCCGCGAGATATAGAAAAATGGCCTCTCTTATTCTCACATACGCAGCTATGAATATACTGAATATAGCGTATATCCATATAAATATATAATACGCTGTGTGCGCGCGCTATCAAGCGCACATACGGATGATTTATTTCATAACGTACAATGCCTCCATAAATTCACGGCCGCGGCCCGCTATGATATATATAATACGGGGCGAACAACACCCCGCCCGCGCTATTCTAGCCCGTTCTTATTCGTATACTCGTAATCGTGGCGTGTGGCAAAAAATCAAAGTGAGAGCTCTCTTATAACAATACGCGATAGCTGCGCGAGATCCGAGCTTTGTGTGTAATTGCGATATAGAATACGGAGTCTGCGGACGCACAAAAATCGCCGATGTTGCAGTTTACAGGCGTGCAAGTCGGTGCCAGTTAGACCCGCGCCGACGATTTGTTGCAATCACGCTTTATTTGTCATTTGTACTTCAATACTCGTGTCGTTCTCGGTACACGATAAGTGTAAATATAGCTTCTTTATAGATTATTATGTATATGGTATCGCGTATGAAATTTCTACGGAGCACAGCAGCCGCGATAACGAGATGTCGCGCAAAAACAATTGCGTGTGCAGCGGAACTTGAAACGAATTTAACTTGCTCCGCTCTTGTCCCGACCAGTTCGATGCGCATTAAAATATGACACATAATATTGCGAAATAATGATATAGATTGTCAACACCTCGTAGCATGGCCGGAGATGTTGGCCCAAAAAAGAATCGCGAATGGAAGGCGTCGAGCTGTGCTCCGTATATATTATAGTGCAGCATTGATTAGACGCGCGCGACAATCGCTTCGCCATAATACAATTAGAGAGAAGCGCAGCCAATGGTTGGCCGCTGACTGCCGATGCAGTCGTGCGCATAATATCGTTGCGACCCATCGTACTGTACGTGTGCGTACACTTCTGTATATCTATACGTATCGTATCCGTATAATAGAGATAAATCAGAGTATGAGTTGGCCCAACGCGTTAGAGCACAGAGCTCATAATTCTCGCCCACTGTTATAACAATAGGGATAAGGTTCTACAAAGCTCGAGAGAGAGAGAGAGAGACATAGAGGTGAGCACAGAACACCGGACCTTCCTTATATACATAATAGAATGAAGAAAAGAGCAGAACTTGGCGGTGCGCTAGGGTATATAGTGGCGATTCCGTCAAGAGCAACTTACTCTCCTTCTCTCTATTCCTTAGCCGCACATGGCATAGAGAGAACCTGGAATATACTATAACTTTTATCTTTTTCCTTTTTTCTCTCCTTGTTTTCCTCTCTGTGTGCGTCTCGTGTGCTCGTATATACACAGTGTGGTGTATATACGTATATATACCTGTCGGCTGTACAGCATTTTCTCTTTTCTTTACTCATATTTTCGAGTCTCCAGCGGAAGAGTCCGCAGTAGCTCGCCTTTTTATTTTATTTTTTTTGCGCACCCGAGAGTTAGATAAAGAGATTGCGCAGTATGCGTTAAAGTAAAGCAGCGGCTATATATATCTACCGTCGCCGTTATATACTGCCAAGTGAACAAAGTCTCCTTACACAATTGACTAACTCCTGCCGTCTATAGGAAACTGCCCGTGTATATGCCTATGCTGCAGCCACTGCGCGCCAAATGCCGGACAAGTCAAGTATAAGCACGTGGCTTTCTTTTGACAATGCTACTTTAGAAATCTTGTTTGTAAAGGAAAACGAGATATTCTGCTTTCTTGCTAATCTGCCGTCTTTCGCTCCCACTATACATAATCGAATTTTGCTCTTTTTTTTAAACATTTTTCTTTGTTCCTGCTTTTTTTCTCTCTCTCAATGAAACTAAGCCGAGCAAAGGCGGACCCTTTTACCCTCTTTTTTAGACATTTGTTGTCTGTACGCGCGCACTGCGCCATTTGCTAATGAAAAGTACTGTAAAGGCTTAGGAGGAAAAGGAGTTTTTCTTACCCGTTCGTACGCTGAGATCGAGCATCCAAGATTCGGTTAACACAAGGAAGTATACGCTTTTCAAACCTTTTCATTCGAGCCGTTTCTATGGAAAATAGTTACATTTCATACGTTTATGATGTTAGCGTAAAAAAGGCTTATTTTTCCATTTCGTCTATATTCATACGCTGCGTCAGCGATTTGATTTTCGATGAATATGTAAAACTAAGAAAAAAAAGAGTCGAAAGTGAATTAGCACAGTGAAGATTGGATTGCAAGATCCCGGTATATAAAACTTTAATAAAGAGAATGCACCATAGCCTCTTCTTTTTTCCTCTCTTGGATAAAGTTTCTTTTCACTGCGTTTTAATGTTAGTGCTCCATTCACTTGAACTTGAATTTTTTTCCATCTCTCCCTTTTAGGAGGTTACACGTCATTATCTTTAGTATTTATAAGATTCTATTGGTACCCTTTTTTCATGAAAAAACTTGGTAAATGAAACTTTAGTAACTATTACAAGACTGAATAAAATTTTCATGCAAATATAATATGAAAATTTTTCTGATAAATCTAATGGACTATATATTTCGTAATCTGCTACTAAAGACTTCTGCGAAAAGATGAAATAATCCCGTTCATGGATTTTTACCACAGTGCGTCAAAAGAAAACAAACGAATAGCTTTTGGGATATTAAAAATTGTTTGTGTCAAATTTGGAGTGTATAGCCGTCGCTAATGAAGATTAATTCGAATAGTTTCCATACACGGTCAAGTGAGATACAAATGCCGGCGAGCACAGAGGCACAGGCGCTCTTGGCATAATATTATACATCGTGTGCCTGGGAGGATGTTTTTCCAACGATTTAAAGCTCGAACGCTTAGCTCTCTCATCTATATAGAGTGTCGAGATTCTTAGTTTTCCGAAATCCTATTGTAAGCTCTTGAGTGGAACAACAAAGGCATCCTATTTAAAGGCTCTCTTCAAATATCATTAATGATTCAATGTTTTTTTAATGCGGAATGATGACGGCGCGTAGCAGGTTGACTACTCAGCGCCTCATGCCGCTGCTATGTGCCTGGCCTGACAGGCAAGAGGATGGCTTCATTAAGTATTCATGGCGCGATTAACACGTTCAAATTGAAAATTGCCGACTTTTCGTATATCATTTCATTATGAATGCAGCGGTAGTGGGTATATAAACGAAACGTACGTAGGAGTATACGCTCAAGCGCCTCGCTCGCTCGCGAGCAATGAAGTTTTATACGCAATTCATGCTGCAATTTACGAGTTACATTCATTCCCGGAGTCGACGCAAGTGCGTGTGTGCGTACGCCTGAGGATGGCAAATGTAAATTCGTCAGAATTTCCTTAATGAACTTTTGGGCAAGTCCGCACCGAAAATCTCGTGTCCTTGAAGGCGTATTTCCTTATTGAATTCTCAAGCGAACGACGATCAACAAACAAGCGAAACAAAACTCGAACGAACGTGTCTCTTCCATCGACGATCAAATCTTTCTCTCTCTCTCTTTCTCTCTCGCTCGCTCGATTGCCGTCGAGACTCGTGCGACCATCTGTTGTGTATATTTATCAGGCATCGATTTGCCAATTAAATTTAAAAGTGAACTCGCAGAAGCGAATCATTAATCTGCAGCGTCGCGTCGTCATCGTCGTCGTCGTCGTCGTTGTCGTTTTAAAGAACTGCGTCGCGCAGACTGGCTGCAGAATATTATTACGTATAGACGCAGTAGCAGCCAGGCCACCACCACCACTCCCATTACAGTGCGGCACTCGAAAAGGCTCGCGACAATTAATATTAGAAGCTTCAAATAGTAGTTTTCCCCTCTCTCTCCCTGGTTCTCTCTTTGCATGCATATATACATATACAAACGCAGAGCACGCGCACGCATATACACACACTCATCATTCAAATATAACTTAATCGTCGCGTCCGGCTTGCGTGCGCCGAAGGCTTCATTGTACACATCCGAGAGCTATACGCTACTACCGCCTGTCCTCGCTCGTTTAATCTTAACAAACGAAAAATTCGAGTAGCTGAGCCCTCGCGATTAATAATGGCTTCTGCATGCCACTGCCATACACCGCGTATACGCAGCGCTTATATATATGCAACAGCGTATACGTCTATATACCAGAAGCTGCCGCACCAATCTATGTGTGTGTGTGTGTGTGTATACCACGAAAGCCAAAGGGTTAAGGCTAATTGAGCGTGGCTGGCTTCGTTAAAAGTGTGCGCGGCGCGGCCACTGCGTGCAGTTATACACTGCCGTGCAGATGAGAGACTTTGTAATATCCCATAAGGACTGGTTCTTTAACGAGCGACATAATTTCGACGATATCGACGCGGATATATATACGTACACACGTACACAGGTTTCATATATACAATATAAAATATAATACTCGCTCCCACGAGTAATATGCGCCTCTCTCTTTCTCGCTCTCTGCGCCAGTCAGCCAGCTCCTCGTCGTCGAGTATAAACCGTGGGCGGTTTGTATGGAGCTTTGCTGCTCCAAGAGAGTGAGAGATGGGCTAGCTACCGCTGCGGCGAAATCCGTTCTTGATTAATTTTAGATGCGATTATTCTCAATGCGGCGCTTCTTCTTTAAATTTCGATTTATTATCGCGCTTATATATAGGGCCACCGCCGCCACCGCTAGGCCATCTTGGGATTTATCATGCGCGGGGATTTTAATGTAGCGGCTCACTCACCGATCGCGTGTATACAGCCCGGATCAGCGCATCGTCATTACACCAGCACGAATCCAACGGGGAATCGTATACATCTCTACACTCCAATGAGAGTTTCGGTGAGCTTGGCTGATGTTGACCGTTTTTATTTTTTATTTTTTTTTTTTTTAGACGCGTGTGAGCAATTCACAAAATGATCTTCGTCATTAATCAAGGTGTGGGTGCGCGCGCGCGTTATATATCTACGTAATATGTTGTTTTACACGAAACGCCTATAGGTTAATTTAAATAGCCACATCTCGCGCACCATGAATTTATAATTTGTCCCAGACCATCAGTCAAAGTGTGGCGACGCTCGCGCGCGCAAAAAAAAACCTACGTATACGTTTCCGCTCTTCCGGACTTTTTCGGAGCTTTTATATATAAATCGAGCAGCGCGCCGCATACCAGCGCGAGCGAGCCGTATGTATAAAAAAGCCCATCGCGTTGCGTACAATATATATTTTGTACAAAGGGTCTTATAGTCGTACACACACATGCACTGTCTGGGTATGCACTACGGGGTAACGAATGGTCCTACTGCTTTATTTATATGTAATATATATTACAATGTTGTGGTCTTGGCATTTTATATATATATATATACGCGCGATACATACGTACACGAGCGAGCTGCAGCAGCATACCAGCGCATACCGCGCAATCCCTACGTACGTACGACTCTTGTACTCGTTAAAGCTATAATTGAGCTCTATTAGGGCTAATTTATCAGTAAGCTCGAATCTCTCTCTTTACTCTTTCTCTCGGTGCGCGAAAATTTAACTGGATATATACTTCGCCTCTCGATGCTCTCTGTATTTTTGTATCCGACAAAAAAATCACTTGTTACCCTGTTTGCGTTATATATATATAACAGACAAAAAACACTGCGAGCTCAGCTTTGCGATAGCTGGTACATAAATTCTCTCCAGGGACTAGCAGCAGCAGCGGCAGCAAAAAAAGCGATTACATCTTTTTTATCCCGGTGCATGGTGCATGAGTGCACGAGCCAAGCCGAACGATCGTAGGGAGCTTTTTTTTGTGCATATCGGCGTCCCGTGCTGCTTAAATTGACTTTAAGCCCCGAGATATCGGACCGAGATGTTCGATTAAATACCTTTTATCCGGCTTGGTCATTCGCAACAACATGAGCGACTTTGTATTATTATACTTCTTGGTACTGTGAAGCTCTCGCGCGCGCACGCCGGGGCCCTAATAAACGAAAACACAACGTTGGTACACCGCATCGGGCGCACGGAGATTATCAATCAAATGAGTAAATTGAAATGGTCGCAATTAATGATTACCCACAGACACAATCGCACACGTATACAGCAAGTGCTTGTGTTATGCGTGTACGTCTGTCTGCTGTACTACATACGGGATGGGAGGCGCCTCTGCGTACACGCACGTACGTAGCGCAATTTAAAGAGCGAACCGCCTTCTCTATTATTTCAAAAGACAAGTTAATTCAATAATGAATAATCGTACCGTCATCATATTAATTTAATGAATGGCTTACATGAATGTGTGTGTGTGTGTGTGTGTGTGTTGCCTCTGGGCAGACCTCAAAGCTCTGACTACGATTGTGTGTACGTGTACGTGTATAACCGGCTACTCAAGCCAGTGCGTCCACATATAATTTCTATATCTCATTGTCCACTCGCGTCTATGTGAATTACGCATGGGCATTTATTCTTCTCCAGGTCTGCGCCAGTGTTAGCGGACAATAGCCCTAAGATCTCAGCCATCCACACGTGTCCCATTTATAATCAAGACATCATAGGCACGGCCAGTGCCTATAGAGTGAAATTTTTCAAACTCGCACCGCCCGAGCTCGTACATCGTGTTCATTATCGCGACTCTTCATAAAATAATATTTACGACAGTTGAAAATATTATTATGTATACGGGCGTGTGCTTGTGCGCCCGCGAATACATTGGATCAAACTGCCCGGTTCAATTCATGCAACTGCTGGGCCGCCGTCGACGCTGTTGCTGCTGCTGCTGGTTGAATGAAGAGCGTACATTATGAGATCCATTGACGACAGCGACGATGCTCATTTGTGTATTATGATGGCGCGCGCCGCGATGGTCAGTATGTATAAAGTTTGAGCCATTTATAGAGTGAATCATCTCGTCGCGAATGGCCGACACGCGAGATACTTTTTTTTGGATCATATTTTTCAACAATGTTTCAATTAACATTATGAAGCCCCGCTTCACAAATAACCGGGGCATGGTCGGCTGTACGACAAAGAGACCTTTATATGTGAGAAAAAAAAGAAGTAAGAGGCCAAACTAGCTCGTGACGATTTTAAATTGGGATATTGACGAGTGAAGGAGGCTGAAAGGAAACGTGCATTTCAGTGTGCTGGGGAAAATACTGCGATCTCCGGCCACGTCGTCATTATTTAATATTGACCCGCTTGGTTTTAATAAAATACGTGGAAATGGCACGCGGATTTATCGTTTATTGACGTTACAGCAGCACATTATGAGAATTAAAGTAGCTAAAAAGATACACGACGATACAGAGATGTTGCAATTAGACCGCTTCAAATCAACTCTTGCTATTGTTAACTCATAGGTATACGTTTAACTTATAAGATTCTGAAGTTCATTCGCATCGTAGTAATTAGTATATTACTGAGCTGGGCCGCAAAAAATAAATCCAAATATATTCAAAAATTTAATTAAAATTAAAAATTAATCAACAGCTATTAATGAACAGTAAGTAGACGTAAAATTCTAAACAAAGCCCGCAATAAATTCAAAACCCGAGTAAATGAATAATTCAATGAAAAGAAAAAATATTAAAAATTTAAAAAAAATTTAAATAAAATTCTCTGTAATAAAAATTTATAGGAAATCTCATATTGTGCATGAAAAATATAATTTTAATCTAATTGAAGAATTTTGTTGAACTTTTTCCTATCTTTGCATCTACATTATTTATCATATCTTTTCATTTTTATTTAAACATTGTGAGAATTTTAAGTAAAAAAGTAAAAAGAAACATATGATGGGAATCTACGTTTTGTGATAGGGTTTACTTAGAACCCCTATCTATTTATATTACTTTTATGAAGTAGCAAAAAATTTGATCTGATCTTACATTATACATTATTAACAATACATTTTTTATTCCTAATTATACGTCTTTTACAATTTAACAAAATATATAGCAGACAGTACCTCGGCAAAAAGTTGATGTAATGTCGATAAATTGTTCTTTAATTACACGACTCGTGACGTGATTGATTTTTGACGTCGCGATACAAACATCATTGTACATAACTCGTTCATTAAATTGTAAGAAACCATCAATATAATTGTGTATGCATGAAAAAGAGCTTTGAATAAGTGTACCAATGCAGAAGAACGAAAAATAGAAAGTTAAATGTGATGTTTTTACCACGCGCATAAATGAATTGCTCTTGCGCGCGGTATTATTAAAAGGGATAAAAAATTGATTCAATAAAACTCGTAATGGTAGGTTTTTAAACGAGCATCGTTTATCCTAGTGTAAAAGAGATTTGTAAAATTACAGGAATTTTATTTTTTAAGCTCTGCTGCTGCCTCGCGAACGCTACAAAAAAAACTCTTTTTTCAGCTTGAGCGTCGCTTTATTATAACGAAATGGTGTTTATCATCACTGAATTTAAGCGGATGAATTATTCAGAGCTTATATATATATATATAGGTGCGATGGATTATAACACATATAGCTTCGATGGAATTTTTAGCAGGCAATTTTTTGTCAGAAAATTATTAAAACATAACGGATTAAAAAAAAAGAATGAAAGAAAGAAAGAAAAATGATTCCGGATTATGCAGATATAGTACAGTTGCGAGATCGTCTGGAAATAGATATCTTCATAACGCTTGTATAAAACAAATCGTTTTTTGTGTTTTCAAGAGATAATTTGGTAAAAAAGCAGAATAATTATAGGTAATAAATTATATTCAATTTACGTATTGTCACATTCTAAAGTCCATTATGTATAATTATGCGCAGCACAAAAGTGGTTGGAAAAAATACGCTTACCTTCCGTATAAAAAACCTTTCAGCAAATAGAAGAAAAAGAAGAAAATTAAATCCAGTATTTAAGAACAATTAATTATAATTCGCATTTATTCAACACGAAGAAAAGCAAAAAATGGAACATTAAAAAGAATGACTTATTCATGCAAATTAACATTAAGCAGGTTTTCCTGATACTTGGATTACGTTGCTCTACTACTTACTATAGTTATGTGCTGCAGAAGCTAAACTTTTCTTTTCGTGCTTTTGTCAATACGAAACTGAAACATTTGCTGTACCAAACGGGGTGGCGTGTATTTTTTTGTCAGCCGCGAAGACAGCTTTTACCGTATTTTGAAACTTTTGTTTGCTTCTACCTACCACCGCGTGTGGACACGAGCTGCGCGCACAAGTTGACGCGTGTGCACAAATGTTTTTCATCGAGTTTCTCACTGAAAAAAAGTAAAAAATAAAAAAATAAAAAGGACAGCCTCTGTGACCTGCTTTACTCGCAAGTGTTTCGTCTGACGCATCAAACACGAGATAAAACAACTATAGCAGAGGAAAAGTTCATGCTGCACACACGCGGATACGTGCAGATGTTGGTATCTCTCGACGTATTTTCTGCGTACACATCATAAACGAGACATTAAAAATACACACCACGGATCAGAGAGCATCTCTCGGTTCTCTGTGCGCCGCTAGCTAGCCGCAGCGGCAAATCGCATTTGTCGTTGAAGCGAGCGCGCGCGTGTATATATACTCGCTGAATCTGAGATTGCAGTGGACACTTTTCGCGGATAGGTGTCAGATCGAATCAGCTTCGTCGAGCTTCATGTGTATACACGTTATGCTGTATACACGATGCACGCACGGAGCGATGTCGCCGACGCGGCACCGATCATATTGACGTGTGGCGGCGGCGAGCGATCCAATATTATATTTATAAATATGCGGATGCGTGTTATATTGGTTGATGTAATTAAAAGTGTCGATTCTCATGCCCGACTGCTGGGATGGAGCACGCGGAGAATGCTGATCGCCGAGAACGTACACGCGTTATAGCGACGGTGCGAAATCTGCATGTTTATTTTTATCCCTTAAAAAACTCGAGATCCGATCTCCGTTGACGTGTAGCATGGCACACGTATGTATAGGTATGCATTTCTCTGCTACACATCATACGAGCGCGTCGCATCGCGCTTATATGCGTGCACGTAATATTATGTAAAATATAATTAACGGTTCACATAGATATCCCTTTGGATATATTGACCGAGAGAATGTTTATTTAAACGATACCCGACGTGAGCTTATACTCATTGGCTATATCTATGAAACGTATAAGCCAGAGTAAATTGATAAGCTCAATATAACGATTGTACATGGCGAAATCAATAGTGCGTGAAAACAGCGTTTAGATTTTCGTTTCAAGTGCGATAACGATACTTTTGGCCTTATCGAAGCCCAGGGATCAGGGACACAAAACGCCGTGTGTGGAAACTGATGAGGCGCATAATGGAATTATAAAAAAGCACAAAGCCAACTCGGAAGATAAAATTTTATACGTATCTCATACGGGTGTGCGTTTTGCGGTGTGTTGCGAATTGTGATTTTATATATATGTCATAGCATACACACGTGGAAATGTATTTAGCATTTAAATAAGCAATTAACAATAGCTTAATTAGATTCTCTCGGGCGCTTATACTCATGCGCGCGCCTGCCTGGCTGCCCATATATACATGGACACACAATTATACATTGTGCATGCGGGATGAGGTGGTCGTCGAGCACTTAGATTTAATGGCCACACGCGCCAAGTCCGATAAAATCTGATTGATGAAGATTACTACCCCCGTCGCCGTACATATATTAACTACGCACGCACAGAGAGATAGAATGAGAGAGAGAGAGAGAGAGAGTCAAGCTTATAGGTATAAACCATCTCTTTAATAGAACAACATTCATTTTAATGGGCACACACACGCTTTTGGTGCCGATCTAAACGCGCGAGAGCTTTCTAATAAAAATACAGTAAAACACCTGTGCAATTAGACGCTCGTGTCGTACGCGTGTGTATGTAACTGTTTGTTCTCGCTTCTGTTCGGTACAAATAAGCGAAGTAGCAGTAGGCTCGCGAGCAAGATAAAAAACTAAACAAAAAAAAGCTCTGTGCGACACGCGCGAGATACGACTTTATTTGCTCTACACTTTCATCGAATGATAATACAAAGAAAACGATGAAAAAGCGCCTCTTATGTGCAGTACCGTTGTTGAGAATATTATATAATGTATTTCTTTGAGCGTATATCGACAAGCGGCATAAGGTAAAGCAAGACACACTCGATGTAAGTTCCGGAAATAAAAAAGCCGATGCAAATAAAAGCTCTATATCGCCGTTTAAACGCAGGATGCAGTAACAACGAAGGTAGGAAAAGATATAATAGGAAGAACCGGGGAAACAATAATCTCTCGCTGTTAGTGAAGGGTACACACTATGTGTATTTGCGTGTCTATATAGGTACACGTAGATATACCCGTTCAAACATAGATTACATTATGCCAAACATATATATCCGCATGGAAGCTGGCCGATCTGCGCGGACGTTTATAATACAGGCGTAGGTATATAACGCGCAAAAGGCAGGGCAACATTTTGCGTGCGGCGCGCGAGCAGATCCCCTCGTGCGGCTGTCCGATGCACATCATATATGACTATCCAGTATGTCCTCTGCCCTGCGCGCGAGCGGCTCTCTATGCTACAGCATACATACAACCGACAGCAGACAGTAGCTCTCGTATACATACAACGCATTAGATATCGACGCACAGTATCAGCTCTACTCTCTGTCTCTCTCTCCCTCTCTCGTTCTCTCTCTCTCTCTCTCTCTCTCTCTCTCACTCTCTCTCGCTGGCGATGGTTTGCATAATATTATTCGCGCAGATGCCACATCCAGATCGGCCTAATTGACTTATATACATATAGCGTATACGTGAGCGCGGCGCGCGTACCTAGAACAAAAAGTAGATATACGCGTTCGCAAGCGCGCCTATGTGCCCCGAGTATGTGTACATAAATCAAGGTCCCACCGAGCTAATAACTTGCACGGCCGAAGTGCACGGGGGCTTATACCATGCCACTACTGCCACCGACACAAACACACATCTCTATGCGGCATACGTATCTCTAATGGATTCGACGATCCGCGTGCGCGCGACCAACGAGTTGATTTTGCGCGTATTTTTTTAGGATATGTACCGACGCGCCCGAGCTAAGGGCTTCTCGAGGATAAACTTTTTTTATTCCTTTCAATCGCAGTATAGCCTGAAAAAAAGACCCGATAAGATTCTTGTTTTGAAAAAAAAATTAAAAGAGCGTTGTAGCAAAAGTTTTCCACGCGAGCTTTTCAGTTCCTTTCAGCTCGCATTGCTGAGGAGGAACTTACTCGTACTGCACTGCAGCCGATGTGCAGTCAGTTGGATAAAGAAAATTAGCGCACTCGTTTTTCTCCCTTCATCAATTCAATCGAATTCGTTATGTGATTTTTTTTATAATACTAGTGAACAGGAGGCGCATTGGTGAGCATCAAACCTTGAAAATTATTACGCCAACGAAAAAATGAGGTATAAACGCCGTGCCACAATGGTCAGTTTTAATGAGTGAAGATCGGAAATTGGGGGATTCTTGTCAGTTTTTTTATGACGATAATTAAAAGATAAAATACATTTTTTCGTGTAACTTTGTCTGTAGAATCACCTCGTCGCGACAGATTACCAATTAAATTGCATCTTATCGTGGAAATCGACTTTCCCCCGATTTTTTTAAATCGATTTTACTTTAGAAATTTATTGTACAGGATCGTTGAGTAAAGCAGCGCTTGATATTGTTTTGGTTTGCAAAAAATGTTTTGAGGATTAATTTGTAATCTTTCATTTATTCTCCAAAACTTTTGGTTTAAAGAGAATGAGGTGACAAAAACATTAAGGGCTTATATACACCTTAAATTTGAAATTTTTTTTATTGAATTTTTGAATAGGATTTTTCCTCTTCTTTTCATTGCTGTTTTCGAAAATTCCAAAATTTTGATTTTGCACTGAGATACAGCTGTTTCCGTGAGCCTTTTTCCTATACTTTACGTGTTAAATTTTTTATTCTTTTGCGTTTTCTGGAAAGTCGTGTTTTTGGTCACGTGTCGTAATATTCAGAGGGTACCGATTGAGCTTTCTGCACCAGGGTCGCGTACACTTCTTCAGAACATGAATGGTTACGGCCACTACCACGGCTGAGATGATCGAACTCACAGGTCACTCTCAAACAGTAATTTTATGGCTTAAATTTCAGCAAAAACGAAAAATGAAAAAAAATGTGGGCTTAACTGTTCATGCAGAGCAATGTGCGAGTTCGATCGTCTCACCCGTGGTAGTGGCCGTAACCATTCATGTTCTGAAGAAGTGTACGCGACCCTGGTGCAGAAAGCTCAATCGGTACCCTCTGAATATTACGACACGTGACCAAAAACACGACTTTCCAGAAAACGCAAAAGAATAAAAAATTTAACACGTAAAGTATAGGAAAAAGGCTCACGGAAACAGCTGTATCTCAGTGCAAAATCAAAATTTTGGAATTTTCGAAAACAGCAATGAAAAGAAGAGGAAAAATCCTATTCAAAAATTCAATAAAAAAAATTTCAAATTTAAGGTGTATATTAAGCCCTTAAATATTTTAATGAATATTTAGGATATAAAAATCTTGAATATTGCTTAACTTAGTACTGAGAATGATTATGGAAGAGTGTTTTTGATTTGGAAAATTCATATTGTCTTTAAAAATGATGAATTAACTTGTGACAAAGATGTACTTTCAGTATTTTTTTATTTTCGCAATATAAAAAACTTGACAATTTCACAAAGCACTCGGATTGTTTTTAAATTATTAGAACAGTTATATGAACAAATTAATAAGCTGCCATGGAACGCTATTCTCGAACCTTTCTTCAAACTCCAAATTTCTCTTTTTATCCGCTAGGTGTCCATGGAGCGATGAGCACTTTTCTTAAATTGAGTGGAACCCGCCATTGGTTAAGACTTAAGAGTCAATCAAAAATGTTTTTTTTTTTTTTGTTAATGAAAAATCATTTTCAAGTTCCTTGAACAATTCTAAATAAAAAGTTACTCTGGTGATTTTTTAGTTGGAGGCTTCGTTTTCGACTTAAAAATCATTTTATATTACAAAAGTAGTAATTTTAGCTACTTTTCAACAAGTTTGTTTTAGGGGTAACAAAGTTACCTCGAAGAATTCAAACAATTTGGAAAAATTCGAAGTCGTTTGGATTTTTGAAGTATAATAAGGCTTCAAAATCGGTATCGGAAAGTAGAAGTTCATACGGAGAGTGATGGGTCCTACATGTTAGCTTTAGAACTCTTTTACTGTAAACTATAAGTTATAGTCTATAATATATACCAAAAGCAAGTCAAGACCAGTGACATACATTCGAACGGAAATTTAAAAAAGTATTATTTTTATCCATGTGTAATAATATTAATATTATTCGAGCGATATTTGTAAAGTATTTGTAATACTAGAAAAATAACTGTGAGAGTAATAACATTATAAAATAAAATTAATTATAATAATTTTATTAATTATAACGATGGAGAGAAAAGAGAAAATGAATAAGAAAAGAGACTTGTGGTCGCGTTTAATTAGTTTCGGTGATGCTCGCCGGCGCGACGGCGATCAATTATTTGGCGTTAATTTTAGAACGACTGTTGTTGTGTTGCTTCACAATAAGATTGTAGTTGCAGTCTAAGAAAAAGCCCAAAGCGACTTTTTTGTCTTTAGTTATAAGACGCCTTCGTAGAGCGAGGGCGCACCACGACGTGCGACTTCGGTAGAGCCACGAAATTTACGTACTCGTATTATTGGACCAAAACTTTCTCGACTCTGACTTATTTTCGTATTCGATTATATTTTACGAAAATAAGCTCGATTTTGCTGGGATATTTACGGCAGCTCAAAGCTATTGTACTCGTAAAAACGTTATATTTTGATTCATTCTCCCACACGTTTGAATTATCTATACTAATGTTCAAAAATTAGATCCGATCATTCATTAACGCGATTTTTCGTTATCATGCGCCTGAATTCATGAGAAGAAAAGTTTTTTTGCGTGATCATTTGCCTTTTTAATGACAAAAAAGAGAATAAAAGGAAACACGTGTTTTTCGCCGATTAAATTAAATAAGTGAAAACAGGCTCGATCTCGACGGCGATATAGTGGCAGCAGAAAGCATCAAAATGACGACATTGATGAAGACAAAGATGACATAACAACTGAAAAGTCCAATGGACCGTGCCCTGGCGCAGTGATAGCAAACATAGTACCGATAGGAGGCTGTCTCGTACGTCATTATAGTTGACACATTTAGCAAAGTCCTAATTAACGATCGATCACGTTTCAGCGAGCAGAATTTCGCCATGGTAGCACCATTTTTTTTTAATTTTCCGTTAACTCGGTGCTCTGGCAGTGTATGTACACGATTGGACGTTCATATACCGCATAGTTTACCGAACACACGCATTTGGGAAATTATTTTGTGTTTGCCCTTGAACGAGGCCGATTGACTCGAGTATATCGGGTTATTCAATGTACGCCAATGTGGCATGGCACGGTACAACATGGCTTTCAATCCTTTCGATGCACACTAAACACATCATTGCGAGCGTACACGCACACACATGGTACACAGATTGAAAATTTTATACGTCCATGTTTATTGTATGATTGTTCGATGTAGCGCACGATTGTTTGCGCTACAGGCACTCGTGCATAAGCGAGATCTACGAATGACATTAGATAAATAACACGACATCGACGAACTTCACAATCACTCGACGCTCGTCGATTTATCGTAATTCAATCCGCGCCTCGGACGAATAGTGCATTCATCCAAATGCATGTGTACACACGCTCGTACACGTATGGACGCGTGCACACACACACACACACACACACACACACACACACACACACACACGCATACAGTTTATGCCAACAGCCACAATAATTGCTGTACGATCGTAAAATGTTTATATATTATGTGGCGCACGCGCGTACGTCGTTGTTTATGACAGCTTGTAAAATTAATTCGAACTTTCGTGTCTTGAGTCCGATGATTCCTCTGCGCATGAAAAATCCCGAGACAAGGTCTCGATGTGCAATAATCCAAGCCCGTCGACGACGACGACGAATGCACGAGTGCTTCATCAAAAAAATAATTAAAGTCGTTATAAACATTCGCCCACGCCTGTATATGGTATCGTGATCCAAGCAGTGCTTACTTGCTGCTATAATATGGGCTATGTCCGGCGACCGTCGAGCTGCTGCTCCTCTGAAGCTCCTAACAAGCACGATAATAAAATAATAAATGCAAAAGGCAGCTTATATGATGTGTGCGTTTATTTGCGCGTGTCTGTGTGTGTGCATATAATAAGCGTATGTGTCTGTACGTGATGACGAGGACGACTTCGGCGACTGGTCGCTAGGGTATCAGTCTCATTATTGTAACGGACAAGCTCGGCATCAATCATTTAGGCATATATGCAACTTGCGCACGTACACGAGTCGCGCGTGGATGTACCTACGTTGCCACCTATAACTGCCCCGTGCACAGCTAGTGATCACGTAGTACACAGATCTCCGTTGCAGCCGGCCTTTCTATCTCTCTCTCTCTTATTTTCTGACGAACTGCAGGACGTACTCTCACACACAGACATTTGTATACGTGAGAGATATGTATACATAACGCGTAAACTGTCCGTGGCAGACGCTCCGGCTAAAGTACATGTGGCTGGCCTAGCTCTAGCTAGGTACATACATACATACGTATAAGCATCATGAGGAATGGCTGCAGCCGTTCTCTAGCACGGCCGTATTTGCATTGGATCTCTAAACCCTAAAGCTTACCTTAACCTACGTCGACTAGATTGCTAGTCTGTGTGGTGGTATATACCGAGCTTTGGCCTGGGCCTCCGCCGCTGCATTTCGTCTCGTTTCCGTTTGCGCTTATAAACGTACACGTAGCATGCGCCTATATATACCTGTATGTGTAAAGGTATATACACGTATTTAGTGTATACTTTGTATGCCATGAAGCTTTTGGACTGTTTGTGCAGAAGACGAACGCGACGGTGTGCAGCTAAGCCTCTCGTGTCGCTGCTACTGCTGCTGCTCCTGCTGCACCTAGAGTATGTTTGTACATGTTTATAAATGTACACCTATATACCTGTGGCTGATGCTCCCGGTATACCTTCTCAAGTGGATCTATTTTTATACGCGTATATACTTTAATTTCCAGCCTAGACGTGTACATACGTAAACGCGCGTAAGTCTATATATTTACAGTAGCTACTGCAACAGTTGAAATAGCCAATTCTCATACATTTGCCGGCACGATACGTGAGTCGATACGTATATATCGAGGAAAAGTCAAACTCAATAGCCCGTGTGGATTATGTAGTCGCAGGGGGAGATTTACGTGAATCTTCGATGGTCGATGAACGATCCGGTCTCAATTCCATTGTGCGTAGGCCCTATGTACACTTGAGTGAGGTAAGGGAAGCTGTTATATATATGGCGTTGCGGATGAATGAATTGCACACGGCGGCAAGCGCAAGATTCAATATTTTAGTTGAAAAGTTGCGCCGAGCGTGTTTGGATTGTGTGTCGACCGATCTACTTCTCTCTCTCTCTTTCTCTCTCTCTCTCTCTCTCTCTCTCTCTCGTGCTCTGCGCCGCGCCGCACTCTTGACTTTGGCTTTTAAATGCAACGCAGGGAGATCGTAATGCACACTACGCTCGAGCTCGAGACTCACGCAGCGTAGTTGGTGTGTATAGAACTCGAACTTTTGTGGTGACAATGGCGATTATTGTCGATTTATGAGTTTTTCTATGTATATAGGCACAGGCACGAATGTAATACTGCTGGATCGCGTGCGTGTCAACTTATATTTATATTATGGTATATATATCGTGAAAGATAATTTTGAGACTCGAGAGCTGTGTGTAGCGATTAACGCGTGACTGCCATTAAAAGCGAGTGATTTTATAAGAGTTTCGCATTGTGCATTTTTATACGCCAGTGTGCTTTTCTCCTCCTCCTCCCCAATTGTCGCGTGTGTGTCGAACTCACGAGCCGTGCTCGAATCTTTTTTCTGTTTCTCTAGACAGTGTGAACGAGAGACAATCGATTATCGACATGCACTTCTGGCGCGTATGATTTCTTCTTCTTCTTTTTTTTTTTAATTTCTCATCGACTGAATTTAGTTATAATTTGTTTTGCTCCTTTTATTATGCACTTTCCATGCATTTGCTATCCAAAGTGAAAAATTTCATCTCGTTCGACGAACGCGGAATTCCGAACAATATGGAGGTAACAAAAGTTTAAAAAGTGCACTCGAGCTCTCGTGCACGCGAGCGGCCAAATACGAGCAGCGGCGAAATTGTAGTATACGTCACGGCGCGCGCGGCAAAAAAAGATTCGTATTATTCAGCAGCCCGTGCCGTTTATGTAGGTATATATACGACGAGCTCTGCACAGCTTGGCGGCACACAGCAGGTTGAAAACCAACTGCAGCGGCATCGGACTAATGACGCTCTTTTTCTAAAGCCATGCATGTACGCGCGCGCAAGTCCTCTAATAGACGCACTCCTCGCAATTACTCCTCGACCAGATGCTTTGCCACTAGGCTGCAACTGTGTAAATGGGCTCTCTCTCTTTCTCTCTTGCTTTATGCGCGTTGTGCACTTACATGTGAAATATACGCCTCTCTCTCGTTCTAACCAGGGCCCCGAGAATGGAGCTCAGCACGCGCGCACGTGTGTGTGTATGTATGATGGAGTGCTCGACTCGTCATTATATGTTCAAGTTTAATACTCCTGTACGTCTCTCTGGGTGTATACAGCATTGGACTACTGATGCTGCTGCTACATACATTTTGTGCATACTCGGTGAGCTATTTATACGATATACCTGAGTAAAAGACAGCTACATCGAAGATGCATCTAGCAGATTTGCTGCTTTCTCTCTCCATTTCAGTTTTGCCAAAATGAAATTCGATTCGGTGACGCGTTTGCTCGCGCGACGAGCATCGAATCATCGCGCGCGTTCCGTACATTATAAGCGACGCACAGACGCATCCTCGGAAATGCTCCTCTTTTGCAGCTTTAGCCAAATGCTAATTACAGTGCGCTTAATGTGCTCACGCGGCTCGCCGGCGTGTAATACATAAACGAGCCTGGACACGCGTTTATGCAGTCTTTTCGATGGAAATTACCGATGCTGCGTAATGTTGGGCGTCGTGCGCGCGAATCGTCATCCCCGCGTGGATAATAATACGTTGTACACACACGTACGCGGCCGCTGCGATAGAGGATACAACGTATACCATCGCCCGTAAAAGCGAAATTTCAGGCGCGTAAATTCGCGATCGATGATCATTTGATTATGTAAGCGCATCGATGGTCGCACCCCCTGGCTGATCGCCAGGGCAGCATTTCGGTTTTCGTTGTGCCGCTTGCACCGGGGAAACCTGCCTCTATTGTAACGACTACTCCGTATAATGAACATTATTATAAATACTATAATCTCGCCGCTAGAGTATATATTGTGCACAAGTCGTAATTTGGTTAGACGGATCGAACCTTTTGAAAAATCAATGGCAGCTCGATGCGCGCTTGAAAAAGTTGACGTTGAGAGTTTTGGTTGTACGAGTCAATCCGCGATATGCAACTAGCGTCATAAAAATTATACGAGTCTCTTCTTCTTTCATTTTTTCATAAAAACTTGGTTTCGTAATGAAAGTCGAGTCTGCATCAAGCTCGATTAAAAAATGGAAAGGGCAAACATCTAACTTTTCTACGAATATATATTATACCCTTCCTCACGTCGATAATGCAAAATATAAACACAAAGTCTCTCGTGAATCCTAAAAGTTTTAATTTCTTCGAATGTCCTTTTAAGCGCGCAGAGACAGTCGCGAGCTCGACTCGCGGACGTCGTATACAATATCGCTACCAACTTTCTACGTCACGGTAGCGGATATATAAGCGGATTATACGTTTGCTTTCGATAATCCAGATCAGAGCGGTACTGCGCGCGTACATTATACGACTGATCGAAAATGTTCGTACACGTCCGTCGACTATATATATTTCTTGAGTACACGACGAGAAACTCGTGATACACGTGCGCCGCCGCCGCCACTACTTCGTTTGGAATGAAATTTTTGCGAGATTTTTCTTCCTCGCGGATATTACGTGCGCGTCATCGATGTGTATTATATATATAATATTATATTCCATCCGCGAAACGCAATCAATACGTATCGTACATAGTTTTATCGGGTATATAATATAAAAGCTCCGAAGTAAGGACTATTTGCGGATGAAAAATAACGAGATAAATACGCGCGAGGCAGCTTATATGACAAGAATAAATAACGGCTTCGTCCGGCCGGCTAATAATTCAGTAAACAAAATGTATATATCGGCTTTACTATTGACAAATCCATTTTGATCCGTTCTCTCTCTCTACATATCTGTGAACTTAGTAATCTAATAACCGCAGCAGCGTACACATATATAGCGACGTTCTGCAAACGACGTTCGACGAGCTGTGCTGCGGCATATGTACTTGGAAGTATAGATCGAGTAGCTGGTACTGCATGTTCCATGCAGCTATATGTATACGCGGTGCAGGCGCGCATTTATGTGTAACAAGCGCCGATCGATGCCTCACGGAGAATATATGCCACTTATGTACTCGTTACCTGGTATATTATGTACAGTAATAACACATATAGGGGGGTACACGGCACATGCACTCGACGTACGTAACAATGAGAGGAAAGAAAAAGATGGGCCGCATTATTTTATTTATCAATATTGGCCAGGGTATTACGCAACGTTAGACGATCGAGAGCGCCGTATAGCAGCGGTTCCGCATATAGCCGCGTGTGCCAAGTGTGCAGTCTGTCGGTGTGTGTAGGTATATTCGTTCGACCGCAAAGGTATATCAAATATTAACGCTCGAGCGCGAGCGCGTGCCAGTCCTCCTCGACTGCGCTGCTTCCCTTCGTTTGCGCCGCGATCGCTTATACAGCGTTATACATACACATGCAAATTCGCCGATTCTCAAAGTTCGCCCGTACACATCTGCGCGCGTATACCACCATAGCTGTGCAGCAGTACGAGCGAGTCGATACTCCGTAAGCTCTCTTATGCGCGCGCGGCCCTTCAAGCTCGAGTTCTGTCTTCGAGAACTCAAGCGTAAGCTCCCGAGATAAGACTTGCGGACAACTTGCGTCTTAGAATTGCTATACGCTACGCATATTATACGTATCGATCCGGGACTCCTGGAATATACATGTATATATGCACCAAGAGCAGATATCGAAAAACGAAGGAAACGTATAATATCTGCTATATATACATTGGGTTAACGCCTAGCCGATCGTCATGCGTCGTTTATATATATTGCATATGCGCTCGAAAGCTGGAGAGGAGATACCCGTTCGCGTGCATATTCTCAACTTTCCGAAGCTCGAGTCTAAGCGTTCGTCTACATAAGCTCGCTTTCGCTGCACGAAAAAAAAAGAGAACACGACGTGCAAGTGCGTATATGCAGTCTGCCACGGTCGCGCGCGCGTGCCCAGCCAAGTCGAATAATCTCTCGACCGCACAAATTTGAGCGAGTCTCTCTCTTTCTTTGGTATTATATACGCGTGTATGGTGTATATATACAGTGTCTTCGCAGACGTCTTTGGGTTCTCGGAGTCACCTAGGGTTTCGCGCGCGCGTCGCCACATCGGCATCGTGCAGTGCGGCGGCGGCGGCGACGGCGGCAGCAGCTTGTGGCCAATGACCTAGACGGCACGCGTACACACATGCATAGACTACACATACGCGATACTCACTCGCCCGAACGTCGCAGCTCGTGTGCACAAGAGAGAGAGAGAGAGAGAGACGATGTAAGACGCCATACACGCGTTGGGGCTATGTATATGCGCTTTGGAAAATGAGCGAGTAGGAGCACTTAGTGGGCTGCGCGCTAAATTATAATATGCAACTATACGCGGCGGCCCAAAGCTGCACACACGGCTTGATGTACTGCAGCAGCAGCAGCAGCAGCTGATGAAGATGCGTGTCAGGTTCGCCCAAGCTATATATGCAACAGCAGCAGTAGCGTTTAGCTCCATATTTCTGTATTATATGCATTACGCACTTGCTGCTAGCCTATGGCTGCACACCCGCCTTGGTGCACCCAGCTAAGGAAGACGAGGATTATTTTCATCCAGAAGCAAGTGCGCGGCATTGAATTATGCCTCTCGGGCAATATAGTTATCTTACGTATAATATATAAAATATGTGGATATACTTGCCGATTTTTTGAACATAACGTGCCAAGTACCGATGTAATTTAGACACATCGATTGTGAATCATCAGCTTTTTACGAGCGCGCAGAACGACGCCAGTGATTAAAATAATTTGTCCATTACCATGAGGTCTGCCAGCGCCAGTCACACATTATTATCTATTATAACGTCAAGATAGGGAATAAAATTAAAATGAAAACACGATAAATAGGGAATTCCTCGTCTTCGAATGGCCCCGACCTGCGCGCGATCATATACAGTACTGTTATAATAGATCGCTGTGGCGCTCGCAGCTCACTCACACATACTTCACGCGCGGCTTTATTATCGTGCGAGATATATAGGAAGGAAGAAGAAAGTCTTTATTTTTTCAATTTGAATTCAACGAATTTTTCGTATAGACCTGCACACGATGGGCGAATATAACGCTGCCTTGCGTATATATAGATTTGCCAGCGTCATATATAACGAAAGGGGCACATATATACTTACATTTATGCATGCCATTATGCGCGCGCCTCGCGATCTCGCTCGTACTGCGTGAGAGAGAGAGAGAGAGAGTAAAAAGAGTGACAGTGACGCACAACAATGGTGTACACACTGTGTATGTATACAAGGCGGGAGAAAGTAATATTACGTCTGCACGTCTATTTCTCTTTTTCTTCTTCTCGCGCATAAGATATGTGCCTTTATACCCGAAGTGTATAAGAGAAACGCGGAAAATTCTCGCACGAGCAAAAAGACTTTTATTATTGAATTTTTCTTTCGCTTCGCTCTTTCTTGATGTTTCATTAAAAAAAAAAGAAAGAACTACGCGTTTGTTGTCTATGCATGGAATCTCGAAATGCCTTATTTCCCTCTTTTCGCAAAGCAGCTCTGGCAGTAAAACAGCGACACAGTTCGAGGAGTTCTCTCTATCTTTCTCTCCCGGCGTATATTCGCCCACGCAAAGCTTGAATTTTCCCTTATACGCACAGGATTTATAGCTGGCATTTAAGTTACATTACATGGCACTGGACTTTACGCCGCTCGCTAGAGACGTATGTTCTCCGTCTCTTTCAGCCGCACTCTATCTTTCTCTTTGCGTGTACCAATGTCTATGCGAGTTTACTGCGTAGCAGCACACGTACACACACACACACACACACACACACACACAGCTTATAAATCGCTACCGACAACAGCCCAGCTTGCACGTGCAATGTGAGAGATGATTTTGGAAATCTAGCCGCATCTTGAAAGGAAAAAATCTACCCGTTTATAAGAATGACCGCTGCTGCTGCTGCTGCTACAGCTGCTCATCTGTCCGCGAGGGAGAGAAAATCGTGGACGCGAGCTGGCCAGCTAGAGTAAAATTTTGCCATGAAAATTGCGGCGCTGCTCCACGGAAAGAAGCCGCGGCTTTTTATGCCGCGCAATTAATATGCAAATTGCCGTGGTAAAGCTTCCATAACCATTTGAATGTAAAAGTACTATTACTACTACTACCACTACTACGACTACTTGTGCATTTTGCTAAACTTGGTAATTTCGTTAAGCTTTTATATGCGGAAGAAGAGTCTGGGCTGGTGCTCGACGAGCAGCGCAAGACTATTTCTCTCGTTTTCTACTCGATGCGGTGGAACTTCATGAAATGAATTTTTATACGTAGTTAGTTTCTTGAGCTACAATTTTTTTCTTGCCCCCACCCACTCTTGACTCTGCAGGCCTGGCTGATTATCTTTTTTTTTTTTTTTTAGTTTTAAGCACGCTGATTGTTCTTGCTCCGACGCATTTGCTCAAAGTTATACCCTGGGTCCGAGAAGAAAAGTTTCGCCGGTCGGCCAGCGCAATGATACTATATAGCCTCGTCGTACTTGTCAGAGCCCGCCTTGCAAATAATGTCGTTAAATTCATTTGCCCCATAGTTTCGACGAAGAGAAAACCTGTGCAGATCGGTCTTAACTCTTTCTATATATTTCTTCTTTATTACTTACGACGATTAAAATCAAATTATTCACGAATTAAAACAATCTTGTACCTGCCGCAGTGCGACGACGACGACGAGGATGAAAAAGTCACTGGTGCAAGAACTACCTGCACCTTTGTGCATTATAATTCAATATTCTGACGTTGAATTTCCCGAAGCTCGACGGCTCGCTACTATTTGATTGCGACTTAACAAGATCAAATTTTGAATCTGCCTCGGGTATATTTTTGCCGTGCAAATCTACCCTGCACCGTTGCATTGTAGACGTATAAAATTCTGCATAGCGAAACACGTCATGGCTCCTGATTTCTATTGAAAACTTTAACAATCGCCGAGAATCATGTAGCCTTTTTCCCCTTTAGACGCTCGGTCTGCAGCAACGTGTATATTGCAAATATCGCGCTGGGAAAGATCAATATCCCAAGTTTCTAAAATTATTGTAGCGAAACCCTATACGTTGCAACACACGCACACACACACATTATACGACGTTCTAAAGTTTCCGAAAAGCTGCTTTATATTACCCGAAAGTGCCTTCGACTGTTCAATCTGCTTTTTCTCTCTTTCTCACTTACGTGAGTCTCTGTCTACTTCTGCAGTGTAATATTTTCACGAAAATCCTGATACGCGTTAAACATCATCGAAGTTTTGGCCCCTAAGTTTTCATTAGGCGCTTACAGTTTACGTATAATGTACTTTGTGCCCATTGTAAAAAAGTCCAACTTTGCTTCGTCTACGACACAACAGTATGATTAGGGTATTATATGTAAATATAGAATTAATTAATGCGTCGTTGCGCATAAATACTTTACCTTCTTCGTCTAAATATACAGTTCATTGTAATATCTATGCAATATAAAATTTTTACCTCGAGCTTTAATGACGAAACAAGACTTTTGAAAAAAAGTCGTCGACGCACGCAGCTACGTGTAATAACATCTCATTTGCTAAAGTTTTATTTGAATATTTTCGTTCCGTTGGATCGTGTAGTAGAAGAAGTAAGCTTATTACATAGCCAAGCGAAACATTCTTAAACTGCCAAACGTTCAATTAAATCGATGGCAAATGATCCGTTCTGGATGCGAGGCCGATTATTATCCCGACCGAGTCTCTCGCGTACATATCTATATATACACGAGAGGCAACTCCGTGCCTCGAATACACATGTTGCTGCATAGTGTGTAGTACACGCAACGTATAACGTAGCAACGCGCAGTAACGCGCAGCAGACAGCGACTCCTAATGATATGGGCTCACTCGAGGGAGAGAAATTGAGAGGGAGAGAAAGGAGAAACGCAGATATTTGTAATATGGAAATTGAATGCAGGCTCATTTTTACTAAACAAAGTTTTACGCGTCCGCCATAACATGGGAAACTTTCTTATTAACTATTAACGTTAAACGCAGTTTTTAATGGAAATTATTTCTGCGAAAGTCCATAAATTCTTCGTTTAATTTATTGTGATGTGGAAGCGCGCGCGCGCATGGCAGAGCTCAAAGAAAACCCGGCGTGTACTTACATCTGTTGCAGTCGAAACTTCCAATTCTCGACGGACTCGAGAAATCGCCGACATATTTTCGAGTTCTTCTCGGGCAATTCTCGTTCTCTTGCCGCACGCAGCACCGATGAGCGACAGCACGGCAACCCTGGAATAAGCATAATTTTCATTTGTTCTTTGCTCTCTATGCGCCCAGCAGCCCTACAGAGCTCATCGGCGCACAGCACGACCCTCGCTATTTTCTCGCAAGCACAAGTCGTCGTATGCTTTTTTTATCCGTCTATATACACGTACTTTCCTTGGAAAAACTTGGCTCGCGCTCGCCCGTGCACCCCACGCATAGTGGCGGAGGCCGCACGCGTATAAGGATCTGCGCTCTTACGCACGTCGCACTCCTTTTTTTTTTTCTTCATAAATATGAAAAGAACAACAGAGTCACTGCGCGCGCGCATATATACACTTTGTCCTTTCTTTCTGTCTCTCTTATCAAACTCTCTTGGCGTCGCGTCAGAAACAAGACATTTCGCGTGTACACGTTTATACTCTCCCTCGAACTTTTTAGAATAATATACAAAAAAAGAGGAAGAAAAGGTACATCGCCTGAAATATACGCGTTTGAACGCACTACTGCGAACTTTTACAGTCGCAAGTCCAAATTTAAGAAATCGCACGCACAGGCGCACACAAACATAGGATGAAATAAGAGAGGAAGAGGGAAAAAAACACATTCTATACGCGCTCGCATATTTTCAGCCTTTGATCCGAAGCAGACCCTCGCGGATAAGAACTTCTCCCCCTCGATCCCTCCCTCTTTGTGATTTTCTATTCGTTCGAATACGAAAACGCAGACAGGGAAAGTTTTCAGTTAAACGAACGAGAGAGAGAGAGAGAGGAAAAAAAGGCACACGCAGTAGCAGTACGTCGAGCAATTACATAAATGTGTGCGGGAGCAGCATCAAGCGACCGGACATTTACATAGAAATATGAGCGTATAATGCGCATAGACATGTATACGCGTGTATACGCGAAAGCTCGTACACGTACGTGCGAGTGAGTGACGCGTGGGTGGCATCGTACTCGAGGCTCTCGCATCGTCTGCTGCAGTCTGCAGTGTGCGTCGCGGTTAAAAGATCGACGGATGATGTAGCGAAGGCATCGGGCGTGCGCGCGCGTGCCAGGCTCTCTATACACGCGCGCGTATGCATATTTCCTAATATATCTCGAGCTGCCGCCGAGCGAGGACATGATTTTGTCGTCGAAGAAAGAAATGTCTATTGAAAGACGAGCTGCGAGGGTGCGGAACTGCCGCGTGCGAGCGTTGCGTGTGGCGGAAGCGCCGCGCACACACTTGATTAATTGACTGCTACTGCCTCACAAGCGAGTCTCTTCTTCGACTTCGTATGTGTGTGTGTGTATATAATTCTTTCGGCTCGAGCTCGTCAACAGTTGGACGTGTGCACGCGCATATATACATGTGACGTGACACGTGACGGCAATTAGAAATGAATATCACGCATGTATACGCAAACGCCCGACGACGATGATTTTAATATTGCTGTGCCGGTCGCGACATATATACCGAATATATGCCTTGTTAAATAAGCTCTCGAAGAACAGCTGCTGCTGTATCAGGTGATCGAAGTGCGCCGATCTGAACTTATGCGCGAATCGTCTGATTGGCCAGGCGGAGCAAAAGTCAAACATTTGTTTACTTGCTATACATTTAAGCAACGCGAGGATAAGTAAATTATTAGTAATATTGATTTGGCTTCTGGGTTTGAGCGTTGACTCATCATTCGATTCGATAGATATATATGGGTAACACGATATCCCTATATGTACTAAGGTAGAAAACATTTTTAGTTTTTCGTATAGATTATCTTCTTTTATTTCTTTACTTTTAAATCCATCAACAGAAGATTTATTTCGAGCTTCTTTATTTTATAGTATTTTTTCAAACTCTTACTTAAGGTGGCAATAGAATATAGATTACGTTATTTGTAAAAAAAGAGTTGGTTCGAATAAAAACTCGGATGAAACATGCAAATACTAAAAGTTGACTCGATAATCTCGCTGCAGAACGTAATATAGTTACGGCACAGTCGTTAAAATAATTCAGGCCCCAAATAAGTTCTTAATTTATTCATGGCCAAAAGTTTCGTACGTTATTTAGCAAAAATTGCGTAGCATAATGAGCTCTAAAAAGGCTGCAGGGCCGTGCGTTATAAATATACTAATGTCCAAAATTTTTTTATTTCGAAAAAAGGCCAAACCTGCCGTGTATCCGAAAACGACTCCGCCTTGAAAACGAATTTTTTACCCATCCATCTATTCAAGTCGAAAATTTATCACCCGCGTACATCGTCGACTCTTCGATTCTTTAATTTATCTCTAAACAGATCGGAATATATCCGTCTTGCTTTCTCATTAATATCGGCTACGTTCAGAGGGTATATCAGAGAGAGCAGGAGAAAAAAACAATACGCTATCCCAAAATACAGTATTCCGCTTGGGTAGACGTTGTGTAAATACTTTTCACCGCGCGCCTCTATCAAAAGTCGAGAAAGAGAACTAGAAAAGTGTATATACGCAGCCAGAGATGTGGGAATGGAAAATTCGTGCGTACCCGAGCGAGGGGATACATAGCGATACGTCTTACCCACGTGCGTTTGCGAGAGACGCTTTTTCGCAAATGTACGCGTAGCAGCTCACGCAGATCGCGGCGCATAAACTGCGCGACGCGGCCAAGTCCGGGAAACATGGGCCGACGAGCAAACGTTTTCTTGCGCTCTTCGTCTTCGCGGGGCTTTTTGCTTCATTTTTCTCGCCGCGCGCTTCTCCCTCCTTGTTATATGTGGCGGATTGTGTACGTAGTACGTACATACATATATATTCGCGTTTCGCAGACTAAAGTCCAAGTAGTCTACGGTGGATGCGTGCCAGAGATGTATGTTAGACATGGCTGCACGCTTGTAAGCCCCCCGCGCCCGACTCGACCTTACGTATATGGCGGCGCGGTGCAGCGTACGCGCGGGCGATGTTTTGCTTCGGTGCGGGTGAGGGATCGCGCGCACACACTGCAGCGCAGCCACATCGCGCTCTGCTTGGAGAATTAAAAATTGCTGTAATTTAAATGATGGATTGCCACCGACGCGCAGGGGCTTCGCTTTAATGTTTTCATTTTCTCACTAAAAATTCTCGGGCCCGCGTGATTGATAAACCTGCTCATTTTTAGCGATCGAAGCTTTTTCTTGAAACTTATGAACCATTGTACGATGAATGCCATTTCAAGCTCGAGCTTTGATTATGATTAAAATGTTTGATACTTTGCTTTGGTAATGAGTTTAGGAGATCTACTAGGGTTAATCACATAATATATTTTAAAATAAATTACTAATATTTGGCAAAGTACAGAGAAAAAAGTCCCTGTAGTTTACATCTTTTGCGCGCAACCGGTTTTCTCGAAGCTCACGTGCAGTAAAAATTTTGATAACCTCATAATTAAAATTTATGCCCCTTTCTAAAATAAACATATAAATTCATTATTATATAAAAATATATATAATATGCAGACATTTATGCGGTGAAGCGTAATGGCGCGGATTCATTTGCAATAAATTTTCATCGTTCAACTTGCGTATGCTTCTCTGCCCGTTTTGCGTATTATATGTGTCGTTGCATTTCTGCGTTCAAGGCAGAAGGAAAAAAAGTCTCGTGCGACTTGAACTTGGCGCATCTACGCTCTATGTCCTATTATACGACGAAATTTATGTCCCTCCGTGAGCTAGGTACTTGCGCATATAGTATATACGTGCACTGCGTGCGTGTATCTCTTGGTACGAAACTCTATTGTCTCAAACGTTGCGGTTGGTGTACGACGTAGGGCGAAATATTATTTTCCTTCTTTTTTTTCAGAACGTTTATTATAATAATGCAGGCTCGAGCAAAGACATGTATGAGAGAGAGCGAGCGAGCGATGATGCGTCTACGGAAGCGCTAAGAAATAAAAACACACCGAGTCGGATGGGCAGAAAATGGCCGTGTATATAAGTATTTTTTTTTCTCTCTCTCTCCCTCTCTCTCCCTCTCCTTGTCCTCTCGCTCTCGCAAAAATGATAAATGAGCGCGAAACAGCAGCAACAGCAGTGGTGGCGGTGGTAGTAGCAGCTGTTGACGGAAATTTGTACGAAAGATAAATCCACAACGACCGCAGAGATTTTCGACTCTTACAGTTTCGAAGAAGAGCCACATTTTACAGGTGCTATGCATAATGCAAAACGACAGTCGGCAGTATAAGCGACGTTACGCGGGGTGTAATAGCGTCTTTTGTTTCTAAAATCGTAGACTTTTTCGTATACGTCAGCAATTTTCGCTTGTTGTTTTGCTCTTTTCTTCCATTGCTTCTTACACTCAGGGCAAATGCAATATTTATTTACGCGCCGCAGCGTTTTAGTAAAGGCAATTCGCTCTCTACTGCAGTATTAATGCGCTTTCGAATCACCGAGTGCGCAAAGTGGCTTTTAAGGTTCAGATGAAGAAATGTGAGGGTAAGGAGACCGAGAGAGATAGAGAGAATGTTAAGAAGTAGAAATTGCTGTTTTTTTGGCTTTTATTTGCACGCTACATGCACATAGTTTCTTCGGGGCTTTTTCTCGCGCGCAAGCCTCTATATCGCATGTCATATAACACGTTATAAAAAATAATATAATAAAAAAGCTCTCGAGAGTTCAGTGCTCGCCACGGGTTAAATCACTAGCAACAACGGGTCGTTTGTTCTTTTTTCTGCCCAAGGTTACATGCACACACACACACACACACACATATATAAACACACAGGCACTGGCAGCGGGGAATGTGGCGTAGCTCGCTCGCGCGAGAAAAATATAAGAAAACAGAAGCTCTCTCGCGGGCTTAAGCCCATTGTAAAACTTTTTTATGGCTTTCCCGTGATGATATTTGCATGGAGGATTTGTGAGCAAGCAAAGACCTCGAGATATGTTTTGCGAATTGCTTCTTGACATTCTTGGCAAACGACGAGAGATAGCTAAATTCGTTAGCTACTTTACGACTCGAGCTCGAGTGAAAAGCCTTTTACACCGTCGATTGATTAAATCGAGCTTGAACGCGTTTATAACCCTTGATCGATTTTATGTATATTTCTCCGTGGCGAAGATCTGTTCGTTTGTTGTGCTAGAGGAAAAAAAGCCCGAATGGCAATATTATCCTCGATGAATTCCATTTGAATGGGGGTTTTATGTCTTTCAACTTTGAGGATATCGATCATACATATTTAATCGTTTTTTGCAGTAATGTTTTTCAAGTCCTTGTTTTAAAACACCAGAGCTTGACGGTTGGTACGATTTTAATCATCGATTCGATTACTCACCGTTAGAAAAGTGTGATTACTATAAAGTGCGATTAAAAGTATAGTTTAATTGAATTTCAATTTTTGCACGGGCTTCACTTCGTAAAATTATTTTTATATACGCGTGCACTAGCTCAAAAAACATTTTATTAATCTCTTTTATTAAAATGGTTATGCTTTTTGGAACTAAGAGAAAATTATAGTTGCATGAAACGCGTTTATGGGGCTCACATGAGTAAACGAAGCGCAAAATTTTATCTGGCTGACAAAATGCGGCAATATTATTTTGCGATCGAGGATTAATAGGTATTTTTTACTTGATATGTACTTGAAATATTGTTTACTCGATGTTACTTAAAATAAAGCTCTCTATCCGGTTAATGCATGCACGACACAGCTGTGGCGAATTCACATTCCGGCTTGGGAATGTAAGTAGTTGATCGAAGTCGAGCGAATATTGCGAAATATATTGATTTTCGATCATTGGTTACATGATATAATTTGCATCGAGTAAGCTGAATTATCACTGCTTGCTGAGTTTTTTTTATCGATGATTGCAGATGTTCTATTTTCCGCATGTACAGAAATCAATTGTGGGGGTTGTTGGGTGATGTTGATGTTATGAAACTAGTATAACAACAGGTACTCGAACAAAGGTTAGTTAGAATGCTGAAAGATCGATTCAACGGTAATACTTTGAAGAATAAATTGAAATGAAAATTTGGTTAATATTTTAGTTTATATGTGAATGGTGCGCCGATGCGGGTTTTAAGTCACAATAAAATAAATAATAGTTTTAAATATTTTATTTTTCTTTGCAAAATTGAAGAATATTCATGTGAAACATTTTTAAAATTGCATATGTCTTCACATGAGTGTAGAAATTTTCATTGCGCCCAAACGTCTCGGAACCATTTTCACATTTGATTTGGTGAATAGGTGATGCATAACATCAAATTATTTGTGAAAAATATCACATCCGAATGGTTGCAACGATGTACTGTCTTTATATGAGTTTTGAGGCGTGATTTTTGTCCCAATTATCTCTGGCAAATCTCACACACGAAGGGTTTACTGCGATTGTGTACTGTAATTAAGTGTATTTTGAGATTTCTCTTTTCTCCAAATGATTTGCAGCAAATCTCACACTCAAAGGGTTTGCTACGACCATGAACTGTATTTATGTGTTTATTCAGATTACTTTTTTGTCCAAATGATTTTTGACAAATATCACACTTGAAGGGTTTGCTATGATTATGTACCGAATTTATATGCCTTTTAAGATCATTCTGGTATCCAAATGATTTATGAAAAACATCACATTTAGGTCTAATGTCCTCGTGTGTTGTGTTGATATGTATTTTTAGATTCTTTCCGTGTTTATACGTTTTTCTACAAATTTTACTATAATACGATGATTTCCTTTGATTGTTTTTTCGCAATATTTTAACCTCCTTGTATTCGTCAGTTTTGAATTGGCAATTTTTTTGAAACTGATACTTAGTATCGTAATCGAAGTCTTTTTTATCAAAATTATTACCGTTTTTTTATTCGAATAATTAGTCTGATTTTCATTTTCTATCTTCATAGTAGGTTGAAAACTTTGACACTCAGTTTTACAGATGGTTGTCGATACAGAATTAAGTTTAGGCTTCATATTTTTGCACTCGAAATCTATCAATATTTTTTCATCTATCTTATTCTGTAACGCCATAGCCCCATTCATGTGATTAGTCTATAATAGAAATTGAGCAATATTTTTTGATAGATTAAATTTAGTACACAATTCAATTCATTGAACTCACCGATAATTATTCAGCGACAATGTTTCAAAGTTATCGGCTTTGCAAGAGTCCACCAAATCAAAAATATAATTGTGACCTGAATCTGGCAAAGTATCGCTTGTTTCCATCTTCACTCTGGAAAATAATCAATTTCGATGAATTAATTGATTAAAAAATGATCATGAGATGCTCAATTTTTTTTTTACGTGACTGTGTCCTCTCTGCTTTCCATCACATGCATTTTTTATGTTCTCGAAGTATACCGAAAAAATATTTGGGGTTAAGCGCCCCGAGTAGTCAACACTCTATTTCGATTTCACCAATTTGAAAACCCTTGCTTACCGACGGTATTCAACTCCGCGCTAGCGACTGAATACGTCCTACTAACAATATACATTAATAGATAAGGTGATCCCGTGACTGTGATAGCTCATTCGCGATACTTTCCCCCCACCACCGTCGACTGAAGAACAATATACTGGGATACATTCAATAGTCGAAATTGCAATGAGAATTTCATTCATTCAGACGCAACATTTTCTTGCAGATACAGGCGATTTATACGGAGTGTATAATGGTGTTACACGAGTAATATTAGAAATAAAATTCTACTGATCATTGAAGCTTTAGACGGTAGTAAAATAATCGTGACCGTCGTGTCGATAATTCGACAAAATGTATCTCTCTATCTCTATTTTTCTCTATGTTTTTTTAATTTTTTAATTTTTTTTTAAACTCATAGCTCGATATATCAATGAATAAATGTGTTGTGATTAATCATCGGATTCGAGTAGATGGCGTTTTTGCATTGAGCGCGAGATTTTAAATTCTTGATAACATCGATAGAATACACTAAATTGCTTCTATTGTTTATTTGAATGTAGAGTTTTCTGAACAATGCTTCTTTCTTTCTTTCTTTCTTTCTTTCGTCTTTCTATTTTCAAGAGATTACCTTTTTTTCTTACTCACTAATCTGGATTACCGTCACTCTTATCAAAATATCAGCTCGGTAATAAATCAAGTCCTCGGGCGCAAATCCATCGACTATTGGGAAGTTCATACAGAGAGCGCTTCATAAAATATATAGTGATCATTTTCACTCGAAAGCTGACGTATATAACTTCGTTATATTTTCACTGCAAATGCAAAACTATCCTTTTCGCGCGCCACTCATCTTTAATTCTAGGGAAATAAAGTTATACCTCGGAGACGAAGCCAAAGCAGTGCACGAGCCCTGAGACTCGGCAAGTAATTATTTTCGCGCTGGCATTAGGTAAAACACTACATTCAGTAGGAAATTGAGAAAATTCCTGTAGCATATAAGTCGTCCGGTAATATATATTATACATATATACGTGGCTCAGTTCTCGGCGCTAACAACAAATGTAGTATTCATCAACCGCAAAATATCTTTTCTTTATTTCTTTCTATGTCTTAGACTCTAGGTAGCTCTTTCTTACTCATAAAACATACAAAACTCATCAGGCAGTAGTGCTGCTGGCGTTGCTGCACTCGAGCACGGTGCATTTTTCAAGCTACTTTTTTCGCTCTTTTTTATTCCACATCAAAGACGCTCGCGCTGTGCCTTCAGCGGCACGAAGTAAGCAGCAGCAGCAGCAGAAGAAGAAGTATTTAATAAAAGGCTCGAGCCGAAGAATAATTCATGCGACAGGGCATATCCATTGCGTTGCGTCTGAAGTGTACAATACATATACATGAAACCTTCTGTCATTCTCTTACTCTTTTCTCTTACTCTCATTTCCAGTGCATATAAGTATATACATATAAAGGTAGCACTTTTAAAGCATGTGCACGGAACTACAGGCCTGTGTGTGTCTGTGTGTATATAGCAATGCAGCGCAGCGCTTGTACACTGCTGCCGCTATCTCTTCAATCTCTCCTCTCTCTCATTCCTCCTCGTCGTGAATCGTCTTCATTTATTATTATCTCGCGCCTCGCTGTCTGGTTTGCATAATATATCAAGCAAAAGCGGCAACAGTAGCATCGCAAGCTCGCGCTCTTTCTCCTCTCTCTCACTCGATCTATGCCGTGCTTGCGTGGCTGTTACTGCCGCTACTTCTGTTACTGCTAGTGGCGGTGGTGGTGGTGCACTTGGCGAACACCCCAATCGAAACCCCCAGAAACGCGACAGTAGCAGCAGCAGCAGCAGCGGCAGCTGCTGATGTACAGCCGCAGAGCATACTTGTATACTCGTTTGCTGCAGAGGAGAGACGGAGGAAAAGGGAGAAATTTCCTCCATCGTTGTCATCGGCGGCGTTGGCGGCAGCTTCGTCGTCGTCGTCGACGAACTTTCCGTTGACTCAAAGTTTGCATATATACACACACATACAAGAGAACGTGTACACAGACGGGACCGATACAAATACGAGCGCGCACATTCTCACACTCCGGCACGGTAACGCATCATCGCAAAATTGTGGGCTGGGGTAAGGCAAAAAGTAATGAGTAAACATGTCTTATTATACACGTATGTGTGTGTTTGTGCGAGTTCGTGGTGCCTCTACGCGCCGTAGCACGCGCTTGTATACTTTAGTCTCGAAAGTTTGCAGTGCCGCGCCGCGGCAGCTTCGATTTGTGAAGGAGATGTGCTTCGGGCTGAAGGTACATGTACACACAAATGTATGTGTCTCTGCTCTGTACGTGTGTTTCTATCTCGTTAAATTCGCGTGTACCGCAAAGTTTACATTTGGCGCCGCTCAGTCGAAATGTGTCCCACGGTGCCGATGGACGAGCTCGCAGTAGCATCAGCCAGCAGCGATAAACACGTCGCTTGCATTTGGGAATAATTTGCAAAGGCGCATGCAGGCGATATAGCTCACATATGTATCTCTTTCTGCCATTGCTTCTATCCTCCTTCGAGCGCGTCTGTGTATATGTGTGTGTCTGTGTTGACGAAATTCGCGCATGCATATCTTCTTCAACTTGCAGGAAGTTCCTGTATATTCCTACGAATTTACGATCATACTTCGATGCAAAAGAAAAGTTTCGTAGCTCGAGCGCAAAATTTGCCACGGAAAACTTGCACCGCACGTTTTTTCCCCGGTTGGGACGGGAAAAAAATCTTGTTAGTATAAGAAAATGCAGTGTGTAAGTTCACATACGCGAACGTAGCACGTGTGCGCGTCAGGATGTGCGCGCAGAAAAAGAACGGCGCGGCGCGTGCGTCCCGGTTCGCGCGCGATAGCTCGCTTGAAATATGTTACTCGCGTGATGAAGTGCGCCACGCAATAGAATGAGAGACTCGAGAAGTTTTGAAAATGAGCTTTTTATTTTTATAATAGCCCCGCGTGGCGCACACCACACACCGGTACCCGATCGTACACAGAGATACATTGAGAATTATTTGTTGCGGGTTGGATTTATTATCCTCGCGCTTGTCGAAACGATGAATTGCCTATTGCTGCGCGGGAAAAATGGCAAAATCGCGAGAGAGCTTGAAGAAGAGGAAATTATTTTTCAAAAGTTGTTCATTGCGAATTTCCAAGAGTCGCGGTTGAAATATATCATATTGGTATTTTTAGCCTGGCAGACATGTATTTTTTCACCGCGCGGATAAACGCTCGAGCGGTCGAAGAAAAATGATTAGTTTTATTTTCAGCTTGTTTCCCTTTCTTGTAACCGCGGCTTACCGCGTGATTCGTGAAACTTTTTCGATGAAAATACCAGACAAATTATAACACATTTGATGGTAAATATTGAGCCTGTTTTCCACGAACGATCTGCTCGATATCTTCGACAAAAAGATCTGCTGCAGGAAACTATTTCATATACGCGCTGAGAAAAATTTAATAAATATAACAGCTGATCTTGGTATGTCGACATTAAAGTTTGAAAAAATGAGGTGTATGACTTTGCAAAAGGATATCGTCATGAATGTCAGTCAGATATATGTTAACATTTGTGAGCTTGTTTCATTGGGGCAGTAACTTAGTAGTATAATTAATTAGCAAAGTACGCTGCGAACGCATATTATGCGTATAATAAAAAACCGGAACCGTAATTATTAATATATTTTGCTCAAGCTTAACGTCTGTTCATGATGACATAGTCGACGGGTATTTATCACCACTGGTCTGGAAGAAAGTCCATTTACTATTCCAAGAAAAGACAACCTGTTTGTTTTTTTTTCCTCTCTTTTTCGTTCAAATACGCTCAAAAGTCCGCGACTTTTTCGCTTGGCGTTTACGCGCAAATGTACCTAAAAAAGAGTTTAGTTCAAAGAAAAGCAGTATAAGAGCTTGGCCAAAGCGAAATAAAAACTATATACTCTGTTCGACCCTCGAAAATGAAACGTGCTCGAAACTGTCAATTTCACACCTCTGTCTTTATATCCTCTCTTCTGCGGTTTCAGCACATTTTACTCCCATTCTTTTCGAATCTCTCTTTTTTTTCTTTCCTCGTTTTAGGAAGTGTCACCTCCTCGGAAAATAAATCTTCTGTGAAGGTACGCGGGATACAAAGAGTTCTCTTATTTGCACCAAACGTGTGCACCACCCAAGCAGCACCATACCCCCACAGAGAGACATCAACAAACAAAGCGGGTAATTTTATAAGGAAATTAAACGGCATATTGTTTGAATTTATAAAAGATTGATTTACGAGGACTCTCGGGAGCAGGAGAGAGTCGCAGCAATACGATACTGATACAAGATATCAGGGCAATGAAAAAGCTCCACCGCGGTGAAAGACCCGCGATGAAAGAAGTCGCCCAGTCATCAGTTACACCAAAGCCTCGCGAGCGGGTAACTCGAAGAAAAAGTTGCAAGTCACAAAACAACCTTATAATATACACGGTTCCAATTAGCGGCGATGCAGTGGCGACGACGCTTCGAACCAAGACAGCGCGCGCGCCATACCAAACTATATCTTTCTGTCTGCTGTGTATAAGCGAGCGTATATTTTTCACTATCATCGTGAAGTTCATTTCTGTTGGTTTTTACCTTTACTATACCTCGCAGCTATTCCGTTGACGTAGTCTGTAGATTAGTGCCCCCCTGTCCCCATTATTATTAAGCATATTGGACGCGGGCTAAGATCGGGGCTAGCTTCATAACGGCGTACACACATTTCATTAATCATCCATCAGAGATTGGAAATTATAACGACGATCTGATTATTTTGTGGGTGTCTGAACTTGTTGATGCTTTATCGTTTATTAATTTCTCTCTCTCTCTCTCTTTGTTTTTTTCATTGTAACACGATTGAGTTTTCGTCACGTATAGATCAAACGATTACAATACGAGTAATTATCTGAGATTAATCCAATGCGCTGACAACTCAAAGATTTCACTGAACATTTTTTGTTTTCATTTGTGAGATCTGTCGTAGATAAAAAGTCGCCACGAGCTAACTCTGATTTTTCCATCAAAATTTGTTGATTTGAGATCCGTAATTCTCTCAAATGTAACCGGAGATACATCTTTCTTTGTGTCGAAATTTAAGATGCATACATGATAAGCAAAATAATTCAATCTGTAATTATTGACTCGTATAAGTTTTAAAAAAATCGTTTTTGGATCTTTGAACGTTTCAACATCTTAGGCATGATAATTAATCAAATGAAGTAACTCAATATGATATCATATGAGCTTTAAGAAAAATGTTTATAGAACGCCAGGGGGTATTTAAATACACACTTTGACTGGACATTTCTTACAACGTTTTCAAAAAATGTTCAAAGCACGTGACAACGGACTAGCAAGATCAAACCATTTTTGTTGAAATTTCATTTCGAAATGTCTCACTGTCCCCGGGCGAACTCTCAATCTTAACTGTCCTCCTCCTGACACGCGAGCGATCGTAAACAGCGCGCGGCGACCATTCTTTCCGTCTCGGCGTCGCAACTTCCAATCCAAACTTCTACTTTTATACAAAAAAAAACTCAACATCGCGATAATATAAGAAATTTTTTACTCGTCCTCCCATTTCTGATGATGGAAAAGCAAACGCGTGACAGCTCGGACAATAATACTCGTCGTCGGTCCTGCTCGGGCGCAATCAGTTGTTGGCTTTAACCGCAACGCACGAGCACAATAGGCTGTAAAACGATTTTTTTCTTGCCTTTAGCCGACCGTAGCTCCAACGACATAAATACAGGAGAGAGCAAGAGAGAGGAAGAGAAAACAACTTGACGTGAACTTGAGCTCATATATGTGAGCCGAAAGGATCTAGATGCAATTACCGAGCTCCCCTCATTGCTGCCATATATGCTGATGCATGTCACCGAAATTTTAATGTGAGTTTGCAAGTCTACATTATGTCACATATAACTGAAAATTATGTTACAAGGTAAATGAGCATTACTGCAAAATGTTAAATCCCTTTATCGACAATGCCATTAAAATTTATAATAAAGTTCAATTAAACCAGATAATTGATGCTGTATATTTACTTTTTGATTAAATTGAAAACGTTCACAAGGCCGAACAATACCTTTTTCTGATTTTCAATATAACCCTCGTTCAGAAATAATTAAAAGTTGTCTACATGCAGATGCATTTAACTGATAAATTCAATCGAGACAACCTTTCCATAAATCCTACAAAATTTCAAAATTAATACATATTCAGTCACTTAAGCTCGAAAAGTTCTTGTTATATTCAACATCGCAGCGTTTTGCACACAAACGCCCGAAACAAGTTTCATAAATACATAATACACGCATTGTGAATTCATTCCGATAGAGTATCGCGAAAAGCTTTAACGCCTTTTGATTTTTAAAACGCTCGAAACCACGAAACTTACGATATTTTTTCGAGTGAGCCGCTCACCGTTTCATAAATATTCAAACTTTGATATAAACTAAATCATTTAAATTAAATCGAGCTTAAAGCGAGAAACAAAGGACCATAAAGTTGGCGGCGTGCGCATTGTGTTCTCGTGTACACGCGTAGTATATAGTATTTTCAGCCCACACGACTTCTTTCCCCTGTTTTCGTCGCCGCCGCCGCCGCAGTCGAGCGCAGGCGTGCGACACTTTGACAGAAGCTGTCCGAAAAAATGATAAATTATGCAGTTGAACCTCTCTAATGCTCGAGCGAGCTGTGCGACGAGGTTAAACGTTATTATTATTATATCGTTGCCTTTCGCACGCGTTGCAACAGAAAAACGATATTTTTTTTCGTTCGTTCGTTTCATCTTAATTGTAGGTGTGTTACATAACGAATATATCTATACACAGTCGACTCTATTTACATTGCAAATAATACTAGAGCTCGCGCGCGTTCCGGGCTCTTCAAAAGTTGCTATTGTTTATGCAAGGTATTGGCAGGCACACGCGATCACAATTATTGGAATAAAAAAAAAGAATATCACTGCGAAAAATTTAGGGCGGAAAACAATTTTTTTAAATAAAAAAAAAACAAGGCGCAGCGGTATCTTTTCTTCGCGTTCCTTCGTCTGGATATATACATTAAATAGAAACTGCACTGCAGGCTCCAATGTCGCGCGCAGCCTTGCAATAGCTCTTTTGTATGCAGCCTGCAGCAGCGGCAGCAGCAGCGTGCACAATATATATAAGAGGATGTAGAATAGTCAGTCACTGTAAAATTTGAAATCTCTGCCGGAATTTACGATCTCTGGCGATGCTCATCGAAATTGAACATCGATTTTCTTCCGGATATCCTCGCGCATGCCGAGAGAGCGGGGATATATATAAAAAAAAGGGAAGAAGAAGGAAAATACGCCTGCTTGCGTGCGCGAAATCGAATTTTAATTTTCCTGTTTCTTGATACGGACTCGACTTGAGCTGCCGCTGCTGCTGTTGCTCCTGCATGTTTATATCGGGAGACGCATAGGTATACGCGCAGAATATGTGAAATTTTCATTCGCCTCGGTTGTATCTTTTCTTGAATTGGACGTGTATGTTTGCTATTTACTCTCGGAGCGCACACACTTGGCCGATATTATAATATAGTATGTGGCAAGTCGCGTGACAGTTGAATTTGTCAGATTTCTTTCTCTCTTTTCTATATTACATCGTGACGCATTGCCATATAACGGTGGCTGGCCTGCAGTATGCTAAAGTACGGGTGTACTATTTTCGCGATAAATCATGCGTTCAACTACTTCCTTCTTAAGATAATTGTGTCGTCGTCGCTGTACGAGCTAATTTTTAAAAGGATAAACGGAATTATTTATTCTAATTTTTGTTCGCGAAAAGAAACATGCAAAAGTAAGTAACGCACTCTTTAAGTATAAGAGAAGTTCTATAAAATTGTGTGGAAACATTGAACATTTAAATGTTTTATAAACTATTTACAACGAATTTGACACTATATTTCTCTATTTTTGCATAGTTGACCGTAATAGAATTTAACAGACAAAACATTGCACTTATTACACATACATATATTAGGAACTAAGGGACAAGCAGCAGTAGCAGCGATCAAACACGAGTGATATGAGGTACGTTGCGCGCGTATTATTATGATTATTATCAGGTTTCGAGCACACAAACACAGTGACAAAGTGCAATAATTGCTGTCATACGTCTTCCTTAATTGTCCCTAATAACGTTTCTAATTACAGCTCCTCCGAAGTTTGTGGAAATATAACGATGCCTAGCTGCCACGTGCGCCACCACAGCTACTGTACGCGGCGAATCAAGCGAATTAATCGCCCTCTTGCTCGTCGCCGCGACAGATTTTAGCCCGAGCCGCGTAAGATTTTACAACAAAAGTCTGATATCGCCGTCGTCGGGCCTGAGATACGTCGGAGATTTTGATTTGATGCAGATAAAGTGGCTGTCGCGCGATAATCTCTCTCTCTCTCGCTCACTCTCTCCACTGGCGTCTAAGCAGCTTTGCAGCGAGTTTCGGAAAGGATTTGTGTCAATCGCTTAAATTATGCTCCCCTCGATAATGCTGAGCCGATAAGACCGCGACGGATCGAGCGGGCGTTGCGCGTACTTTATTATTGATCAAAATAGCCAAATTTTCGGCTAATTATCGATTTCAATGCGCCGAGGGAGCAAAGACTGCAGAGGTGGATGGACGGCGAGCCAAAATTCGGAACGACAATCGTTCCCTGCGCTGCGCGCGCCAACACACGATGTTTTATCGTGCGCAGAGGGGATACATTCCCAAGGACTGCGATCGTCAATTAAGTTTAATCCCGAGCGGTGGCGTCGGGGTGAGCGCGATTCGACGTGTAAAATCCTTCATAAACGCGCGCAAAATCTAAAATTTGCATCGCTCGCAGCAGCGATATACGTATGCTTGCGAAGGAAGAGGCCGCAAGTGAATTTCGGGGACTACTGCCTCGCTTATATAATACACAAATCTTCGAAAATGCGCCCCCGCCCGCCCAGCCGAGCTCGCGATATTTCACCGAACGATTTTCGATAATCTGCGAAATTGCTGCACGAGCTTATACACACATACGTACGTAGCGAGCTAACTGCAAGCGCACTCGCATGCACGCACATACAACGAAACGATCGATACTCGGGCCGATCTCGTACGTGTGTATAGTCGCGCTGCAATACGCGTGTGTGTATGCAGACACACGCGCGCGCACATGTACACACTACACACTATACGCGTATACAAGTCGAGCGATAAATTCGCGTATTTGCGCAATTTGAAATTCGCGGAAACTTCGTATGTCAGCATTATTCCGCACAATGAAAGGGTCATTTCAAGCAGGGCCAGCACGCTGTACACACACATATACGCACACACACGCAATCCGTGCACGAGCGCAATCGTACGTATACATAGGTGTATGCGCTCTTATACGCTCGGCGCGCAGCACTCGTTGTATAGGTGCGATTTATCGTAGAGTCGTTTATCAATATTTTATATTCAGCCGCGGAAATGCCATAGCCCATTCGAATGGGACTGCTATATAGTATACACGAAGTGTACGCTACGAGTTGAATACGCGCCTGCACAACGCGAAACGAAATTTCAGCTCCGACGCTCTTTTTCCCAAACTCCCGGTTCTTTCTTCTCTTTCCCTTTCCTCTTGCTCTTGCTCTCGTGCGCTCTCTCTATCTCTCTCGTACGCAGTGATACTCTGCAGCAACTATGTATCCTTTTTCGTCCTTTTTCTCGCTTTTACCCTCCTGCGAGCGCGCGCCAGTTTTCCTTGTGTGCACACCGGTCGGAGCTGAGCGTTTTGCTTCCGCCAGCGTCGCGCGCGCGCGAGAGAGAGCTTTGTGTATGCGCGTACTACACCAGCGTCGTGCGTCGTTGGTCGGGAAGAAGAGGAGAGAGACGCGAATCCGCAGCGACGCTTGGCACGCGCGATGAGGAATGTTCTTTCTAGTCCCATACCGCGCCCGAATTGTTTTACATTGTTACCATCGCGACGAGCCAACTCTACGGACAATTAATTGTTTTGCCATTGAAAACTATTTTTTTTTATCTTTCCTCCTCCTTTTTTTGCTACTGCTGCTCTGTCACGCACGCGTGTAAAAGCCATGTATAGGTACACTGCGTATGCTTTTCAAAATGACTACCAAACTTTTCTCACATTGGAAAATTTATCGCTTTATTTTTGCAGCTGAAAGATACGCATAGTTAAAAAACTCCGTGCAGGCGCGCGCGCGGCAAACTTTTCAGTACGTTATTCGCACATTTTTTTGCTCGCGCATTATCTGGTCTTTTGTCATGTACCGTACAGATATGCCGTTTAATGGTCAAAAATACGAGACGCGAGTATTTTTTTATTCCTGTTGCCTATTTTTATACTTTCGAAAAAGCTCCGGAGTCTGCATAAGTCGAGTTTGAATTTGATGAAAAAAAAAAAAAAAAAAAACGGCGCTCATATGCAAAGCCCTCGCGCACACTTATGCCATCAAAATTACCCCGTGGAGACCACCTAGCGTTCGTGTATACGCAATTTCATGAAAATTACAACGTTGCATAGCATACATGACTGTATACACACGCATATCCGAGAATTGAATTTTCCGGAGAAAATTTTTTCTTATAAACGCTTTTCAGCCTAGTAGCAGCTATATCTCGAACTTTCGTTATAATATTCATCAAAGATACCGACTCGGTGCAGCAGAGTCAGCCAGCCGAGTCCCAAGATTATCATAAACTTTGTATTATAAATGCTAAGTGTATACGTGGCGCGAGAGGAGGGGAGGGGGGGGGGGCTAGAAGCAAAAATGTTCATCTCGTCTCGTCGACGTAATCGCTTGGGTTGAACGACGTCGCGGCGCGCTGCTTATGTTACTATTAAAATTTTTTAACCAAAAGAAAATTCAACGTCGCTGCGCTGCAACGTATAACCCACACGATAACGTTTACTATTCATAAACCGCTTGCGCGCGCAAGAAAATCGCGATTATCTTCGAGGATAAAGGGGCAAAAAGCTCGGGTGAGTTATTGCGACGCTCGGCATTTTTAATTAACTCATTACTCAGAGAGACAAAGGTCCCTCTGCCGTCGTCGGCTTCGTCGTCGTCGTCGTCGTCGAGGCCATAAACGGGTGACATTCGCATTCTTGGTCAATTTTCCGTCGTTATCTGTAATTCTTAATGACCCTTTTCCTCGGCGCTCTGCTCCCAGCATTAAAAACGCGAACCACATAGAACAGAGCTTTAAGCTTTGACTTGGTTGTGCACCATTACTATTATATAGTAATCTCTCTTTCTCTCTCATTCTCCCGGCGTTGGAGCCAATATATACCTCTTAGTCTCCCATATCGCTGATACCGGCGCCGACGACGACGAGCTTTCATCCTTCCTATACCCCCTCAGCCATACACGCACAACGAAATATTACGTAGTTCCTCTCAGCTGGTCCAAACTTTCGAACGTGAAAAGGCCATATATAGTCTCTTTCGGCAAATTTTTTTGTTGAAAAGCTCATGACAGTCGCGGGTGCTACAATCCCCCGCTATAGGTGAAAAGCAAAACTCTCATACCCTTTAGAATATCATCCCTACCCTAGGTACACATAGTTAAACTCACGTATGCGCGCAAAACGAGAGAGAAAGAGGCTGAGAGAGAGAGAGAGAGAGAGAAATGAGGTATACCACGGTGTGGGTTGCCTCCTGAGGTTAAAATTACGAGCAAGCGTCGCGTCTTCCGGCGGAATCGCGCGTATATACTATACGGCGGTGAGTGTAGGGTCCAGCATAAGCTTATATACGCGCTATATTCACAGTTTCCGACAGCGGTGCGGTGTTGGTAGTCCAGCAAGGACGTGTAGGGCCACCCTACACTCACACACACAAACACACTTACTCACATGCACTCACAAGGATACGTACGTTTTATGTGCCGTATGCGTTGAGCACCTGATTTAGGAGCTCATGCTCTATGTAGCCAGCTCTCGGACCTTTCTTCTCTCGTTCTCGATATCACATCTACTTTTTCATTGCCGTGCAGTTGCCGCACGATGCGGGAGCCGTTGCGAGGATCCTCATGTGGGTGATATTATACGCATAAAGCTGCAAAAATCTTAGCCGCGCGTCCGTATGGACTTTTTATATTTATTATTATATACAGCGTATATATGAGGTATCTTTTTCGATGACGAGCTCTCTTTGTGCACAGGCTGCCTTATGTGTGTGCCCAAAAGCTTAGCCGCGTAGTCTTTGAAAACGGATTCACGGCTGAGGAGAGAGAAAGAGAGAGAGAGAGAGACGCCATACAGAGAGTCCGAGAGTCTTTTTCCTATTGCTTTTATATGTCTCTCTCTATACGTACACGCCAGCGAATCCGTATGATTAAGACTTCAATATTCAGTGGATGCGGATCCATTTCGCCTGTATGTACGCGTGGCTGCAGATCAAATATGGTCTCTCTCTCTCTCTCTTTTACTGTCGCAGCTCGTAAGATTGCTCGAAGTTACGCTCGTCGCGTCGCGCGATCGTTTGTGTCTGCTGCACGTATATAATACACGTATGTAGATGCAAAGTCGTTTCGGCTGAATGCGTCGATCGATCAGTATATTGCCGTGGACATATAAAATTGTGTCAGCTGAAAGCTTTTATTGGGCTACGGATTAGGAATAGTGGAAACGATTTGTTTATCATATTAGAGCCATATTTTTTTGCGCTTTGTTCAATTGCAAAAAAAATCCTATGAAAATCTCCACAACCAATAGTTATTATATACTATTATTTAAAAATATTTTATTTCTATTGATGGAACTGATAATTACGAAGAGACTCGAAAATCGTAATCATTCTGTCAGCGACCCTTTACTTCGGCAAATAAAGTACTTGTGAAATCTATTATTCATCGCGTGTACATAATGTCTATCGGTGCGTGGATACGCGCCTGTACAAGCGTGTACGTATGCGTATAAAACAAAAAAGGTGAAAAGAGCTCGACATCGGCATGAGCTGCAGACAATAGTGCGCAATCGTTTTGCAGACATCACGCTGGCGCGCGCTAAAACGGATGAAAAATAAAAAATAGAAAAAGAAATCAAACAATTCAAAAGCTAACCCCTTGAACTGTATTTACTCAACGTCCAGTTTATGAAACACTCCCTCTCGATCCACGGCCTGTCTGTATCTCTCCTCTTTTCCTCCTCCTCCGATAGCAGCAGCAGCTGTATTCAAAGTCAAAAACTCAATCAGACGCTCATTGAAGCCCGTGGCGAGGCAAAGTAATGCCCTCCGATTACCGTCACGTTTTGGATCTGCTCGTCGTCCCTTAGGGAATATATGTCTATATACATTCAGCGCGTCGCATTCAAGCGTCCGTGCGAGAGCTTCATCTCCTTCCCTCTCTCCCTCTTTCGGCATTTGCCGCGATTCAGAAAACGTCGCACGGCGTCACCGACGACGACGAACGACAAACTTTGACCCGGGCTGTTTGGAAGGCATCGATTCTTGCGCGAGAAAAGCACAAGTTCCACAATTAAATTATCCCGACCGCGTGAACTGCCGACTATATATAGCTTCATCTACGACCCTTGAATTCGCGTGCGGCTCTAGCTTATACAGCATATATATATACTAGGTATCGCGTAATACACAAATGTACAGGTATACAGCTGCCAAGGCAATAAGTACTTAATAAGGCTTGCGCCGCGCCGTATTCGCGAACAAAACTCGGCACTTGAATTTGAATTAATTATCAATGTCGTGTTTTGTATAGGAACACATTCGTCTTGCGGGTGCGAATATCGGCGTGTATACAGGGGTGGTGTGCGCAGCGCAGTAACGGCTCGCGTTGTTATATAGCTTCATCAATGATTCAATGCCGGGGATACATATACAGAGAATTCTGGGGAGAAGAGGCGCCTGCGAATTCGCGGATGAGAAACGAAACGTCGAGCCGCAGACGCGGCGCGGAATAACCTAGCCGATGAGTATGGATTCGAATTTTGTAATCAATATCCCAGGGCTGCAGAGAGAGAGAGAGAGAGAGAGCAAGAGAGAAGAGGAAAGAGGGCGTGATCGCGCTTTTCTCGTTGTTCGCTTTCACTCTCGAAAAGAGAATAAGAGAGAGAGAAGAGAAGAGATGGCTTTACGCGCTTAGTAGTAATAGTAGTAGTAGTAGTAGTAGTAGTAGTACAACAATGACTGCGACGAAGCGAGTACATATAGAGGCTGCGCGCGCGCTCCGAGCTTCGAAGGACGAGTAGGACGAGATGCTTTTGTATGCATGAAAGAACTTTCTAATAATTTTGTATGGGCTATTATTTCTGTCGGTGATTTAATGGCGCGCGAGGCACTGCGAGCTGCGCAGGAGCTCATGCCTCATGCCACCGTGCCACCACGCTACTGCTTGCCTGCCTCAACCATTCGAGGCTCTCGAGACACGGCTATGATCGCGAATAGATTTCCATGTAATTGCGCGTTTCCGCTCGGTGCTTGCGCGCGCGCGCGCGCACCCGCGTATAACTTTACAAGCTCCCTGTGCAGTAGCACATGTACAGTAATGGTGGTGGTAGCAGTAGCGAGCTGCAGCCAGCTGTAGCGGTAGTATAGGCGCAGAAACGTGGAAATTTTCAACCCTCTTCCTCCGGCCGATCCAGCGCGATCATCCAGACTCGCTACGCACATCGAGATGAGATCCATTAAAGTATCGGCCTGTAGTATCGACGACATCTTTACCTTCCTCGTTTCTTTTTTTTCCTTTTTTCCCTTTTTTACTACGTCGTATAAGCACGTGGGGCTATATGGATACAGGCAAAACTGTTTGCACAAAACTTAATCGCCTGGACAAAATCTCGATTTACGAGTAACGTACGCGTCAATCGATGCTTGTACCGTATACGTGGTAGGCTGCTGTAGCGAGCTATACACGAGGCCGAAAACGAGAGAAAGTGAGGGTATTTGATAAAAAAAAAATGTCATTCGACGTTTCTGCGCTCGATGCGCGATCATGTTTTATTTATATATCCACGAGCGCGCGCAAGAGGGATCCTGGGCGATTGGAACCCTCCTGCAAGACTACTACTCTTTGTCCGTTCGAGGGTGCTCTTTTTGGACAGTTGAGGGCTCGCCGTCGTGTTTGCATCGGTGCGTAGAGGTGCTCTTGATTTCGCTTTGCTCGATAAACAATGTGTGCGCCTTGATCGATGCGTTATAGTTCAGCAGCGGTGTTTATGTAAAAACGACTAGACTGTATGAGCTCCCTTTCTCCAAACGAGTCTGATATGCTTTCGTTTTTTTGAGAAAATTCTGAGATTTTTTGCGTGTTGGACGCTTTCGATTGAATAACAATTTCCTGTATATATTACATTCTTTCTTCGCAGCACGATCATTTTCATAATGTGCAACCTATTGAATGTACGTGAGGGAGCATGAACGTTCAGAGCTACAATCTTCGATAAGAATAATAATAATCAACAGAAAAATGGAATGGAGCAATGTTTGGTGTTCGATAATATATTTCTAGGAATATTTTCTTTGATTTATGTTTTTTTTTTGAAACGAGAAAAGGAAAAATATTTCTCGCTAGCGTTTTCATTCGGCCCCTGAAATTGCGCTCCTAATGAAAATCTAGAAGCGGCCTCGCAGAGCTTTTTCATCTTTAGGCCGTTGCGGACGAATTCCCGAAGACAGGGAGAGAGAGAAAGAAAGAGAGCAAGGCCGCAACCTGATTACTCACGGTTCAATTTGTTTTTGAATCGGAGAAAATTTGCGGAAAATTACTTTAATTTCTTCTCTTTGAGGGAAAAAGTTTGTCGACTCATTTCACTCTGCACGAGATCGGCACGCGCACGAGTATAAATATACCGTGGGCTAGGGCTTAGAGCAACCGCACAAGTAAATAGCGCTTGATCAACACATTTTATTTGCCGTATGTCCATTGATTTGTCAAACTCGATCGAGAAGAGAGAGAGAGAGAGAGAGAGAATTTAAACTTTTCGTCGAAAGTTGGTATTTTACTTATATTGCCAGTCTGCAACTATTTCTGCATGCCAAGGCGCATTCGCGGGTAAATACAACTAATTAGTATCGCGCGGCAAAAGAAGCGCGCATAGTTATATTCCACATTAAAAAAGACCGCAAATGCTGGCGTGCGGCTCTGCAAGAAAGCGGACAGTGCAAAAGATTCCCCAAGTAGCAGGGAGACTTGAGCACTTAATTGCCCGAGAGAAATGGGATGATCGTGATTTAAGGCGCAGCACTAAATCGAGGGTAAATTATAATTAATGCCACCGCAGGAGAAAGAGAAGCGCGTGCGCGACGAACTATTTTTGCACGCCAGATTCGCGATCATTAAAATATACGTATGCGACGATACAAGCACGCGTCATTTTTGCGAGGAAAAAAAAAGAAAGGAAAAATCAACGCCCACGGCACCCGCACTCGCGGGGAGACTCGTTATAATGCCGTGTAAGCGTGTAAAACGCGCGCGCTCGAGCTCAGTCATAATTTTTGGCTTGACTATTCGATGAGAGATTAGCCCTCTGAAGTGGCTCTCACTGCTATACTGAGCCCGAGCAAAACGAGACGCGCGCGACGAAGAATATCTGCATAAAGGAAAATGATTGGCGTCGTCTGTTTATTAGCGTACTGCGTGCAGCCGACACAAAAAGGGCATAACATAGCGACTGCTCGCGCGTCAAAAATCAGCAGCTGCAGCGGTGACGGTAAAAGAGCCAACAAAATTCTATAACTTAAAAAACAAATACCTGAAAGGCAAATTCTTCCCAATAAAATTTTTTTTATATTCCAGGGGTATTCGAGTAACAAATTTTTCGAGCTTTACTCTACTCAAACTCTATGAGTCGAATTTGAATCAAGTTCTATATGAGTCAGGAAAATTCGAGTACCCGAATGTTTTCAGATACTTTATTTTTGTTGGATACTCGGTTTTTTGAGAGTTTAAACTTTATCAATTGCTTTGAATTATATATTTTTTTAAATATTCATATTTTTGGTATGTGTATGGTTAACTTTGGTCTTGATAAGGTATTGTGATTAATGAATGCACAATTTGACATTTTGTGATTCATCATCATGTGATTAGCAGTAAAAAAATCGAAACTCATTTTTCATATTTATTTGAATTGTATAGAAAATATACAAAATTTGCTAACATCAGTCATAACAAAACTAAAAATATGCTATTCACCCTCACTTGGTTTGGTTCGTAGTCGCCAAGCAAATATTAAACAAGTCTTTGTTATTTAGATTCTCGATAATCATGTCACAGCAGAGAATTGGCAGTCGGTAGTGCGTCAACACCATGAAAGGATCCAGTGCCCATCGCTTGAAAAATCCTCTCCACATTTTCTCACACAGATGTCCAGTACAAATATCTTGATACCTTTCGGGCTTAATCTCTATTTCGTCTGTAGTTGTGAAATATTTGTATTCCCAAAATTGGAATCCTTTTTTGAACACTTCAGGTCGTAACCGTAGCAAGTCGTAGAGCGACAGGCTCTGACCTATCATTTTCTTTTTTGTTATGTTCGTGAAATCCTCGTCGTTGTAGCATTTTTCAATATCGTCCGACTTCTCGAACAACTCATACTTATCGAAAAATTTCATGACCGTGAGGGCGTCGCTTCGGTCTAGTTCGTATCCTTTTCTTTCAAGAATTCGGACGACTAACAGAGCGCAAGACCATAGTTTCGATTTCATATAATACTTAGGTTTAGAACCTATCTCTTTTAATTGAACGCCAAAATAATCCTCCGTGGGGAAAACGAAGTTAGATAAATCAGCACTACAACCATCCAAGAGTAAATCGACCACAAACGGCATAAGATTTGCTACAGCCCATTGTAGCGGTGTTCGATCTATTTTGTCCCGAGCGTCAACAAGCACCGTCTGCTGAAGCTCGTTGTTGATCTCGAAGAATGTCCTTACTGATTCACAAGAATTCAAATTGTCATAAGGACTCTTGCAAATGCTGTGCAGAGGATTCGATCCGTTGTTGTTTGTCGAATTCGGATCGGCACCTTTTCTCGGCAGCAATTTGATCACTTCTTCGTTGTTTAACAATGAAGCGTAGTGTAATGGTGTGTTACCGAACTTTTCCTGGGCATCGACCTGCACCGGCTGATATCTGTCTTGGCTGAGCTCGAATAACATTTTCATCAAGCCAACATGGTTGTCTTTCTGGAAATAGGTATGTAGAGGAGTCAATCCATTCTTATTGGCCAAATTCGGGTCGGTGCCATTCCGAAGCAGCAGTTCAGTCATTTTGGGTTTGCCGTAGCTCAGAGCATAGTGCAATGGTGTTTCATCAAAATTTTTTCGGGCGTTGACCTGCAGCGACTGATTGACTTCTTTGTTGAAGTTGAAAAATATCTCCGCCAAGTCATCGCCGCCGTCTCTCTGGCCAAAAACGTGCAGTGGAGTCTGTCCAAGGAAGTTGGCAAAATTCGGACTGGCACCGCTTGCGATCAGCAATTTGACTGCCTCCACATTGGCGTTGATCAGTGCTTCGTGTAGCGGCGGATTAACTGATTTATTGTGCGCGAGACAATTGGGATCTTGGCCGAACTCTAAGAATTCCTGAACCACGCAGTCAAGGCCAAACTCGCAGGCAACGTGAAAATGCGTGATATCTTTATCCCTGTTGTAGTTCACATCATATCTATCGTATATTTTAAAAAGCTCACGGAGTACATTATTCCAGCAGAGGTACTTGCACTTGCTGTCGACCAAGTGATGCACTGGTGTAGTTCGGAGCAACTGTGGCCTACCGTTTTTATAAAAGTAAGGCTTGTATTTGCAGCCGCTGCTAGCCATGAACTTGATGAACCCTATTGCGTGACATCCACAGGAATCCTTCTCGATGCTTATGAACTTCGTAAGAAGCCAATCAATTTCATCGTGCTCAAAAAAGTCTTGGAGATTTGGAATTTGGCCCTTCCAATGTAGTATAGTGTGTATCATGTGCTTGAATTCACGGAAAAATTCTTCCCGCTCGTTATTTATCTCCCAATGAATATCATTGCGTAACTTCTTCAATCTCTTTACTTTCCTTTGTTTAATTTTATCCATGAGTTTGAAATCATATTCGTAGCCTCCATTTTCATCTTCACCATGGAAACTATCACCAGCTTCACTGCGGGAAGACATGTCAATTGTTTTGCGCACTCACACACAATACACAGTTGCTTATAATGTAAAATATTTTACTACTTTTAAACACTTATTGCAGTCTATGAGATATTCCTAGCTGTTCACACGGCAGTGTCGTAACGTGTACTGACTATGCAAACGCCATGATCTATATTGGCCCCGATCGTGGCGCTATCTCATGTTAATTCTCACAAGAAAAAATTTAGTTCGAGCGGCCAACGTTGGCGTTTTTTTAGAACGCATCCTGTTTTTCCATAAGATTACGTGTAAATGGAGACTGCAGCGCCACTCTAAGCTCCGCCCAAATTCTCAGAGCGAATCGAAAATTAAAAACACGTGGTTGAAACTGTAAGAGATGCAAGTAGTATACGCGGCTATAATAACCATATAGCATACGGCTGGATATAAACCCCACCCCTACTTCGCTTGACTTGGACTTTCTAATCGTTACCAAATGAAACAGAGACAAAGATACACATGGCTACAGAATATTTCAATTAGGCTACTTTCACCTATAACTTGGGTGTAACTGCGACCGATAGGGACCATCAGTGTGCATCTACCGTTCCAACTGGAGAATAATAAAACAATCGGGTATCCGGAAATTCGAGTGTTCGACTCAAACTCGAGAAAAAAAAACTCAACTCATTCTACGTTGTCAAATGCGCGATGTAAGAGGTAGCTCGACACATGAACATGCTCTCGTATTTTTAGGCTACTGAACGACAAATATCCGAAAATAGAAAAAGAAGCACGGGACGCACAATAAGAGGAAATGAATTTACGGAGAGGCATCGCTGCGCTGGGCGAATCAAGCACTTGCGGCGCAGCTCTTGTCTTATCGAACTTTGGGCAGCAGAGGTAGCGCACTGAAGCAGTGGTGCCGCTGCTGGATTAGATTGGCAAAAGAAGCTGCGCTGAGATTTACTGAGCAAAAGCGGACAAAATGAAAGTCTGTAACATGGCTAAAAGATCGAGAGCGACGCGAGGAAAGAATATAAGCGAGAGGGAAAAAGAGGAAGAGTAAGAGTAAGGGACGATAAAAACGGAGCCTGATGGGTACAGCGCGGCAGCATCAGCGCGGCGGCGCTCGCACAGGAAGTGTATATAGGATACTCTCGCTGGCGCTGCTTGTGCCAGAGCGAGAGGAGATTAAGTTTTCGAGGGAAGAGACCAAAATTAAATCCATTGTGAGGAAGTCAAGCTAGCAGCTCTATATATGCAATGCCAGAGTGCGAGAGAGAGAGAGTCACTACTTATACAAGGGCCTACACGGCGACAGCTGCCCCCCGAGCTAAGCCGATCGAGACGAAAATCCTTGGAGCGTCAGGAGCAGCAGCAGCAGCAGCAGCAGCAGCAGCAGCAGCAGCAGCGGTGGCGCTCAGAGTGCTGCAGAAAGGCGATTTTCCAGAGAATCGCCTTGTGTGTACGTGTGCGTGTAATTGCATAAGAGCTCTATATATACCTATATATATCTAACATGCACAAGTGCCCTGGCACACGAGTGTACGAGCGGGCGTTGGAACAGCTCGGCAAGCTCGAATATTTATGTAAATACGTCCGACAAGCGAGAGCTGATGCGCTTTTCGCTGCAGCACATATACACGCACACATACACACACTCGATCCTACTCTATCGGAATATCGAGTGAAAAGGGAGAGATTGAATTTTGGAATTCCAGAACAGTAGTATTAAGTTCGTATATATGTAGGGACGAGCAAGATGTCGTCCGCATGTAGCATAAAGAATCTAGCCTCGGAGCCTCCGATAAGTGAGCGTGCATTTCTAACGCGACGACACTCAAGTGCGCGCGTATGTGTGAGCGAGGACGCAGGCGTTAACACGACGGGACCAGATAGCAGCTTATGGTGCGAGGCGCGTGGCTCACGAGGAACGTAAAATCTTTATTTTCTCTCTCTCAAGTACTTTGATCCGGTAATGCAATGAGGAAGTCCGTATATATAGCCACTTGTCGTCGGGGGCTTTTTACACCGTTTTGAGGGCTTTTTCGTGGAAAATAGCTCGTTCCGAGCGTCGGCCAACTCGTCGCGCGTTTCAATCATTCATTATCTCTGATTTTTAATAAGTTTTATTTTCGATCGTAAATTGTCACTTTCGCGGCTCTATTATACGTTCAAGCGCACTGCCGCACGCTCTCGAGTTGTTTTATCTCTCTTTGTGACGAGCAACGAGACTAGTCTCCCGCTGAAACGGTACGTACATTATTAAAGAAACTCGATTAACTTTTTCCTCTTCTCGTTGCGCACGTCTCGTACACATCCTCGTAACACTTGAGTTCGCGAGCGCGAAGGAAGTCGCGTAAGAATTTTAAACGCATAAATGATAGCTGCTGCTGCTGCTGTCTCTGTCACATGCGCGCGCCTGTGCGCAGCCTAGCTAGCTCTTCATTACCGAAAGCTATAGAAGTCAACTTTACAATGCAATTCCCATGACAAGTTTTCTCTCTCTCCCAACTCTCTGGCCTGTACCTGTATACTGCGCTGCTGCTTGCTTATTATATGCGACTCACGCGCAACAATGCTCACTCGCGAGCGTAATTCCTCGCGTCTCTCTCTCGTAGTATTAAATTAAATCCTATAGTTGTAAGAGAGCATCGGAGACTTTTCCGAGCTGCGCGCGTGCAGCTGCACCGCACATGTACATATATCCTCCTGCATATATATACTAGTTATGTAGCACGTGTATACCCGCGCGACTAGACTGGTCACGTCGCGCAGAATTTCAATTCGCGATAGCTCCGAATGCGTGTACGAATGCGTAATATATAACGCGCCGTTGTACTATGAGGTACACGTATATATTTCGTCCGCGCGACGACTTATGCGACGATCGTATAGCTCCGAGACTCGCATTTCCGACTCGTTACGATCATTACCCGCGCATTGTTATGCGTTTGTATGTGTATAATATACGAACTTTGTGTGTACTACAAGTCGCAGCAGCAGCAGCCGCAGCAGCAGGAAGTGCCACAAGAGCCATCGTTCACGAAGCGGCGTGCGAGGTGGCACACACAGACAGCGAAATATCTTTGAAAATGTGTATAGCTTTTTTGCGACTGATCCCTTATAAAGCTCGTCCTCGACTTGCAGCGGTACTTTGGCCTGCCGTGCGCTGCAGTCGAGTCGTCGTCATCGTCATCGTCGTCGCCGCTGAGTGTCTATTGTCACTGATGCGCCTTAACCACGCGCTTTAGGGATTTTCGCCTCTCTTTCTACTATACTATTGGGGTTACACGTGTGTACGGCGCACCGCTGTTGCTGCTGCTGCTTTGATGCCGAGAGATTAAAGTCACTTCAAAGTATAGGAACTACTGTACACAAGCAACTCGCAGTGCACACATTATACACGTATTCTCATACGTACGGTAGTCCTTCTAGGATGTGCTTGTTGCAGCAGATTAAACCAAATAAAAGTTCTCCCTCTCCCCACTCTTTATATTTTTTTCTCCATTTGTACACCCGTACATACTCTCATCGTGACATTTTTCGTTTTTACTTTTTTTTTTGCTTTAACGCGCGTACTTAGCGGTATGAGCGTGTAATAGTTTTGTGTACATGTACACGCGTTCTTTTGCGCGTACACGTCAAAGGTACACAAAGCTCACGACAATAGCCTGTACACATACTTTTGACTTTTCTTCTCTTCTAAAGGACTGCAGCGATACTCGATCTCAGGCGGATCATTGTCGTAGCTATCCGGTGTTGTATAAAATTTCGCTGGCGCGCTTCAAAGCCTCGATCTATACAGAGCGCGATCCTCGCGAGCTGCTGCACATTCGTATTTTCGGAGCAAAGCGAAAATAAAGAAATACACAGGAGCTGGGACATTTTATATTTTCATATTTCAATTGATCTGCATCTATGTGTATAGCGAGGGGTGGCGATTCACATATAGTGAGCGTCGACCGTCCCGTTATATCCATAAAGCACATATCCATAACGGAGAAATTTCAATTCGGGTAGTGCATGCATGGGCTGATTTAAAGTGCGGTTGGTTTGAATATATATTCTCACGATTATGCATGAATTGGAAATCAAGCGATAAAATATCAAACAAACATAGTCAATCGTACGTCGTGCGCATATATTTGCAGCGTGTGGCGGTAACATTATTACGAAGCATCCAAAAAGATGGCCTTTGTGTAATAATAAATTAAAACGAACTTGGTAAATTTCATCTTCATCGACGTGATTCACCTGTGCGCTCGATTTTAAAACAACAACAATACTTGCTCGCTAGTGCGTAACCACCTCCACTCGTGAAGTACTTTATTACTGGCTTCATTATGACGGTATAATCATACGATATATATTTTGGATCGTAGCATTATTCACATGTGTGTGTGTGTGTTGTGTTGTGTGTTTATAAATTGCATCCGGACGTATGCTTTTTATGATAGGCACGTCGAGTGCAGCACGTACACATATTATATCGTACGGGCCGTAAGCACATGCTAAAAGTTAATTAATTAAAAATTACCGGGGCCCTTTGCAGCTTCAAAAGTAATTGATCGGTAACTGTGTGACCCGTATATTGTATTGTATATGCGTGAGACAATATGATTTTAATTTGCTGCTGAAATATTTTAATGCGCCATGAGCTGTAAAGTGGGGGATAGAGGGGATGCTAATATAACGCCCGCATAAATCGAAATGTTTATTGCGAATTCCAAACTCTATAAATAAAATCAAATTTAACGAAGTCCGCATTATGACGTTGATGCGTAGACCACGTGGATAAAGATCGTAATCAGACGTAACGGAGCAACACGACGCCGGCACGCTGAATTTGTATAAATGCCGCTTTCCCCGCAAATGCATAAAATTGACTCGTATAAGCAGCGGAGTTTGGTCGTTGACTGAGACAAAAAAAATCTCTCTTTAACACATAACTCGTCGCTCTCGCGCAAGTCGAGCTCCGCTAGACTCCGTCAAAGGCGCAAACAAGTCGAGCGAAACGGCAAGGTATGCCGCCGCGTTTATTGCGCGCATCACGCGCGCATATATATCTATAATGCTCGCGTACGAGCGGCGTATATACCGACTCATTAAGCTTTGAGCGCGCGCGCACCACTCCGCCTATATGCCCGACTCGACGACTACGAAGCGCGCACGAGCCCGCACGACGACAATGCCGCAGCACGCGGCTGCTGCATAAATATGCACAGAAACGCAGCTAAATATTTCATCTTACTCGCGCGCGCACGCAAATTCTTTGGATTCCATAATTTGAATTTCGAGCTTCATAATTTATCGCACACGCACGCATTAGGATCGCAGCTCGCAAAAGTCATTCCGCGCTTCCGTTTCTCTCTTTCTTTCTCTCTCTCTCTCTCGGCAGCTCTTTTACCCTCCTCGTTTTACTTTTATACGACTGCACTTGCGAAAGCTCCTGCGAATCCCGTTTTCTTCTTTGGACTTCTTTGCGATTTCATTATAAAGTTATATATTCATTCCGGCCGCCTGATAGGCTTCTGGAAGGAAGTCGTCAGGTCGGAATAATGTCAAAGTATGGACTGGCACAATAGACCCGTAGTCTACGTAGCGAGGAGCGAGGACCATCCTCCCCCCACCTATTCATTATAATTATTTTACTATTATTATATATTCATCGTCGAAAGATGAGACCTTAACTGCATATAGCCGCGTGCGTGGAGAATGAATAGCAAAGGTCGAGAACGATGATGATTATATAGGCAGCGAAGCTATAGAGAAAATGATAAGGAACGAGAAAGAGGGAGATAAAAGTCGTCGATTGAAACCTCATTTTTTAACTTCTTCCATTGTAGCCAAGATGCCTGAAGCAGCTTTATCAATTAATTCGAAAGCTCGGCCTAGCTGCAGCTTGCAAGAGCTAAGATTCGATCGCTCTTCGTCTATATACCTTTCTCAGGAATATCGATGTACGTGCCCTTGTATACCTGTGTTTATAAGTGTATAAAACTGGCAGAGAGAAGCAATCTATGCGCGCGCGTTATTCAAGACGACAATGAGCCTTTTCTATACCGCTAGCAATGAAAAAAAAAAAAGAAAGAAAGAAAGAAAGAGGAGGCAAAAGGACGATTCGCTCGATCGTTACCGAACTTGGGGAATAGACGACAACGATATACGAAAAAGGTATACGAAAAGTACTGCTACAGCGAGAAAGAGAGAGAGAGAGAGAGAGAGAGAGACCGGCGCTCTTGTATTATAGCAGCAGTGTTGCAAGCGCAAGAGGGTAAATCGATAAATAGCACGCGCGCAAGTGAGTGAACGAGGGTGAAAGCGCGTGGAAACACCCATGCTGCATGAGCCAGGATCGCCTGTATCTATAGTACGCATCCGTATATAAATATATTTATACATGTATACGTACACTTGGAAGGAACAGAACTAGAAGGATTGGAAAGAAACAAAGACATGAAAGCAAAGAGGAGGAGGAAAAGAACAAGAAAACTGCTCGATCGAATAGACGCGGTCCGTCCATCTGATATCGGTGAAAACGTGGCTACATACGCGAATTCGCGTTATATTGTGTACGTCGTAGATACAGACACACACACACAAGTACGACCGCACAGTTTGCGGAAGTTAGGGTTTGCCCTTTGTACACCTGTAGGATCGGTACACAGTCACATATATACATTCGTCCAATAAAGTTTAGTGAATACATATACCGTACCGTTGCGTTTTTCGCTTGCTTCTTATAGAGCAATGCTCTTAAAGTAAGTTGAAACTCGGCTGTATATAGCAAGAGGGACATGCCGTCTCGGCAATGCTGTTCCTTGAACTGCAACTACTATATAAATGCGCACATTGTAGCATATACACACAGAGACATGTGGAATATGTGAGTGTTCGTGAGTGCGTGTGCAGTATCGTGTGTTGTTGTTGCGCGCATCAGGTCGATTCACGAAAGTACAGTAGATGGAAAGAGAGAGAGGAAGAAAGAAAACGACGAAGAGGAAAATTCAAGGAAAAAAAGAACAGAGGAAAAACGGAATTGTTTCATGGTGGTTTGGAAAAGTGGAGGAAAGGAAGGAAGATATCTTTCGGCCTTGTACAGCTTTGGATATATAGAGAAACAAAAAGAGAGAAACAGAGTGAGAGAGAGAGAGAAGAAAAATAGAGCCGAAGAAAAATACACCTTCAGGGCCAATTGTTACTTATGTATTTTTGCAGCATCGCATGTTGTCTGGGGAGTTTGATTCCAAAGGGTTTCTTTTTTGTTTCTCTCTTTCACCATTCCTGGGCTTGTTTTTGTTAAAAGTTTTGTTGCGCGTTGCTATATAGAGCACGAGATACATACGATCTTTGATTACAAATTATTGACTTTTTTTTGTACGTGCGCGCGCGCGCGTTGGCTCGAGACACTTGCTTGATATATCGCGGCTTTTAATTACAAAATCGAGACATTTTTTTTAATCTCGAAATTTTCCAGGGCTCTTCCGTACATAATGCCTTATACCTTTCGTCGCTTCTTTATTCTTATGAAATATTCTTTATACCGCCATAACAGACTTTTTTACTTTGGAGAACTCGTATATATACCCTATTCCGTTGCGCAAGAGCAGGAGAGTGGAGGAGTATCACGGGAAAGAGCCAAAATGGATTTTCTTGATTTCAAGCCGAGAGAGAGAGAGAGAGAGAGAGAGAGAGAGAGAGAGAGAGTTTAGGTGCAGAGGGAAAGGTCGACTACCCGACTAAATCAGCTATCTTAATAGAGTAAAATGGATTTTCTCGTGCTCGAAGCTCGGATCAACGATCTGTTCAGGTATAACGCGATTATAAATCTGAGAGCGGACCGTTAAACTTATTACTATATACCTATATCCCTTTAGCCGTTTCAAATGATTGTGTAAGGTAGCTATAGGCTACGGCGTCCGTATTTTAAAAGTATCGGGAAAACCCCGTAGAAAATGTCGAGTCAAATTTTTTAAATAAAAATTCAGTTACCCACCCGTTAACGATTAACAAGACCACTTGACGCGTACGAGTGCATGGCGCTTACATCGCATTTATATAATACGTATACGCGTTATGCGGAGCTTTTACCACCTTATCCTCGGCTTTACGCATGACCTATTCCGGATCTTCATTATTTGCACCGATTTACAAGACCATATAATTATTATCTCTCGCGCGTAGAGCTCTAAACCGCCAGCCAATGATATACGTGTATTTTTTATTTTATTTTTCAACACTTTTTTCCTCCGAAAAAAGGCAGCGCCAACGCATCAGCGTACATAATAATACAATGAAGCTCGCAGCGACACGGCAGCAGCAGTTCACGCGGCTCGTTTTAACAACGTTGCTTCTTTTAATTACCAGTGCACATACACGCGCACCCACACAAACAGTCCAGGCAGCTCATCGCTGGGCGAGAGAGAATCTGGGAAATTTTCATGCTTGCTCGAGCTTGGCTCGGTTAATTATAAAATATCGGCATCGGTCGCTGCGCTCTGTGTACGTGTGTTGGTGCGAACATGTATTCGCGCGCTTTTGAACCCGAGGCGCGTGAATATAAACGCGTTCCCAGTGGCGGAATTGGCGTTAGTGGTGGTGGTGGTGGTGGTGGTGTTGGCCGCTACTCGTCGTACTAAAAAATCAACGCGTTCATAATCGTCACTATACGCGGACTGCGCGGACGCGTGAATCGCGCGCCGCGTGCACATCAAGCACAAAGGATTCACACGCACACGAGGAAATCAATAATGTATATAATGCCTGCGACGCGTGTATGTGTGCGTGTATATACCTACCGACGTGTGCTCCTCTCGCGCGTCTGTCTGTCTCTATCTCAATTCACACACTGAAATCCAATTTTCGCGGTTATTGTACGAGCTGTATACCTATATGTTATATACAGTGCAACGATCAAGCGTCGTCGTCTGCCACTGCTGCCGGCCAATATAACAATGGGAGCAGTCGAATGATCGTGTGTCGGGTATAATCGTAACGAGCATCTATTTCTATCTCTCTCTGCACATAATACACGAATATATATAGATTGAGATATACATGTAGAAATAGTGCTGCTGCGTATATGCGGCAATTCTATTGAAAGTCATTATATACGTGTCGGTGTGTGGGTGCACTTGGCGCGAATAACATGCTTAAATGTTTACAAGAGAGAATCGCACCGAGCGCGTACGCAGTGGCTTGCATATTACGCGGATGAGTGCCGATTCTGCGCGCACGCAAACGCTACTACAACTACAACTGCTACTAAGCACAGCAGCTTCTCTGGTGCACACCCGTTGCAAAAGTGTTATAATGCCTATCGTGTGCGTGCGTGTGTGTGTGTTTACGAGCATGTATGCATATTGGTAAGTATCGGCCCAGCAGCGACGCATCGTTGCGGCTTATATGCATTGCGTGCGAGCTGGTAAGAGGACCCGATATAATCGCTCCAACTCGTTTATGTTGTATTCTATTATGCAAGTGTGGAGACTGCGTCGATACCTTGCGTTCGTTTGCCGCGACGATGACTACACGTGTATGCGCAGTATCGATCCTTTATTATCGTCGTTCATTATTATATCGGTATAAAAAGACGAAGCTGACGGCCGATATTGCGTTTATACTAACAACGTCTAATTTACAATAAAATTATCACAAAAAATTGTAATTTCTATCTATTTTCGTATCTTTATCAATTTTGAACGAATCACGACAATTCTTCATAGTTTACTTGGAAATTTTCTTGACTTCAAAGCCATATACACTTTGAATAGTTTTCAGTAAAAAATGAATAGTCAATGGTTACAGAATCGTACCACTGAAAAAAATGTATCGTTTACAATATTGTCATAAATCTTAGAATGCTTCATTGATAAGAATTGCAACTAAATATAATTGAAATTTTAATGAAACCAAGAATAAGTGAATAAAATTTTGGCAAATATACTGAAAAGGCTATATGTTCTCAATTCGCGAATACGTGAAATAGCAAATACTGAGAACCACGAACAGGGGAGGGGAGTTATTGTAATCAGACAATTATTTGTCCACTCCGAGCACGATGAATTTTTTAATTTATTCATTCCTTTTTGATTGAGCCTTTTTTTGATAAACATTGTGTATGCAAGCACTTCACTGACTTTGTGAATGCTTCAGCACCACCAACTTTGTGCGTTCACGTCTATTGTGGCGATTCTCGCATGTCGCTTGAACTGTACACGCGACAATTGAACGAAGCATGCGCTAGTGCCACGGTTGCTCTTCATGCAGAAAATTGTTATTGAGATGATTAAACCGATATTTGCATGGAGTTGAAACAAACTCTTGAGTTGAAAAAAAGTAGAGGATAGCATTGAGATTCAATAAGGTTCTATTTCCTTACAGAATGTATAAACTTACAATAATTGATTATTTTCAAATAATTACAAATAGAATTATTCTGAACTTTTTTTGACTGATACAAAATAAGATATAAGTAGTTTTGAACGCGTAAGCTCAAACATAGATAAACTCTGCAGTGATTTTTGTCATTAACATGTTCATAAAGCTTCGTGTTTTTCAAATACGCATACCGATGATATAGTTATCCTGAAGTGTTCACACACTCGTACACGTATAATAGCAAAGTGCCATAAATTTTAAAATTTAATTTTTATAATATAACATTTAGCGGAGAAACGTGTACACACTTAACTCATCGCTGTCGATTTTCATAGTAGTTTTTCATCCATCTCTGTGGAACGAAGATGAGGAAAAAATTCAACTTTTTTAGCGTCAAAAGAAAATGATCGATTCCGGTAGTAGCGTGCGCGCGAAATTAGCCGCACGCCACACTGCCAACACTGGCGTCGAAAGATCTCTATTCTCGACAATAATTAGAACTACTAACTCGCGGTAATGCTGCAATAGAAATAGCTAAAAGTAGCTCAAAGCTCGCGGCGGGGGTATTAATCTTACTCTAAGCGCTGCCGCGCCTCCGATGAATACAAAAGTAAGGCATAAGCGGAGCAGTGCGGCAGCACATGTCAACTAATTTTATTTCATTCGGTGGAAAACTTCGGCTATAATATAAGCTCGGCGTGCGGCGCTGCTACTTTACCTGCCTAGAAGTAAACTAGCTTTAATGATGAGCCGAGTGTGAAAAGTGCCGCTCGGGCGCATCGGCGTCATATATATTTGCACGTGAAATTTCTGCTGTTTAACTTAATCAAGCGTGAATTCCTGGCACTGAATAACTAACTCGATTTATGTATATCCCCCTTCGACTCTTGAAATAACAAAGTTTCACGTAGTGTACGTATACATATATTTATACCTCCGTGCAGTAGCTAGAGTGTAAATGCCATTAGTCGGAATCGCCTGTGCATTTTTATAAACACCTCTTATATATGGCCAATTCTCTACGAAATCGGATGGCAAATTTTTCTGTTGACATCGATAACTTAGTTATACAACATATAAACACTGTTTTCAGTTATTATAGTGATTTTATTAAAGTTTTACCATGTTCTTTGATACTCTTTGATTATTTCCAAGTCGTTAGATTTGAAGGACCATTACAAAAATGAGGTATTTGTTGATATTCCGAGAAAGCTCTGTGAACTTTTTAATGATGAAAGTCCGGATCAAACATAAATAGACTTTAACTTTTATATTCCTCTTTTAGTAGCAAGCCTCCAAACGTACTGGGACAAAATTAAAAATAATAAGTTTTTTAATCGAAAATTTAAAAACTTTTAGACACTCTGATTTTGCAGAGAATTGTCCATATGTATAAGTTTTATTGCGCGAGTCAAGCGGAAAATTATTCAGCCATGAGAGAGCTTTTCTCCCGAATGATTTTGTTATAACGCACACTAGTACACATGCAAGCTCAAACAGAGATATATTCGCGGCGCAGATTCGACGACTAATTTCCATAACCAAGCGCATATGTCAAGATAGCTTGGACCAAACGTCAAATTTCGAGCTAAATACGGTGTGCACAAGCATATCTGTATAATGAAGGATGCGCGCGGCTCTTCCAATGTGTACCTCCCATTCTCCTCGCAAGCTCTGTCTCTCTCTCTCTCTCTCTCTCTCTCTCTCTCTCTCTCTCTCTCTCTCTCTCTCTCTCTCTCTCTCTCTCTCTCTCTCTCTCTCTCTCTCTCTCTCTCTCTCTCTCTCTCTCTCTCTCTCTCTCTCTCTCTCTCTCTTGGTTTATATCGCACACTGATCGAATCAAGTGTGCACACAGCACATATAGGCTCGCTGTATGTATATATCACAATACTCATAACGCTGCAGCCGAGCTATGCGCGCACAGCCCAATAGAGAATGCACATAGACACACACGAATATGGCATGCCTTGTTACGTGAGTACACGCATCAATCATTAGTAACGATTGTGATTTCTCGTGGAATATGAAACGCACGCCCGCGGATAGACCACATACATATATCCCATGAAATTTCTCTAGCGATCACGTATATGTATCCATTCAATCGAAGACGCCAAAGAAAAAAATATCAGCGGCACGACGTTAAATAATAGTAGTTATACATCGTGCGTGTATGCGCAACGTTTCCGTTCGGTTTTTAAACACAGAAATTAGCGTCACTGTTTTGACAAACGTTAAACGTGTACCTTGACGATGATATAGATAAAACATACAATATTATCTTTAAGCGGCGATCCATAAACGAAAACTATGCGATCATTACGACGCAAATAGGACGTGGTGCAAGCTATGTGTTTTACAAAGCTGTGGTACTATATACCTGCTGCGCGAGTGACCCATTAATTATGAAGATTCGTGGGCTTTTACACGCCTGACACTTTGAATTTGTTGAGCGCGAGTACAAATAAGACAATGTGACATAATAAGGTTAAATATAATTTAATGCTTGCGAACGAGGGCGCTAAAACTTTCAATAAACGAGCTTCTTCAAGCCCACCTATTTGACAATATGTATACGTTACTTGAATGATAACAATCTAGGTGCTCGTTTGAGCACCCGCATAAAAATTTTTATGTCTGTCTGAACTTTGCACAAGTTTACCAAGAGTTACCTCTTGGTAACTTGTGCAAAGTTTGTCATTGGGACATATGTAATTTTTTATTTTGAAAATTACCAACGTTTTTTAAAGTTATCCCAAGTTCGGTTGAAGTTGGTTTAACTTTTTTGTTTTTTCACATTTTTGTGTTGGTAGTTTCATGAAGTTGAGAAGAGTTTTTCAAACTTAAACCAAGTTCCATCAAACTATTATCAAGTTTTTTACAATTTTACTTTTTTTAGATACTGTGGCAGTAGTTTCAAGAAGTTAGGGATATTTTTGGAAATTTATATTTTAATCTGATTTTAAACTTATATTAAACAACTACAAAAATAGTATATATTATGATAAACTATCAACGAAGAAAACGAGGAAATTAATTGCAACATTTATGAACAAAAAATTCATTCATCACAAGATGATGACTTGGTTTTATTATTTTAATTTTTTTCTTTTTCATTGCTCCTTTTCCTTTTATTTTTAATTTTCTCATCGTCATCTGCAGTACTCCTTTTCCTTTTATTTTTATTTTCCTTATCGTCATCTTTAGCGCTCTTTTTTATTTTCTTTTGATTAGTTGAATTCTCTTTAGCACGGGTTTCTCTTTGTTTTACAGTTTGTACAGTAGAGCATATGGAAGTCAATGCTGCTCGGTATTTTTCTGGATACAGCTTATACTTTCTTTTTGTCGCATTTTGGTTTATGAAATCTAAAATTTTGTTATTAAAAATAATATTTTACCATTATTAAATAGTTATTAATGCTAAATGTGCCTAATGAGCGTTGTTGCGCTCAATGTGCAGTGGAATAACCGGTACTTGTGTCTTTTTTGTGTACACTGTCGCGAAAATTTTATTGATAATAATTACCTGCAACAGATTTCTTAACATGTGCAGGAATTGCATCATGCCCACCCTTTCCATCGATAATCGGATGGCCAAATAAACATTTGTCGATTTCCTTTTTTCCTTTTTTGTGAACCAGCAGCTGAGCTTGCCAAAGCATTACTGCAGCAGCAGCAGCAGCAGCAGCAGCAGCAGCAGCAGCAGTAGTAGTAGTAGCAGGACAAGACCACAACCGAATTACATGCGAAAATCTGGTGCGCGTCGAGCAGCTCTAAAGCCCCAATAACTGAACAACTTACTATACGTACAGGGACTGTCTGAGCTCTTTGCAGCGCGCACATATCTTTGTGTGTACGCGCCACTTCAAAGTCAAGCCATCGCGTACGAAGTGATTACTTTTGTCATCTATATAGCTCTCGTGCAGGACACTGTCGCACGCGTGTGTGCGTTCACAGTTACGCGCGAGGGTTACTACGGCACGATATAATACGCGCGAGCGAGCCTCGACAAAAAGCTATGCGAATAGAAGATCCTTGGAGGATCTTTCCCGGCTTCCCATGCAGTACAACAGTTATCTGCAGAAGCGAACCGACGAGATAGAGAAAGAAAAAAAAGAGCCAAATCTGTATCACATCTAGCGCCTCGACAAAGGCAACCCGAGCTACACGTGCGAGGGGGAAGATATATAATCGATGTCGCTAATCGCGTCCTCTTTCCGGATCGCAGCACGACTCCCTCATCGTCGTCGTCACGACTGTTTGCAGCGTGAGGCAGTGATTCTTCCTCCTTCTCCTCCTCTCACTCGCTGCGAACACAGCTGCTAAAATGTACTCCTATTCCAATGGGGGAGTAAAAGTCCTATGTTAGTCGTACTATACATTTGATGTATGCATATAATACAGGAGTTGAAACTTTCACCCTGCCCCTGCTGCGTGGAGCGAGAGTCGAGAAGCGTTTAATCGGCTGCTCTCTCTCTCTTCTCTTTTCTCCTCTCCTCTCTCTCTCTCTTCTCTCTCTCTCTCTCTCTCTTCTCTCTCTCTCTCTGCCTCGCTCTAATGAAGATCCTCGGCATGCCTATTGTCGATCTGCTCGCACTCCGCTGCGCCTGCACCACCACTGCCACAATACGTAGCGTTGTCTCTCCATTATTTTTTTCCCTCGTTATTAAAAAGTTCGCTTTTGACTCTTCCTAAAAGCATAATAACCATTGTCTGTTGCAGGATTGACGAAAGATGCTGCCGAAGAGGAATACAGTGCCTGGGAGTTGATGTGGCGGAGAAAGAGGGATGAGCTTTTCCATATCCCATCCGGTGATATTGCTAGGCGCGCGTTCCGAAATGTCTGCTACTACATGTATCTCGCATTATAGACGCCGAATGATTATCCGCTGGAAGAGATATGGACACTCAGAAACAAGCTCATAGTTAATAGAATTTACAAGCAGCAAAGATGATGCCAGGAAACTTCTTGAAAAGTATGCGTACAACACGGGAGAATCAGGGAGTGATCATTCATAGGTGCACAGAAAGCTCGATTTCCGCATATCGAAACTAATCTTTTGTCGTTTACGCGTCTGTAATTCCCCCCGAATTGCGATCCATTTTTTGACCATTGTACTTTTTGAAGTAAAACTTCTTGAGACGCGTTGGGAGGTACATAACTCATAAAATACGAGACAAATCGTCGATTCTGTAACTTTATTCGCGAATAGCGTGAACTTGCTTCGTACTGATATTGGTGGCAGCAGGTAGCAGAGACGAGTACTGTTCGACGCTCTTACCTCTGAAACATCAATCACAATATTCAGGCATATAATATAACAGAAGCACTACCTTTCGACAACGTTTTTTATTCAGAAATTTCAAAGTATTTTTTCTTTTTGAATTGTATTTTTATACAATAAAAACGCTACATTCAGTTTTCTACAGTATGCTTAATGAATGTCTGCCTCATATTGATCCCACTCAGGTGTACAGATAAAAAAATAATAGCTTTATTAAATATTTACACCCATTGTTAATAACCGTTGACGGAATGAAGGTTTATAACTTGCGTTTAAGTAACTTTTTAATTTTCAAGTTCAATTAAATTATTTAAGCTATATTCTATATTAGTGACAAAAGTGTAAAGACGAGCACTCAAATAGTAAAAAGAGTTGGCATTCGACTCATTCGAAGTTTACCCTTTTTAAATTATGTGGAGTGGATATAATAATGTTAAAATTCAGGGGTTTCATGTTAAAAACAAAAAAAACGGTTAAAGGGATCTATTAATTAAGTTTATTTTTAATGTAAAATAAAAGTTCAGTTATTGGGACGCGTAGACAGATTTTAAAGCTGCTACGTACGAAAATGTAGATTAATAATCTGAAAATAAAAATAATCATATTGTTTTTTTATTATATTATTTTGGCGCATTTTCTTCAATATACTTACAGAACTGCAAGTTTCAAAATTTAACTCAACCAGTGGTCCAGCAGTTAATACTAAAGATTTTCGGGCTCTCATCATTATGAATAAAAGAATCTTTCTTATTTTTAGTGGATAATTCAAGTAGTTCAGTTCACAACTTTCATAAAATATTTATTTAAATGGTGCATTATAAAATGAATAATGTTAAACAAATATTACCATGTGAAAAACATATGATCGCTAGCATTTGTCAATAATTGGCTGGGGAAACAAACAAAAAGAATAAAAGTTAATGCCCCAAAGGTTGCGAAGAATAATTTCACTATTCCAAAAAATTCTGCATCCACCAAAACCACCATCTTTTTTTTTTAAATAAATCTTTATTATTTTACGGGAAACAATTAGAAGTCATTATTCCAAATCGAATGAATGCTTAATTTCTTACTCCGGTTGCTGTTACAACAATGCAAGTACTGGCTCCAAATATTGCAATGAACATTACTGGGCTGGATAATTCGCCAGTTACTTCGAAGAAACTAAAAAATTATGAATAAGAACATCATTAAAATGAATATTAGAAAGACTTAGTTAGAAAGAGTAAGTACTCTAAGAGTGTTTGGTGATAGCGAATAAAATCTTTGAATTGTTGGTAAGCCCATTTATTTGCATTTTTATCATTCACTGAAATTTTGAAACTATATTCACGATCAATGTTTTTCAATAAATGCCTGAAATGTATAACCAAATGGACATTTTTTAAAATGAACCTCGTAAACTGGATTTTTGAAATAAAATAGACTTGTAAAGTAAATTTTTCTATTATGATTTACGTACTCCAAACCCCGAACTCCTCCAATAATACAAACTAATGATATAAAATAAAAAATTTAACGCCGCTATTAAAATACCAAATTCTGTTGCAAAAATGACCTGGAGTGCGAATATTATATAGAAGTATTTATCTTCGTCAACTAAGAATGCCTCATGCAAGGGTAAGATTTTGTTAACGGTTTGGTTGCCTGAACTTTTAAAGTCAAGAAAAAAGGTATAGCTACTTGAACTAATCCAAAACTAGAAAGTACGATTATAATACTGAAAAGAAAAAAATTTACAATCAGATATATTTTATTAAAAATAAGTACGCTAAATGGTCTAGTTTTGGAACAAAAGCCAACCATCACGTATCATAAATTATTATATCAGAAGCTAACCATCATGTATCTGAAGATTTCATAAAACCTTAAGATAAATTTATCAATAGTTCGTCCATGTTACATACAAAAAATCTTTTGTTAAGATTTCAATTTAATGTTTAATGTTTATATGTATTTAAATAAATGATTAAAATATACCCTTGGACCCAATCGTTCAAAAATAAAAACATTGCGCATTCCATAACTGGTGCAACGATTTGCCGATTACAATGGAAACAATTAATCAAAGGGCGATTATAATCTGTATTGATCTGATGATGATAGTTACTGATTTTTTCAGTGTTTTAGTTATGAAACAGTATTTCACATGCACTTGATGGTCGTTCTACCATGTTAAGATTATTATTAATAGTCGAATGCTATTACTTCATTTTCGCCAAAACCATATTTTATCAAGTATACTAATGCAAAACAACTTCTTTATTGCTCAATTACAATTATTAAAACTTTATTCGTAATGCTTTACATGACTAATGTTTCATAATTATTACACCGTTTTATAACTAATCCCTTTCCCTTATACAGGTATCATTTCATGTAATAGAAATTATACTAACTTGTTTGAATACTCGCAATATAGTATACTTTTGAAGCAATCACTAAAATAATATTTTGAATATCTTCTGTGAAAGTATACCACATTGAGCCATCGCCCGATGAACTGATATATTAAAGTAATATTATCGAATAAATTATAATTATATTAAATAATTCTATTAATATAAGAGACTACCTCAGTTTTGACTATAACAATGTACACGTAAAGGAATAGTATACCCAAATCAGCTATTAGTTCAAATAAGACTTCAATCATGGAGTTGCTAAGAATTTGCATTTCTTTCTTCTCATTGAAGATCCAAAGAACCTACATTCAACATAATTATTTGATTATGTCTCCTGAGTATTTTGACTTTTGTTACCAACAGTAGCACATTTCTAATCGCTTCGTTACGTAAACTCGCTACCCTTCTTAATCAGATTTGAGTTACCGTGGTTGTTAATGCAACACAGGGCAGAAAACCATGGTAAAGGTTTCCGAATATTTGATATTTTCCTTGGAAAGGTGTTAAACAACTAATTTTGAATATTATTTTCAATAAAGGAAACCGGTTGGACCAATATTTGTAGAAGAATACAATTGAATCAGGATGCTTGTCTTTCCTTCTTCAAAAAAAATATAATTGGAAAAATGAAGAAATTTCAAGAATTTCTATTATCAACTATAAATTTACTTGAAAACACTTTGATCGGCGTTGCTCATGATAAAATAGACTCTGAAAATAATCGAGGCGTTTTTTTCATTAAAATTTTATAGTATTTATTCAAAACAACAATAATAATGAGTGAGATTTTGATCACGTCACTTTGATTTAGTGGCACTTCTTAATAAGTGATTTTATGGACACTGGATGTATTAAATAATTTAAAGAAAAAAGTAAAAAAAAACAGAAGTAATCAGCGCACTAACTGAGAGAATACTAAAGAAACAAATAGTTCAGTTTTGCGTACTGTTAATTCTCAAATGCATTAGTAAATAGGTGTAACGACTATTATTTTTCTCACAATACTTGTGTGTATAGATGATGCACTTGTTTACCTTCCATAGTAATATAAATAAAAATGACAGTACGCGAAGGTTATCCTCAACCTGCATTTTAAAAAAATTCATTAAAAATTGAGAAAAATAATTTTTTTAGACTCTACAGAGAAAACTCTGTTTTTTTTCACTCTTTTTCCAAAGTTTTTCACTCTGGAATATGAAAATTGAGGTCCCAGATCTCATAGAACCCTCCTCGATAAAGCAAGCCCACAGTCATGAGAGGTACACCTGTACCGTAGGATCCAGCTAGAACCGATCATTCAATCATTGTCATTGGAGTGTCATTTTGTTCAGTAGATGTTTGGTTACAAACGCAAGCACTTTCAGATATTTTAATTAATTATACACAATTTGACAGCCATATATAAATTTTATTCATTAATTTAAAAAGATAAAATGACAGATTATGCTAGCATATGGTCTGAAAAAAGTGCAAATTTAGTCCAATATCTTTGAAAGTGCTTGCGTTTGTAGCCATTCTCATGTAGAACAATCCCTAAAAATTTCAGCTCATTTGCTCAAATGGTTCACATGGAAAGTTACGGCAACAGAGAAATTTTGAGATGAAGCGTAACTACCCAAGAGTTGAAAAAAACAAAAATACACCAATATATGTCATAATGATACTCTCATGTCACTGAGGCTGCTTTAAACTTTTTGGACAATAAAAAACAGTAATTTAACTTGAATTTTCAACATATTGGACCCACAAGGACAATGTTCAATTATCCCAGACAGCCAAACAAAGCCACATGCGACAATTTCATTACTACATTTTATAATTTGTACTAAAATGTTAGTATACGTTAATATGGATTTTATATGGAAACTAGTACACTAGACCTACTTTAATTTTGTCCAGACCAAATCCACATTCCGCCGATACGAAAAAAAGATTAACGTTAAGTGACTCTAACTCTATAAGTGAGCAATAATAATTTTGACATTGGGTAACAAATCCACGCGTAACGTTGTATATCTTTCGAAAATGGAAAAAGGTTATCTTACGGTGTATAGCACGAAGTATATGCTCGGGGATTTGCTGCACCCCCCATCTTCTATATGGTGAACATTCTACGAGAATCTCCGAGGGAATCACCATCTTAATTAATCTCCGGGTCAATTTGCGTGGATTTCGATGATGATGTTCGTATAGTTGATAAACTAACCTCATATTCACCCAAACACCGGATCCTGGAACGAGTTCGCTCATCTGAAACAAATGTATAAAAACATCGCATTTAAAATAATAATAGTTTTATTGTCACCGATGATCACGAAATATCGCGAGTAATTACAATTTTTACTGTTGAGAGTAAATTGAATGTTAGACTAACTGAGCAAAAAAATTTTTTTACTATTTATTCATTATTTCCTTCCACAACATGTGAGCTAAGTTTCCCACACTTCCTCATTCGCCACACAAGGAAGTTGGGATTCTCAGTTCACAAGTTTTACTAAATGTTGCCAAACTCAAAGTTAAGCCAAGTGTGGCCCACACTTAATTTTTTTTACGCGGGACGTCCGGCTGTTTGACGATCAGCAGCATTACAATAAAAAATATATGACTTGTAATGTACATCTTCTGCTACATTTACCAGAAGTTGTCCAGAAATTCGGTCCACTTTGGGCCATTAATTGCTTTGCTTTTTAAAACTTCAATGGTGTTTTGAAATCGTACGTTCTTGGGTCACGTCATCCAGAAATCCAAATATGCTCGGCTGCGTCGAAATTGTTGACTCTGATAGAGTTAGAAGATAGAATATTACAGCCAGGTACTGAAACTTACGCGCTATGCAAAAAATTTAATTCTTCCAGAACAAAACGATTAAAATTAAAGTATTTACGCCCTCATATTTGTGCAGTCGGCGCATACAAAAGAGAATTTAAAATACCTAATGAATTTTTTAATATTCTACGTGACAAACCGAATATAAACTTGAATAAATATCACACTTTCTCAAGATTATTAAAAAACAACATATACTACGAAACGCAAATTTATAGTAAAAAAAAGAAAACTAATTCTTCGTGTGTTCAATTTTCTAAATTTGGCAACGATTGCTATGGATTACTTCAATATTTCATAACTTTATGTCAATGTGATTATTCTATCGAATGTTTGACTTGTAATGATGATTGTAAAATTTACGCTGTTATAAAGTTGTGTGAGTTATCGAGACCCTTTTTCCATGATGAGTTAAATTTATATGTTTCAACAATGAACGAATTTCAAGTCAAGGAAGGAACTTTATTAGTTATTGATATAAATTTAATACAACAAGTATGTTTCTTTTATGAGGTATCGGGAACAAAATATATTTTTATTCCAACCAACTTTTCTGAGACTAAATAAATAATATTAAAAATCTTACCTTGTATGTTGTACAAAAATGATGTTATTCTTTACAAATGATTTCTGACTTTGTGAAACGACCAACGTACCTGCGCGCTGGGCCAAGATTTTCCGATTTCTATAGTTTTTCAAAATGTTTAACAATACTTGATCAAGTGCGGATAACTTTGCCCCCCGTGAAAATAAGTTGAACAAAGTTTTCCAAAGTTTTTTCAATCAGAGGCCAAGTTTTCCACTCGTGAAAATTTCTGAAATCTTTGCCGTTGATTTGAAAAATTTTGAAAAACTTCTGTCAAACGCTTCTGCGCGATGGGCAAAGTTTTTCGCACGCAATCAAATATTGTAAATTTCCCTCGACAAAACTATGAAAACCCGAAAATTTTGGCCATCGCGTTTGCACGTTGGCAAAAATTGAACTTATCCTTTGGCAAAGTTTTCCGCAATTTCCCGAAGTGTTGAAAAATATTCTTAGTGCTCAAGTTTGGCCAACTTGAGCCAAGCTCCAACTTGGCCCAAGTTTAGCGCATTGAATTTTTTTTCTCTAGAGAAATATTTAGGGCTTTTATGTCGTGTTTGTATATAGTAAGACAACGGAGACTTACAAAGAATAACAGAGCTTTATTATTTTTAGTTGGGTATATGTCAAATCAGTGTAGTCAAGCTATACTATTATCAAATAAAGTACATTTATGAAAAACGTAATTAATATAATAAGAAATATTCTCTTTTCTTTCTATACATATACGGTAAAGAGTGGGAATGGGGGGTGGGACGAGCTAACTTACTTACGGGTATTACCGTGCCATAATTGCCACATGATATAAAAAATATATGTGTACGTGCGCGTGATGGGATATAGAGCCGATGCTCATTTTAACTTATTTACAAAATGTAGTGCAAGATATTACAAAATAAAAAGATTGAGCATTTTTATTATGAGATCGTTTAGAATATATAAATAATTCTCACGAAATTTTGATACTCAATGAGCTAAAAAAAGTCGTGTATGTAGTTTTTAGTGACATGAGGATACTTGAAAATAAAATATCATTAGTTGCAGCCCAAGGATCCTCAATACAACCAGTATTTATAATTCCTCTAAAACATTTCAAAACAACAGATACTTTTCTTTGGAACATTATTGTTTACAGTAGCAACCTCGCACAAAATGATCGGTCAGATGGCTACATATACATGCATTCTTTACACGAGTGCATAGTAAATAAGCCTAACTTTCAATTTAATTTTCTTTCGAACCCGGTAGGAAACCCGAAATCTTTTTATTAATTAATTTATAATAATAGTAACTATCATGTGTCTATATTTCACCGTGATGGTGGATGATTAAAATTATCACTGCTACCTCCTTAAGGGGGGGAAAGGTACCTAAAATCTCAACAACAAAAATTGCTTCCTCATAGAGGAAGCTTTGTGACGGACCG